>RJWH01001149.1:0-452191 GCA_004363575.1 Solenodon paradoxus | reverse complement strand
TCTCTCTCTCTCTCTCTCTCTCTCTCTCTCTCTCTCTCTCTCTCTCTCTCTCTCTCTCTCTCCTCTTTCTCTCTTTCTCTCTCTGTTCTTCTATGTTTTTGTCTCTCTGTGTCTCTCTGTCCCTGTCTCACTCTGTGTCTTTGTCCGTTTCTGTCTCACTCTGTCTCTCTCTCTGTCTCACTGTGTCTGTCTCTTCTGTCTCTGTCTCTCTCTGCCCCCATCAGTTTCTGTAAAACACAGGGATCAGACTGAAGGCTTCCTTGCAGCTTTGAGAACATATGCATCCATCATTCTTCAAGTCAAAACCTTAGCTCTCTTCTGCCCATGACCTCCAGCTGTCCCAGGGAGGGATCTGAAAAGTAAGCACTTCACAGTCAGCCCTGATTGGCTCCCCAGCTCAGCAAGGCCATATGCCATGCACACCAGAGGCTCCACTCATTACTGCCGGATGACGTTCTCTGATGGAGTGCAAAGGACGCCTCAAAAGACCTCAGCCCGACGCGGAGACGTGGGTTGCAGGGAAGCACTGAAACCCAGCTCCATGTTTTTTACTCTCTTTTTCTCTTTCAACCTCAAGGAAAGGAGACTCCTCTGACGCACATGAACCCCTTCCTGGAGACGAGAGCTCGCCGTAGACAGACGCTCGTGCATCCCACCCCCACGCGCAGAGCTCTCTTGCTAGAGCACGTAAAGGCAAGAACTGGCTCCATCTGCAGGCTCTCAGACCCAGCTGTGCAGGCTTCCCAGCGAAGTGCCATTATGCAAGGTCCCTGGACCCCTGGGCTTCAGTTTCCCACCCATGGGGTGGGGAAAATATAACGGTTTAGAGTTCTTCACAAGACTGCTGAAAGTGGAGATTGAATGTCTATTATTCCTGCAATTGGTAGCACCCTCTGTGGTTGGGATGACGCAGCAGCTGACACTTTGTCACGGGGAGTCCCCTCTGAGAGACGCACTGGACGGTCAGCCCGCCTCGTGTACCCAGTGTGTGGGGAGGCCTGCGTCTCTGCCTCTCCTTCGCTCTTGACCACAGGCTGCGGCCACTCTGCACTAGCTGCCTGGAACCCCCTCACTGTGCTTCTGGAAGGGTCTATGCTTCTTTGCCCTGAGGATGGGAGAACGCGGCGTGACGGCGTCTCTGTGCGTTCGTCATCACGCCTCACCACCTTGAACAGATTCTGCATTGTGATTCACTTGAAATCCAGACACCGTAGGCCCAAATGACTTTTTTTTTTTTAATAAGGGACATTAACTACAAAAAGAAGAGCACATGGGTGTAACCATGGGAGTGGAGTCCTGGGGACCGGTCAGCGCAGATGCTGAGGCACAGGTGACTCTCCTCCCGGCCTCTGCGGGGCTCCTGCCTCTGTCCCTTTTGTCTCTGCCTTGACTTTCCATCATTCATCAGGATACCTGTCAGAACGGGGTCCCTTTCTGGGAGGGAGCACAGGCTTTCTCTGGCCTTAGGAGAATTCTCTGAAAACACACTGGCCTTCCCTATCCCTGCTCCGCCTTGGCAACCCTCTACTTAAGGCTGCTGGCTTTTACTTCTTCACCGTCCCCTGTCTCATTCGAATCATCACGCTAGCAGTGAAGGGACCTTCTTTGTTAGCAAACCCAACTCTCCAAAGCGATGGGGGAAATGGAAGAGCAGACAGGGCTCCTCCCCCACGGGCAGTTGGGGAGAGAGCTGTCCAGGCCCCGTGCTTTCTGTTCCCGGCTTCCTCTCCCCGCAGCATGTCAGGTGCACCTCAGGTGCTCCACAGACGACAGCCAGGCGGAGGGAAATGGGCTGTTTCGATTAGAGTTGGAACAATTGCATTTCTCTCTGGTCCCTGCATGCTCCTTTCTGAATGACACTCTCCAAGCTCCACGGGGGCACATGTCTCCTCCTCTCCCTCCCTGTGGAGTGAGAGCTGCCTGTGGGCAGGGGCGATGCCATAAGGATGACTGTGTCCTACCTAGCGACACCCAGGGCAAGAGCCCACTCTGTCCCTATTTGCCAAGCCAAATGAATGGATGACTCATCTTATTTTAAAGCCTGATCCAGCATAAAACTGCAATTAAACCCTTTGGGGCCACTCCATTTCCCCAGTTTCATTTTAAAGATCCCATTATCTATGCCATACCGAATTTTTTATTAGAAAGTGAAGTCATTAAATAAGCAGACACCCGACTCAGCCCCTGAGAGAAGTGCCATGGGAAAGGCGTGTGTCTGCAGCGCTAAGCTGGACCCGGGAAGCGCGACGCTCATTTTCAGCATTTGGATGCAGAGGGACAACCAGCTGCTTAACCAGGCAAATTAGCTTTCTGGATGATCAGAGAAAGGCCAGTAGTGAGCCATTCTATAACTGTCTTCTGATACCTCCACCTTCCTAGACAGGAGTTATACTGACAGACAGAATCCATATCAGCCTTGCCTGTAAGAAGCCTTCCACCCACGATTCCTGGCTACTTTCGGCCTCATCAGACATCTTCTCAACTCAGACATGGCACACTCCTATTCATCACTGCTAGGAGCAAGGCCTCAGCCAAGTGCAGGAAGCCTTGTTAATGCCATGCTGAGAGCAAAACCCCAATCAAGACTCTAAATATTTACTATGAGTCTGAGTTACATCCCTGATCAGTCCCCTGCCACCCCACTCTCTGAAGCGGCTGGATTCTCCAAACTCAGCGATTTGAGGTCACTGACACGCCGTCAAGGAAATGCCAAGACGGCGCACCGGAGCACGAAGAGCAGGCAGGAACCCATGTTCAAGTCTGCCCTGCCACTTCCTTGCTGCTGGACTCGGTGGCAAATGACTTTACCATTCCTGGTTTCTTTAAGGGTCAAAAGGGAATGATAAACAATACTATGGGTCAGAACGAAGTGAAGAACTGAGCAGCTCTATCTACATATCTATAACTTTCAAAGCAAAAGGGAAGCTAAAACCTTGCCCAGAATCAAAATGAGGAAGATTGCATTTTAAAGGACTCTCACCCACAGTAACAGGTTTCTGAAACTCAGGGTGTGTGTGTTACCCTTTCAAATGTGTCCCCTTTGAGAAAGGCAGCGAGGGAGAATCACACAGTGCTGAGCCTTGTTCAAATGGTGAAAGAGAGCACCAAGATGAACCAGCAGGACCAGGGTCCCGAGTACAGGCAGGGTTCACCCTTCCAGATAATAAATGGCTCCCCAAAGGCCAGCATGTGGCCAACGAGCTCGCCACTGCGGCAGTAAGAGGACCCAGGGGCCCCGTCACTGAGCAGTCTGCTAATCAATATAACTAAATAATAGCAAGTCTCCAGCGAGGCGGGCACCCTGCCAGACCCTATAAATACACAAGATCACTTATTTCCTAGAAGGCAAGTAACACCATTTTACAGACGCAAGACTAGAGGCTCAGAGTCGGACACTATTCCAGGGTCTCACAGCCACGCTATCACAGTGGAAGAGCTGGGACTCGAGGCTGACTCTCAAACCCACTTCTGCGTGATCACTGCCATACTCTCAGTCACTTGTGCGGTCTTCCAGAAGGAAGCTGACTGAGATGAAGGAGGAACGAGGAACTCCCGTGAAAGCATGGGCCAGAACTCACAGGGAGGCAGACTGCCCTTGCCACACACCTCTCTCTTGTCCTTCTCGCTGAGTTGAGTGAGGGGCCCTCAGCTTCAACTCACCGCCAGTCTTGGGGCCAGACTAAGCTTCCAGCTGGGTAGTGGGGGGACGACAGTGCCTCGGCCACAAAGCACAGACCACCTGATTCCACCCTATGGGACCATGTCAAGTCACCATCTCTGGGCCCCAAGTCACGCTGTCATTCCCCCTTTTCATATTACTTCTTTGACTGCATGAAAAAGATCTCTGTCTGATTTTATATCAGACTACATTCTCTGAAAATAAGAAGAGTGTCCATTTTTCTAATCCCCAGTTCCCAAAGCTGCATTTGATCCAGAGTAGGCAAATGTCAGGTGCGAGAATGAAGACATCAGTTCAACAAGGCTGGACAAGATGACTTCAGAAGCTACTTCTAACTGGGAGATTGTATGGTTCGATCATTCCTAAGTTAGTCCTCAACCTCTGAGCAGTGGTAGGGGGTCTCCCAAAGGGCCGAGGACACCATGGCACCCCCTATCGGCTCTTCCATCTCATCCCATCCCACAAGTACGTGTGCCCATTAGAGTGAATGGCATCAACCCATTTTAGAGAGGAAACCCAGGGCCACGTGAGAGAACTAACTTCCCTGGACAACACGTGACAGAGAGGCTGCGAATTCCCAGGTCATTTCATGCTACCGTATCACTTAATCAGTTCATAATTAGCCAGCTCAGAGCATGGGTGGGAAGGGAGAAGGGGAGGAAGTGAAAATGAGAGCAAGCAATGAAGGGAAAAATAAAAGGGAAGAAAGTGGGCAGTTTCTCTGGAGAGTGTCACGGACAGCGGGCAGACCCTGTGGCCTGATGAACTCTGACTCCTTACCCAGCGCTGGCTCGGGAGGGTCTGCTGGCTCTCAGTGTCCCTGAATCATCGGCTGCAGTCAGTGGCAGAAAGTAAAAGCAAACCGAATGCTTGCTGGCGTTGAGTAAAAACAGGAAGTCACAAGTGGCTTCACCCTCCTCTCCACGCGGGTCTCCAGCGAGGGTGCACGGAGGAGGGCAGGTAGCGCCCTGCCTCGGGTTCCAGTGCCGGCAGAGGGGAGACTGGGGCGCACCTTCCAGGAGGCCTCCTTCCAGAAAATGGGTTAAAGGGGCTGTGCTATCCCTCTGGGGACAGAACCTGGGGGGCCCTCAGGGCGGAAAGTCAGGGAGATGGGCTGTTGTCTGCAGCTCCAAGTTCATTCATTCACTCAACAGACGCCAAGTGCTGACCGTGTGCTAATATCAGTGCAACCTTGGATAAATTACTGCCTGGAAGCTAGTTTCCTTTTCTCCCCTGCAAGAGTGGGGAGGGGGCAGGTAGCATCCCCTACCCGGCAGAACTATCATGAAGACGGAAGAAAATGACTTAAGCTTCCCACCACGCTGGTGCTATTGTTAGCGCCACCCCAGGCGGTGTCTACCCCTGTGTGCCCGAGCCCAGGAGGCAGCTGCCCCCTTCCAAGCGCAGAGGCAGGAGGGAGGGCCTGCAGCTCTGTCCCCACCTATGTCCCCTCCTCGGTCCTCCCAAGAGCCCAGGGCAGGAGAAGTTCTGCCAGTCCCCAGCCTGGGCCCTGCGCCCATGTTTATGACTGTTTATTTCAGAGCGAACAGAAAGGAGAAATTGGAGTCATAAAAGACAGGACAACAGACCAATAAAAACCAGCTCCCAGAAGAGTCAGAAGGAGGAAAAGAGGCAACACTGTCGCCATGGTAACAGAAGACAGTCAGAAGCACGCAGGAAACACAGCCCCTGCTGCCTCCTGGTCTCACTGCTGAGCAAGCCCTGGGACCCCATTCGGTTGAGCTCAGTGGACACCAACAGCCCACCCTAATGCCGCTGCCCCCACCCCCCACCCCGGCCCAGGTGCCCAGCCTAACCTGGCTGGCATCTCCCCTCCTCATGCTGGCCCCGCATGACCCCCAGCCTAGCTTTTTGTGCCTTGGGGACTCAGTGCTGTGCTGATGGCCCAGGCCTTCCCCCAGGAGGAGATGGTGACTGGTGAAAGAGGGGGAAAGTTTATAATGGGGAAAGGAAGGATGGCCACAGAGCTGGAGGTGGGGCAGGGCGGGGGAGATCAAGACCCAGCATACCAGTCCTGTTACTTGACCAGTATTCCCCAGGAACAGGGCCCAGGCAAGGGTGTGGGAGAGGAGACCACTCCAGAAGAGTGGACCCTGCACTCACACAGGGCCTGGGGGAATTCCAGGGCTCCCGGGGTGGGGTCAGCAACTAGCATGGGAGATCTTAAAGGACAAATCTCTTGACCCTGGTCTCTGGGGACACTGGCCAGCTTGTCAGGGCAGCTTGGAGGAAGACCCAGGGACAGGCTGTCCCATTTGGAAAGAGATTCTCATCCTTTAAGCTGGCAAGCAAGTCAGGTATCTTCAAATAGCATGGCTGGCCTGGGACCAGCCTTTGGAGAAGTGGGTCAAATTGTTCCCGAAGCTCTGGATCCCTAAAGTCCCTTTTGCCAGGTGGGATCCTGGGGCCAGGGGAGAGGAAAGGCAAGGCGCCTAGGTCCTGGGCACGGAAGCTGACTGGCCTGGCCAGCTGAGCACCCGGGAGCAGGTGTCGGCAGGAGGGCCCAGGTGTGCGGGCGCTGGGGAGGGCAGGGCGTCCCTGGCCTCTAGGACTGGAGAGTGGGCAGCCCAGCCTCTGGTGGTGTGAATGGGTAAGCTGCGGCTTGGGGTCTCCTGGAAGAATGACTTTGGAGCTCAGGATACCTGGCTGGGGGCTGGGATGCGGGATTGCGTGGTGGAGGGCAAGGGGTCCATCTGGGAAAGGAACGCTACCAGGGGCCTGTGCCCGGGAGAAGGGGCAAGGAGGCGCGCTGACGGGCACCAGGACAGCGGTCGCCCGCCGGAGCGGGGCTAAAGAAACAGGGTGCTCCACTCTCCCTCTAGCCCTGGCTCCTCAGAGGCTTCAAGAGCTTCGGGGGAGCTGAAAGAATGGCAGGGTTGGTAGAGCGCCTGCCGAACCCCTTCCCTGCAGACCCCAGTCGCCCCCGCGCCGCACCCCGCGGCGCGTCCGCGCTGCGCTCACCCGGAGTCGCCGCCGCCCAGCTCAATCGCGCGTCCGCCGCCGTCCCAGCCGCGGTGGAAGCCTCTCCTGCGGCCGCTGCAGCCAGTGAGACGGTCTGGAGCCCCGCCCCGCGCTGGAGCCCCGCCCCGCGCTGGAGCCCCGCCCCGTCCCAGCCCCGCCCCCGCCCCGCCCGCTGCGGCCGCCCCGCCCCCACTCCGGGGAGCCCCGCCCCGCTGTCACAGGCTTGCTCCCAACTCTCTAAGAGTCCCGAGGGGGACTCTTAGGAGGAGCTGCTGCCCACCCTCTCCGCGCCCACTGACCCCTGCCCTTCTCTTGGCGTTGGCTTTGCCGGCGAGAAGAGGAAGCCTGCACCGGCTCGGTTTCTATGTCCTGAGTTCTTCAAAAGCCTCTGCTCCCTCCAAAGAAAACAGAGAACAGAGGAAGGCCCAGAAGGAAAGCCGAGATGCACATGCAGCCTCAGAGAAGACAAGCAGCCAGCCAGACCATCCCATGCCCTATCCCACTCCCAAGTGACTTTGGATTTTGAATCCAGCCTTTCTTCCAGCCCTCCCTGCTCCTACTATGAATAGATTCCCAGCCCTGGGGGCAGCAGACGTCAATAAGATCACCAAACAAACAACAACAAAAAAACCCTGCAAACGTTTAGTCCAAAATGAAATTATCTAAAGAGCAAGTCCGCAAAAAACACTTTAAAAAATTCTGTGATGCAAGGGGATCAGAGGAGTTTGCAATATCAATGTCATGATCATTGTTTTAGAACATCTGCCATGAAGGCTTTTCGCATTAGAGAGTCAGGAAACCAGAGAGGGCTGTGCAGTGCCAAACAGGTTGTGAGTCAGAGCTCCTGTTGGGCCCTCCTGCAGGCCCAGGCTTCTCCTGCTTCCTCTCCCCATCAGGCAGCCAGAGCATCATGAAACATTTATTAACCCCCGACAATGGGCCAAGCCGTGTGCCCCCGAGCTGTGTCAGCTGCCTGAGTGAGTATTGGAAGCAAAACCATGCAGGGCTCAGAGCAGGAGTCTTTGGCAGACCGGTCTGTCCCTTGCCTCTCTGGGCTCCTGTGCCCTTGATGACTTGATGCTGTCCAATCCTCCTTCACAGCTGATAATTCACGGGTCTCACAACACTTCCCTGGGCTGCCTAATGTGGTCCCTGCTTGGAATTTTGGCAAGGATTTAACCAGAGGCCAGGAGGGCACAGTCTGGCTGGAATGAAATCATTAACCCGATTCTTTCTGATGTTGGTCAAATTTAGCTAGGCCTGCTTTCCCCAGGCCCTGTTGATTCCTACACAATCTTTTTATCTTCGGGTGACTCTTAGAAAAAATCTGTTCCCTCCCCATATTAACACAGAAAGATACACACCAAAATTCCTGGCTTGTTTTATCTGGCCAGGCTTTGCGTAGAACAAGGACGAGTCAGCCATGGACACCCCATCAAGCACTATCATTTCAGCCATAGGGAAGACTCCTTTCTTGATACCTGTCTGTTTCTAATCACATAGCATGAGTTGATGTGAAAAAAAAAATTCGTATATGAGATTTCACTTCCACACACTTCCAGATGAGTTGTGTTTCAATAATTGAGGGTTACCGGCACGGTATCGCCTGACCCATTATGAAATAACAGGGTTTCTAATTATTGGTGTGGAATTTAATAATTAAGTGTTCCCTAAGACACAATCATCAGATGAAGTAGTCTTTCAACTTCATTAGTAATACTAATAACAAGTTTAAAGGTTACTATACTAAAGATTAGTCAAATTAAACAGTCATTGAGGGGGCAGGCAGGTTGAGATTAAATTTCAAATGGTTTTCATTCACAGCATAAAGTTTGCTAAAATGAGCTTTAATATCTGAATTAAACTTAAACGGTTCTCATGTCAAGGACATCCTCTTCATGTGTTTATATTTTTAAAGAGATGGCTTGAGCTTTGACAAAGTGCCAGGTGCTAAATGATGGACTAAGGACACATGTCCCCAGCCTTAAAGAGTACACAGACAGAGTGCCAGCCTGGTTTATGACAAAGCAGAATAAGAAACAGGCTAAAATAGAGGAATACATCTTACAGGCCCAGGACCAGAAAGAATTCACAGGGATTGGGAGGAATCAGAGGCCGTTTCTTTTAGATGGAATCCTGAGGGATGAGCTAGGTGTCAACTGGCAGGAAACTCCAGCTTCAGGGTCAAAGATAAAGGACACTTCAGTAGAGGGACCAAAGAGAGTGGCCACAGAAAGACAGCATAAAGTGAGACTGACAGCAGAGGGCCAGACACCAGTCTGAAAAAGGCGCTCTTGATTCTAGGAGCTCCTGGCCACTGGACAACCTGGACGGAAGTCTCAGATAAATAGATTGATTCAGTATAAGGATACCTGGGGGCTGGGGCTGGATGGAAGAGGCCACAGGGAGAATGACCAAGACAGACTGACCATCATCGCCCAGGGGTGTGGACTGTCCTCCACAGAATATTTGGAAGCACATTGTCTGAAGGATTCCCTGTGCTGAAAAGAGCACTTGGTACAAGCTGGCATCTGCTCTGTGTACTGAACGAATAACAGAGCCATGAGCCAGGTAGACACAAAGCCACAGGACCGATCCTGTCCAGGGCTCCTCACCAGCCACTGAGATCCATTCTAAAGTAGCTGGCACAGTCTCTCTAAAACCCAAAGATTTCCCTTTCTCAGTGTAATACCTCTTGTTCCTTCAAGAGATGATTTCTGTTTCTCAACACTTGTTCGTGTACACACCTGAAATGACCTCCTCCCCAGCTCAGCTCCAGCTTTCAAGGACCACTTGTTCCAGTGCTCTGGGTGCCTTCGGAACAGTGGTACACTGTGGGCTGACACTTCTTTGAATGCCTCTGAAACTGACCATGTGAGCCATTCATTCCTCTGATTCATCACCTATGCAGGGCGCTTGAGGACAAGGACCTTTCTGAGACATACTCTATCCCGAGTCAATGCTCAGATAACTCCCGATTCTGCCTCTGACTGTGTGAGCTTCGAACAGTTGCTTAAGACTTTCGAGTTCGTTTTCCTCTTCTGTAAAATGTTAACAACTAAACCGGCCTCAGGAGGCCGATGGGAGGGCTAACGCAATGGTGCTAATGTAGCTGTGATGGAACAGCTGTTTGTAGGAATAAGGCTGGTCAGACTAAGGGCTCATTACAGACTTGCAGGTGAGTGGCATGGATGAAGACTTTGGAAGCCAAAGGCTAGCACATCATAAATCCTGCAGTGCACTCTGGGTGCTGCTCTACAGGAAGCAATATTTATTTTTGCTCTCTCAGTTCACCGATCTCTAGCAGAGTTATATTGCCCCTCCCCCTACCACCCCCCCATCACTGTAATGGTTTCCAAAGGTGGTGGATTTTCTTGCCAGTTACAGACCAGAGTTCCTTTATGTAAGAGGGGTTTCTACGGAAACATGGCCCAGGCTTCAGAAGGAGCAAAATAGATTTGAATTATGAATATTGAGCCAATTTGCACAGCTGATATGCCATCCACTTCCTTTGGCAAAACTCACAGTCAAACTCCATAGAGAAACTTGGAAATGGCTGAAAAATCCCTGCGTGTGACTGACATGGAGGTTCTGACTTAAACGCTTGGGCTGTGATCTTTGCTAATCGTTGGGCATGTCAGACTCGTTCACCTTCCTTTCCTTTGCACACGGTTCCTGTATATCTTAAATGACCTTCCATCCTGGTCCATCCACAGAGTTGCTTCTCCTTTTTCAAATCCTGGCTCAAAAGCAAGCCCTCTCTAATGTCTCCTTCATCTCCTCAAGGCCAAGTCTTTGGAGAATTTTTTCTTGGCCACCAATTCTAGCCAAGTTCCTATTTTGTATGTCCAGAGTATTGCTTTCACGCATTCATCAGAAAATCCACCAAGCTGCGTTGATCAGATCAGTGCATGCGCCATTTTTGCTATTTCCCTTAGCTAGGTTTTAATGAGGTCCCCATGAGCATGGAACTAGTCGATACTGAACCATCCTCCTAGGGAAAAAATACAGAATTTGGTTCCTGTGAGTCTCCAGTCACAACATTTTCACCAACTGACCAACACATGACCTTGTTTGTGTGCATTGCTCTTGAAAGACATCTTCCTTTACTGTGCACTGAGGTTTCACTAACCCTGAGCACATCGCAGCCATAGCATGGTATGCCATGCTTGAACTAATCCTGTCTAACGCCTGTATTTTCTGCATAGGACAATCACAGCCCTCTCACACTTAGGAACACTAGATAGCAAAGCAGCATTATGTTTTGTGGGTCACTTTAAACAGTGATGTCCCAACACAGGGCAGAGGTGAAAAGCATGACACGTAGATGGTGGAAGGAGCATAGACTTCCTCACATCATGAGAGCTGACATTAGAAGTTGGAACTTTGTCTCAATCATCCGTAGCTAGGGACATGCACCTAGCGACTCAAGTGTTTCTGATGCTTGGCGAGTGTTGGCGAAGACAGGATAGTACTCAGAGAATTGATTATGAGGCTACACATATGTTTTAGTCAGGAAACAAATTCAGAAACACGGAACCCGCAAATCATGAACATAGACTTTAGACGCCACCTGACTAGGCTTTGAACATTGTGACCAAAATCTGTGTTTTATTGGTCTTTGCATCTTATGTATTAGAGCACCAGAGACATAAAAAAAAAAAAAATGGGACGCTCAATAAATACCGGCTGAATGAGTGAACCCTTCCAACCAGTCTGACCTTTCTTTGAAGACTTACCCAACAATTTATAGACTTCAATTAATAAAGGAGCAAAATGTCTCAGGTTCTTCTACCATCTGAATGTCAAAGACTGATTGAGTCCTGTCAGTTATTTGAGAAGAACCCTGACTTCCAAATGAAGGCGCATTCCATAAAGAGTACACTGCTCAGGGGTAACAAACCCCGATAATAGACATACATCCCTCTAAGATGGATAAAAGATTACAAACACCATTTACCTCTCTCCCCCAAAGGAAAAAAAAAAGGAGTAATCAATTACAAGAATCTGGAAAAATAGAGTCAAATGATAACTAACAATGGAGGAAAATAATTTAGTTCACCAACCGAAAAAGGATGCAAGTGATGACATTCAGAATGGTAAAGGCGCGGGGTGGATAACAGGAGGCAGGAAGAGAAGGGGAAGGAGAGGGGCTTGGCAGTGAGGTCAAGATTTAAGTCTGGACACCTATCCCCCAGTCTCAGCAGTATAACTTAGGGCCAATTTCATGAATTCTCCTGTTCTTGTTTCTCACGTACATGAAATGGGGATAATAGGAACCACCATAAAGTGTTTATGCCACTGGTATTTATTGCGAGCCTACTGTGTACCAGACAGAAATGTGAGATAATGAATGTGCAGATAACAATGAGTGCCTACTACCATGCCTGATGGGACCCCAGCAATCAAATTTAAAAAGTGATTTTAATCATTTGCATCATACATTTATTTCTGCATTCATTCTCTCTTCTTTCTTTTTCTCTTTGCAAGGTTTCAATGTATGACTTTTGGTCTCTTCTAAATCCAACTCCCCAGATACTTTCTCATAGGTCAGTTGATCTCAATCTTCAGTTAATCCAGAAATTGCTGGTTGTATAGAATTTTGGCACCTTTTTATAAAATGAGTCATCTCCTCTAGGGGACTCAGTCTCACCCCCCACAAAGCACACAGCATCTCTGAAATCACCATCAACAATGTGATGACACCGGTATGGTGGCCTTTGAGCGCAGCCTGCGAGCATTTTATAGGCATAGCCTAGTCATCAGTGCAGTCTCACAAACAGCAAGTAGGGCCCACTTCTGACTGTACCCATTTTATAGGCAGGAAGATTAAGGCTTGGTGTGACTTGTTCAGTCATCAACTGAGTCCCAGCCACAGTCAAGAAAATAAAATGCTGGTGTGTTCACAGTTTGGAGCCAACCCTTAGAGTCCTGGGCAGCCAGATATTCTTCCTTTTCTTTGCAAACACTTTCATTGCTTTGCAGAATTTTTGTCACTGATCAAGCCGGCAGGTTGATTCAGACCCAGGTAGGATACTGTCTCTTGCTATTAGAGATGATGTACTATTTAGGACCCTGAAAACTCACCCGGGTACCAAGACAATGTTAGAATTTCCAAAAACCAGAACGCATGGACTCTGTAGAGATCCTTTCCCAGCCATGTAGAAATGCGTGAATGCTTCATGTATGAATGCACATAACTCCTACATGCGTCGGTCACATGGATGGTCCCTGTCATGGTTTTCAACCCACTGTGTTTGCCTTTTGGGATCTTTAGTTACTCGAGAATTGCCATAGAATTGTGATGCTAGCAGGAAACTGGATGGATTTAGAACTCATATTTATCTCCTTTTTCCATTTCCTTTGGGCCATTGACCAAATCAGCCTGAGTTAACTTAACGACTTTGCGATTGATCTCCCATCTGCATTTTCAGTCCATCCAATGTACTTTCTTCATGCCCCAGCCACTTTTCTAGGAGACATCTATGAACATGGCAGTCCCCTAATTCAAACCCTTCAGTGACTCCTCATCACCCCAGAACAATGTCATGAATTTTCTTTGCAGAACTTGCATGACCATTTACCATCCATCTTGGCTTGTTCTTTCAACTGCATGTATTTCCAGTCTTTCGTTAAAAATATTATACTACCTGTCTCTTCCTTGTAACTTCTTTTTGCCCTTCCTGAAGTCCCCCACTCTCTGTTGTCAAATGGATAAGTTCCAAGTTCTCTTTCCAGGAAAGAGAGGGATCACCTAGCAATAAAATCGTTTCTGAACTCTGATCCTCAGGCCAGTGATAACACACTTTACACTCTTTATCTCAGTGTTTTACGTTGCCATCACTTTTTGAGCTCTGGGAATTTAGGAAATATAAACAGATGTATTTTTAATTCACTCTATAAAGTATCATATATATGATCTGTCTCTCATATGATACATATACATGTATGTATATTTGTATTTTTATCTGCGTAGAATGTCTGGGTTTCCAGAGTTTCACATAATAAAAACCTACTGAGATGATCTCAATTAAATTGAATCTTTCAGGATTCATAGATTAGAAATGCTGTCCTTTTAACTTATTTCTGGAAATTAAAATATAATCAAACCTGGATGAGTAACATGGACCTCTTTAACAGGAGAGCATAGGTGGTTTATTTTTTCTTTTTCGGTGGATAAGACATAACTCCCAAAATGTGTTTTTCTAGTTGTGTGATCGTAGAATTCAATTAGGGATTATTAATCAAATCCAGCAAAGTGCTCTAGACTGCTGATGGTGAAGCTGTCTGTTCCTTGCCTCCGAGGCCCACAGCTCTACATTCTCTCTCTTTGTTGTCATTCTGCTAAGCGTGTTTCTGTTCCTCCCCAGATATTTGCCTGGGAGGCTGGGGAAAGAGACAGATGATTGTCATCCTCGTGCTAGGAAGTGTTATTTACTCGGTCTATTTCAGGGCTGCAGACTAACCGCGGGCACACGCAGCCTGGCCCTGGAAGAGTCGTGGTGACTTCCTGGGAAGAGTCTTGGGTTCTTGAATATTTCACCTGTCTCATTACTGTCACTCATGCAGTGTGACTGCTCAGATGGCAGCTGCTTCTTCAAGGAATGCCATCAAACCGCTTTCCATCTGTTAATGGGAGAGGAAGTGGAAGACGTTAGAAAATTATGATTTTTATGTTGTTCTACATAAATGGAATTGGTTTTCTGGTTTCACCTTTCATCGATACCCAGCCTTTTGCGAATCTATTTAATGTGGTTTCTTTCTTAGAAATGAAAGAAACATTGTCTTCCAGTATATACATCTATATAGGTCAAGGGTTGAAAAGCATCAGAGCTGAAACACCTTACATGTCATCTAATCCATTTACTCCAAATGACAGACAGAGAAACTGAGGTCCAGAAAGGGAAGGGGATTTCTCAAAGTCACACGGTGAGTCAATGCCAGAGCTGGGTTTCAAAACACAGCGTGCAGTTTCCAGGCTAGTGCTTTTTGCTCTCCCTGGTGGTGAACAAATAATCAACTCACCTAGGAGTTGAGAGCCACAGTGTTCAGCTTGCTGCACATCTAGGATGCTTGTCTTCTGGGCAAAAATCATCTAGTTTTCTCCACAGTTTTTCTTATTTTCTAAAAACGATGCTATTGGCCTGCACTGGGCCTTGTCTGCAAAAGGAGAGAGTCTATGCAGTGAAAGGCCAAGCCAGGTCTGGAGACAGCAATGGGCCTCTGCCTTTCTAAACCCTGATCCGGGAAGGGCTCCTCTTTCTTTGTGACAGGATTTGAGGCAGGTCAGCAAACTTGGCTTTTTTCTATGGTTTTCTGTGTTCACTATGGATTATAAATGCCTGCCCTGCTCATCCTATAGCAATTTTGCGAAAATCAAGTGAAACAACAGATGTGAAAAGACTGTCAGAAAATAAACTAAAAGTCATTATTTCATATAACAGCAGAATATTTTGCTTTTGTTTATGGTCTGAACATGGCCTGCATGTTAATTTCCTACCGGTGGTCAGGCTTTCTTTGGCCCTCACTTTTCTCCCACTAAACAGCACATGAAAGTTTGGAACAAAGTATGTGTGTTCACATATGCAAGAATTTACTTAGCACGTACTATATGCCAGACACTCTGTTAGATGCAAGAGATACAAGGAAGATGTTCTTGTGAACTCATTGCCCAGATGGGAAAAATGTATTAAAATACATAAGAAAGTGCCTTAAATTGGGAGAAGCATTTTAAGGAACTTTGGAATGGGTAGTCAACTCAATCTACACAAGGAGCTTTAAGGAAAAATTGCTGAAGGCTGAGTAGGACTTATTCAGGGAAAGAAAAAAGGGAAGTTCAAAATAATAGCACATGCACTGGGCTGCTGCCTTACTTGGAACATCATGAGTACTTCGATCTGACCATTGTTACGTGGAATGAATCAGTAGATATAAATGAGGTCTAAATATCTAATTATTTTCTTATAGAAAAGCCCATTTGTCCCCAAAACATTCTTTCCACTTGTTTTTTTAATACCTCTTCTAATCCAGATCAAGTTCACATCTACCCCATTTCACTTACTATTGAGTTGCATGTACTCTGTTTATAGGATTCATGCTGACATTTGATCAATTATTGTCCTTTTTCAAGAAATGTCTTGGCTATCTTTGGACTTCTCTTTAATAAGCACTTTAGAGTATGTATCCTGATGAAATTTCTGTATTAATTTTAAGTATTTGTCTTTTTGGTTTTGGGGGGACTTGAGTATACAATTTAAGTAAATAGATATAGATACACACACACGCACGCACGCATGCACGCACACGCACAGCAAGATTCTCAGGCTACAACATGTGCATGAAATCCAGACCACTACCAATTTTTGTAAATGAGGGGTTATTGGAGCAAATTAATCTTCATGTATCATCTCTAGATGTTTTTACGCTTCCATGGCAGAGCAGAGTAACTGCAGCAGATCATATGAACGGAACAGTCTAAAATATTTACTGCCTGCTCCTTAACCCTTGATGTAGAAAACCATGTCAGTCACTGCCAAGGGGAGATACATGTCTTTCCAGTCCTCACACTCTTAGTTTCTTTGCTTCATCTTACTTCATGGGCCAACATCTTCAGAACAGTGTTGAGGAATGTTCTATATGTGTCTCATTTCTGTCTAATTTCAGAGTTTCCTGGGAGTGCCATCAGAGCATCACCATTAATTATGGTAATTCAGCAGTTTTTGGCAGCTGTTTTTATAAAATGAAGAATATCTTCTATTCCTACTTTGCTAAGGGTCTTTATCATAGATGATGGCAAGCTTTAGTTAATGTCTTTTCTACATCTCATATGAGTTTTGTCTCTTAAAATCTTTAATATGATGTCATATACTGATGGATTTTCTGTTGTTTACTGTTTTTGAAATACTGGAAGACACTCATTGAAATTACTCAGTTGAATTGCATTTGGATTTAGATTTTTGTATCTATGGATGGAATGGAATTGGTGTAGATTTATTTTTATTCTGCTACCTTTGTTTGGGTATCAAAATTCCAATATTCATAGAAAATTACTAAGACAGCTCTCTTTTTCATTCTCAGAAATTAAAAAAAATGACTTCATCTGTTTCTTGAAACTAAAGCTCTCTTATGAAATATTTTAAATGTGCTGTCTCCTTATAAAGGAACACTTTATAATTATCTCTTTGATTTCTTGAATGAGATTGGACTATTAAATATTTCCATTTTCCGTGAGCCAATTTTGATCATTCTTAAGAAAAGAATCCTATCTAAAATATTCAAATTTATTGACATAAAATTTTGCAGTTTTGGCACTTCCGGATGGAGTAGGGGTTGGGTGCAGTCCACACACATCCCAAGGTCCTGGGTTTGCATCCCACATTGATGGGAACAGCCAAGATGAAAAACTAAATTAGAAATTCTTCTTCCTCCTCTCTTCCTATCTGCCTCTGCTTGCTTCATTCCTGTCTGCACCTTTCCTTAAAAAAAATGTTGCAGTTCACTGCTTTGGTTTTTGAATGCATTGCTCTTTTAGTAATTATAGAACTCTATGTATTTTTTTTCACTTTCAATTATAAATAATTGTTTACTTATTTAAATATTTAACAGTACTAATTCTCGTTTATCTTAATCAATCATGTGAGGGGCTTATATGTTGCTTTAGCCTTTTCAGAATGTACGTTTTTGGTTTTACTGATGACCAAAAATGAATGTCTATGTTTTCTTTATTTGCCTGGACAGGAGATGAAGTCAGAATTAAAGTTTGGAGGGCAGTCAGCTTTGCAGGCTCATCTGCCTTCTGGGGGTTCTGTTAATGAAAGCTTTCTGAAAACAAATCCTTATACTTGGCAAACTTTTCTCAGAGATACATGCTATCCCTCCCTCCCTCCCTCCCTCCTCCACTCCTCCCTCACTCCTCCCTCCCTCCCTCCCTTCCTGCATCTCTTTCTCCTCCCTCCCCTTCTTTCCTTGCTTCCTTCTTTCCTTCCTCCCACCTTCCATGCCTCCCTTTCTTCCTTCCTTTCTCCCTCCCTCCTTCTTCCTCCCTCACCCCTTCTTCCTTCCCTCTTCTTCATTGTTCCCTTTCTTCCTTCACTAGCCAGTTGTTACACAGATGGGAGAAAAGACTTCTAAGGTCTTTATATGCTGAACTGGAAACCAGAAGTCTCCAGCTTTAAATTGAAATAAAAACCAAATTTTGCTTATGGTTTGTTCAAAAATGCATTTTAATTTTTGTTTTAGTGCATAGTTAGTTTTTATAAGAGTTCTTGTGTAGTTGAAGAGAATACGTTGTCTCCATATTTGGGGTCTTAAGAGCTCTTTTACTGACTTTTATTTCTAGAATTTACTTTTCTTTTCTCATATGAACCCTTTTTTACATGGTGATTTGCATTTACTGCCCTATCTCTGCAAACATTTATTTGCAGTCTTTTAAAAATTGTTCCGCTGTCTCCAGAATGATCTGTTGCTCCTCTTGCCTCTCCTTCCTGGTTTTTCAGTTTCTCACGGAGTCTGCAGTGCTGGCTCTGATTTTGCTGTCAGTGAGGATATTTTCCATGGGAAGTCCCTGGGCTTTGCTGCAGGTGACAGCTTCTCATCAGCATCTGCTAGAACTTTATGAACACAACGTGTGCTGGACTAACGCTTATGCTAAGTTATGTCTTAGGGATCCCAGACAGCTCGGGCAGCTTAAATCTGGACCCCTTCCAGGGCTCTGGTTATGTGCAGGTGCTTGTCTCTGTCCACTGGCCTAGGATAGCAAGTTGTATCCTGCTTTCTCAGATAAGGTGGGCGATGGCTTTATTACAAAGGACCATGCCGGTGGCTGCAGAATCAATTTGGGTCTTTCAGTATCGGCTGCCCACCCACGCGGGCTGCTGGTCGAAGTTTCCTCTCTGTGTAGGCATTAGTACCTCGTTCCAGATGCGAAGCCCGAAACAGGTTCCAATTCCCTTGCAGTGCTTTTCAGTGTTAACTCTTACTTACCAATTGGGAGGTTCCCTCTCATTTTTTTTTCTTTGTTTTTTCCTTATCAGTTTGGAATTTCCCTTTTTGAGCTCAAGTTTGACTATGAATTGACAATTACAAGTTCATTTGTTTACCCAATTCAAAGTCAGCATTTGGGTCCTGTTTAGCAGAAAGCGGTGTCTTCTACTTCAGTTCAGTCTCCCATGTTCTTCAGAGGACAGAGGACATAGAAATGCTGAAAGGAACCCATGCAACTTGAGCAGAAAGGAAAGTTCCTTTATGGACAGCCAGACACTCTGAGGGTACTGGGTCAACCCTGGGCTGAAGCTGGCTTGTTTTCCACTCTCCATCATGCCTCTCTTGAGTGAAGTATGAGTCTAGCCTGGTTGCAGAACTCATTCTTCCAATTTTTTGGCTTCTGAAGTCATTGAAGGCTATGTTGACTCTTCAAAACGTGCTCAACTAATACTTGCTCTGGGCAGTGCCAATTTTATTTCCAGGAGACGCCTTAGCCTGCAGTGTATGCTTAGATCTGGAAGCGAAGTCCTCTGGCCACACCTGCACCCCCACTTTAAGCTGCAGCCACAAGGTTGTCCCAGCTGCTCATGCCTTTAGAGCAGATGATCTCTTTTTCTCAATCTCGGTCACCCCTAAGCTTAATGGCTTTAGCTGGAGGTTGCGATTGAAGTTAAAGCTACTTGAAAATGGAAAAAGACTGTGTCTGTCTCAACATGCATGCATTTGGAGAAAAAGAAAAAAGCTCTCACTATAGTTCGATGGCTTCAAGTTTCGAAGGCAATGTCTCCCTAAGTCCACATTTTCAAATCTTGTTTAAAGAAAATCATCTATACCTCGAGGTTACTAAGTAATGAAAATAACACGATGGGAGTTCATTAGTCTCTAATATGATTTTTCTACTCATTTTACTTCCTAATAAGGAAAAGTTTTTCAACGGATGCATTCAACAAGCTGAGGGGAAGGAATTATGATGGTTTTCTTCATGGTTATTATCAACCCGAAGAGAGAATTTCAGCTAGTTTGCAATTTCCAAAGAAGTAGAGAGATTACTTTGTTAATGTCTATTCAGTTCATTTTCTATTTGGGGAAATGAAAAGCCAAGCGTGGCTGCAGAGAAATGAGTGGAGAGACCATAAATTGTAATATACTTGCATCTCTCCCTTTGCAGAATTTCTCTGAAGTTGTCGGAAATGTGAGAATGTGAGTAAGAACCGTAACTGTGTTCTATAGAACTGCACACTTATGCTAAATGAAGGCTGAGTAAGAATGACTATTGTCATCCTAAAAGGCATGTATTAAGTGTCTGACTACACATCATTTTTCCCAAAGACTGACATTATATAAAGTTTCAATTAGAGAGGATGCAGCATTTGTTGATGTTATTAAAGGGTGACTATCATGTGACTCAGGGGACATACAGGCACTTGAACAAGCAAATCGCTTCCATGAAAAACTGGTATGCTGAAAGTCTGTCGAGACCAAGGAACTGCATTGGAAAAGCACCAGGGTAGGCGTTGGATTTTAGTCCTGGTGCTGATAACTCAGATGAGGGAACTGGGCAGTCGCCCAATCTCCCTGGGCTCATGTGATATCAGAGGAAATTAGTGGGTTCAACAACAGTTATTGATGAAAAAGTCACCAAGGGTTTCTTGACATGTGGACACTAAAACATGAGTCCCTGCCTCCTTAAAGCTCGGTGCATATTCAAGAAAAACTCACAGTCACGAGAGACGTGGCTAAGGCCATGGTGATGGTAGAAGGGTTTCTGACTGCCACGGCTAAGTGGCCACAGACTACATTAGGCATTGGAGAAGGTGGTCTTTCAGGAACAGCCTCCAGAGGGAAGAAGTAGAAAATGTACCCAGAATGAAGGGCTATATATCAACCAGTGGAATCCAGGGGCTGAGACCTGAGCAAAAGCTTGGTGGGACTGTTGTCAACTTAAGGATTCTTGGGATAATGGACAGGTGCAAAGCCTGCCATGGAGAGAAGGAAACTCATTTCCCTGTGGCCCTGGAGAGCAGTAGGATGACTAGGGGTGACGTTACAGAAGCAGAGCTCAGCCAGGCCCAAGAGCGACTGTGAGCTGGCATTCCCAGGGCCTGGGCGGCAGCGAGGCTGTGCTGGTCCTGGAGCTGAACTGACCTGCTGAGTCTCTGGCCAGGTTTCTGTAGCCCGCCTGGCCAGTTTCACTCATGTACCGCAATAGACTTGCGTTCCAGAAATGTCACAGGACCCTTTTTACTTTGCTCTGATTTTGAGGAAGTGCTTTTGTTAGAGCTGCATGAAGTGGGGAAGACTGTCCCTCTGGGGCGACTTCCATTGTCCCTGGACCCTTTCAAGCGGGGCGGCTTGGGCCCTGGGCGAGGCTGCTGGAGGGGCCGTGTCCACACCCGTCAGCCTCTGGTTGAAAGACTGGTTTTCAGGGAGTGGCAGAGAGAGGAGGCAGGTTGTGGAGAGTTGGCAGGGGAGCAGTCGGGTCATCTTGAACGCAGCTCTGGAAACGCACTGTTGGCAGCAACCTGAGGACCCCAAGGGGCGAAGGCAGGTGGGAGAAGACCGAGCCTCCTGGGCTAGCGGGAGGAGGGACGGAGGAAAGCGGAGTCTGTGGCGGCTTTGACAGAGGACACAGCCAACTGAAGGAGAGCTCACAGGCAGAGAAAGGGCGAGGGCGAGGAGCCAGTCCGGGACTGGGCAGAGAACCTGTGTGGGCGCATACGGCGTAGGGAGGACTGTCACAGGCCTCTGTCCCTGCCAAGTTCACTGGGTGGTGGAACAGAACCTCCGGCTGATGATTCGATTTCCTGTGTTATTAGAGGCTGTCAGAGCCGTGTCGGGGTGTCACTGTGCGGGCACAGACCCAGCCCACCCAGCCCACCAGCCGTGGCTCCCAGAGCTCAGCCGTCTGAGGGAGCTGGTCCCGGACACGCAGCTCAGACAGCGGCAGCGAGGAGCAGACCTACTGCAGGCGCGAGCGGCGCATGTCCATGCAGCCAGTTTGGTTTGTCCCTCAGCCCAGGAGGCCTCCAAATGCCTGCCTCGATAGCGATGCCAACCCTCGGCCTGGCCCTGCAGGCCTGGGGTGGGTACTCATCCCAGAGAGAGGAAACCGAAGGAAGGATGGAGCGTGTGCTGTGCTGTTACTTGGTCAGGAAGACAACTGACATTTCAATGGCTTCAAAATACCTGAGTTAAAGCAACGCGCTCGCAGACCAAGTTCTCAGAGCTGCCTGAACTCTTGACTAACCCTCATCCTGGGGGACGGATGAGCAGGGCTCTACGGGGCTGCAGAGGGAAGAGGGGCGCTGGAGTAGAAGGGGTTTGCACAGAGCCTTGACCAGGGAGGCTCATCTCAGCGGTGAATTCATGGGAGTTTCACGGACGAGCCTCATCGTGGGGACCAGCTCTGTGCAGCGGTGGCGCCTGGGCCATCGTCACGTGCTGTGACCTGTGTCCTGGGTCCTCCCACTTCACACAGTCCCTGGACATCTCCTTCCAGAGGGTTCTCCCAGCACAGGGCACACGCAGCATCCACGCTTGATGGAGGTTTCTCAAGCGGTTTTCCTCATACAAGCTGCGGGAGCACCGATTTCCTCACCTCCTCCTGGCCGGCGCTGCGGCTGGGACCCCTGCCCCTGGGAGCCTGGGCCTGACACCTGTGAACAGAGAAAAGGGAAAAGCAGTCACAGCCCAAGGTCACTGTCAGCAGGGTCTGAAAATGCCTGGTCTGTGCTGCCTCTGCTCCCAGCCCTGTGGTTACACACAAAATGGCAATTTTTTTTTTTTTTTTTTCCATCCTGAGTCTCTCCTTTTCCCTCTGCCTGCTGGTTCTTATCTGAGGCCACGTCTGCCAGGCCCAGGCTCCAGTGTCTCCACGTCTCCACTTTCTATTCCCACCCTCTGTGCCCAGGGAGGCATAGGCCTCAACACTCACCAGGAACAAAGAGGGAAGACAAAGACTGTGGGAGTTTCAGGACAGGTAGAAGGAGAGGAGGCCTTTGCTCCACGTGAAAAGGGGCAATTTTCTAACTGCAAACCTGGAGGATATTTTCCAAGAGACTCTGATTTTGGAAGAAATTACCCTTGGACAGGGATCGGGTAGATTGAAGGAAGAAATGAGACGTCAGTCAGCCTGGAAGGGAAGGACAGATTCTGGAGTCAGTGAAATGTCAAGTTAAATAATTTCTCAGGCTGTCGTCCAGGTCTCCTCTTCTTCCCACTCATCTTTTCCATCATCACAATTCCCTGAAAGGCTGCTGGGGAGGGAGCCCCAAGTTGAACTCTCTCACAACAACTTGCATTTGCAGAGAAAATGATGATCATATTTTTCAAATATGTGAATCGTTGGGCCTTGCTCCCCAAACTCTACCTGCTGCTTAGCTGGAATCAAACAAACGCGTTCACCAAAACACACCAGATATTCACAGGCATCCACACACCTTCGATATCAAAGCAGTCAAGACGTGCATTTCGGTCTGGTATGAACGTTGAGTCTGATCTTCAAATCTCACGGTCTCTTGAAGCATCACTTAATGTCACATTGGCAAAGGCTGCTCCGTCATTCAGGGGGCCCCTCCCTGCGCCTCTGCCTGGACCGCTGGGGGAGGCCGATGCGGCCTCCGGCCTTGGTGGCACCAGTCCTGAGTCGCGCCACGTCTCTGTCTTCGGGATCTGAACTATATCTGTCACCTACCTGGTGTACTGATGGCCTCCCTGTCACTTCTGCTGCTGCTCCCACCCTCCAAGTGTCAATGCTCCCATGGGGACAGCAGTCACCTCACACCCACCCCGCCACCCCGCCCCAGAGAATCAGCATCCGCTGGGCTCTCCAGGCTGCAGACTCAAAGCTCTGCCTGGCCCACCTGTCCCTCCTCCAGCTCCTTCTAGGGCTCACTCTGTTCCACCAGGAAGGGTCCCCAAGTCTGATGTCATCAGCCTCTAGGAATGGAGAGCAGTCTGGATATTTACAATGGGTTGGGTTTTCTTTCTTTTCTCTTTCTCCCCGCCCCCGTCCCCGCCCACCTCCACACTCCTTTCTGCCTGTAGCTAAGTGTTAGGGGTAGAAAAGAGTGTTTCTGTTTGCCCTTTGGGGGAAATCTATAATGTCAGTTATCCAAATTTTGTTCTCAATATGCCAGCATGAAAGAAAAACGTGTTTAGAAAATTTATCTCAGTACAACAGTCTGCTTACAAGGGTTTTGTCTTGCTTCAGAATTCAGTTCTCTTTGCATTCCTTCTGTCAGGAACTCTAGTCTCTAGCATGGTCCCTCCCTCGGCCCTTCCCTATTTTTCTCTTTCTCTTCCTCCTCCTCCTCCTCCTTCTCCTCCTCCCAGCCCCCCACCCTCACACTTATACATACACAGCCCTTGAACATACTGAATGTCTAGTACCTGGAAAGGCCAAAGAACAAGCATATTAGTGATTTTCAGAATATCACCCTTCCCATTTCTGGTGCCTGGCATTGTTCTCCAAAAGATCTACGGAGGATGTGGTCCTCAGGGGGATGTCGTGCCCATCTTTCGAGGCTGAAAAGAATTATTGTCTGAGTAAAGGAGCAATTAGACAGGGGGTAAGGGGATCAGACCTTTGCATGTGGAGGCGGAGGTGGCAGTAGTTGGAAAAGGCAGGAGACCGGGAAGCCAGAGAGGAGCCCATGGCAATAACTGGAGCCCCTTAGAAAACTCAGGAAGGTTCAGGCCACTGCCGAGGGCTGGGACAGAGGCCAGGAGGTGTTACTGGGGGCTGGAATGAGGTGTGGGGAGGGAACAGTCCAGAGGCACAGTCACATCTGTGGCCTTTGAGAGGACAAGTTAAGAACAGAAGAGTGGAGAGAAGGAGATTTTGTTCAAGCTAAATCCCTGGTTTGACTCTGGATGGGCAGAGGGATGCAGGTGAGGGAGTGGGATTGCTGGAAAGAGGATGAGACTAGTTTATGCCAGAGTTCGTTTTAGGGTACAGAAGAATGAAAAGAAAACACAGACATTTGAGAAGCCAGGGTGTAGCATGTGAGCAGTGAAGAGCAAGGCAAGAAAGAGGAACTATTAGGTGATGATGCAATGCGACACACTGGTGCATAATTAACGTGCAGACAGGTGGTACTCACAAATGGACAGTCCTGAGGAAGGTGATAGGAACAATCATGAAGACAGCGCTCCACTTTCCTAGAGCACAATTGGTTCCTTTTTCTGGAATCCATTTTCTCATCATCTGGTTCATTCCTACTTGTCTATTAAAATCCAGATTCCCACCATTGCTCCCGGGGTCTTCTCTTCCCCCTCCTCCCCCAGTGCCCAGCCTCCGTAGCTGAAGGGTGCCCACTCTGCCCTCTGCTTGTCTCAGTTGCTCTCCTTGCAAATTTCAGATAAGTCTCCAGCTTCCAGCCCGAGCAGGGTTGAGAACACAATACTGGCTTGTCCTTAGTGTCCCTAGTGCTGACACTTTGGTGTACACATAAATGCATGGACATACTCCCAGAGCCCTAGCATGTTGTTGCCTGCGGTCACTTCTCCTTTTTTAGAATCAGATTTTTAACATCCCCATTTAGCCAATGAGGAACTAGAGACCCCTGGGCCCATGCAGATGTCTGCCTGAGATTTGGTTTGGAAGATACCCTTGCACAGAGAAGACAGTCTGTTTCACAATAATTCTTCTGCTATTTACTGATGTAGGTGAGGGCGAGCGAGACACTTTGATGAGACGCTGGGTCTGTCCAGAGTGAATCGTGGAGAGAGCCATTTGGACAGGATCACACAGCAAGTTTATTAAGAGCAGAAACAGTGAGTTGAAGCTCCCTGCGGGCCAGGAAGGTTCCATCAAGGGAATGCACGTGTGTGTATGACCTGTGCTGCTGCCTGCTTCTCTCAGGCAAAATAGATTCTTGTGTATGTATGAGGGGCGGGGCTTCTCCCTCCATGGGTATGTCCAGGTTATGTGGAGTAAAAATGGGGTGAATATCTAGGGGTATGTCCTAGACTCAAGTTGCTGAGATGGGATCCTTGCTTTGGGGGGTCTTTGCTCTTAGAAGTCTCAGGTTTTGCCAGTTAGTTTTCTACTCCTGCATCTGCTTGCTGCCCTAGATTTTAAGCTACGCTGTCCCCGCGTCGTTTACAACGGGGTGCTTCAGGGGCGGGGTTAATGATCAATATCCATAGGAAAGAGTCCAAGTCACAAGGGTCACAAATGGGACCACTGGTCAGGGACGGCGCTTCCCCTTCCTCCTGCCCTCAGTCACGACCACGGGCCCTGCTGGTCCAGATGTGTGACTCACTGAGCGAGCCCAAGGGTCCACTCCAGTCAGCAGCCTGCTGACAAAGGGCCACAGACTGCACGTGTCGCGCAGCTGCTGGAGGACAAACACAAACGTGCGCGAGGAGAGACTGGGTAGGACTTGGCTGCAGCCCGAGGTCAGGAAATAAATTCAGTGCTGGCCACCATTTATGGTATGGACCCTTCCACTTAGTGATATGTAATGCCTTTTCTCCTTCCCATTCAATTGCT
Source organism: Solenodon paradoxus (assembly GCA_004363575.1). Classification (NCBI taxonomy): domain Eukaryota; kingdom Metazoa; phylum Chordata; class Mammalia; order Eulipotyphla; family Solenodontidae; genus Solenodon; species Solenodon paradoxus. The sequence continues at coordinate 426,050 of RJWH01001149.1, read as the reverse complement.
CATTTACTTAGGCACCACATTTGTTAAATAATTAATCTATTTATTCACCAACTTCTCTATTCGCTCATGTTCAGCAAGCAGCTCCGCTTTGTTACCAAATTCCAGGGACGTATGAAGACTGCTGCCCTGGCCAGGACCCTGCCCCAGGGCCTAGAGAGTGTCTCCTCAAGGTCCAAGGTCAGCTGTGATTGTGGGGTGAACAGTGACAGTCCAGACAGATAAGTGGAAGAAAGCTAATACTAAAGGAAAGGGGTGAAGCAAGTCCATGGCAGAGAGGAGCCAGAGAGCAAGGGGGATCCAGGGACAGAAAAGTGATTCAAGATGTGGGATGAGAGCCGCGGTGGGCAGGTCCAGAGGGACGGCCAGGCGGCCCACAGGTGTTGGTATAGAGCCTTCAGGTGGGGCACTGACTCAGGTCAGTACCTCTCACATGGAAGCTCTTGGTATTTGGGGCAGGACAGTTTTCCTTGTGTGAACTGACTCACGATTTGTAGGAAATGGCGGTTTGAACAATGGAGCACTCCTGGGGCATTGTGACAATGATAAAGGCCATGGATGCCTTTTCAAATGTCCCCTGCCACCTCAACAGAGAAGGGCCCTAAGTGCAGAATCAGAATGACCGGTCTGGATGGAAGGGCTGGTCCTTTGATGAAAGAGCAGAGCAGACAAATGGATCAATGTCTGGGGACTTAGGGCTCCTCAGGGGGTTTGGGGGTGAGTCCTGCAGGCTCAAAATTGGGTGTTAATGAGGCAGTGGACATCCGCTGGGAGCAGGACTGGATGAATATGCAGGAAGTAGCAGGGTCAGGTCGTAGCCTTGGAGTCTGGGCTCAGCACAGGTCTGTCCCTGCCTTTCAATTGGAGTGTTGATGTGAATGGAGCATGCCCAGGAGTTTGGGGAAGGAGACGGCCTGGTTTAAATCCTATCTCCTCCATAACTGGCCTCAACAAATCGCTTCATCTGTATGGGTCGTGGTTTCGCAACTTCTAAATGAGGAAAAGAAATATCTACCTGATGGAGTTGTCGTGTCTTTTAGAAGGATGGGTATAAAATGTAACTAACCTGCGGTCAGTTGCCCATTGGGACGAGGGACTGTCCTTGCTGTTACTGAGAATGTAAAACATAATTTGTATTTATTTTCTAAGAGATTTCTTACCACCTGCCTCACCCTCCCAAATTACAGCCATGTTAAGGGCAGGCTGAGCTGAGGGGCACACATAGCACAGGACCCCGTCCTGTGCCAGGTCGAGACAAAGTTCCATCCTTGACCCCTGCTCGCCATGCACCTGCGCTTTGACCTACTTTGATCAATATAAGGAAATTGATGACTTCCCTCAACTTGACAATGACTTGCCATTTTCTTGAGAGAAGGAGTCGCACAGGCTTTGAAAGCATCATATTAATGACAAAAATGTTCATTTTTCCATCCTGACATCTCCTATTTATCATGCTATCCCATTAACTAGTTTATTTACTCAAATAGTTCCCCGTATCCAAGGCTGAGTGTAAGAAGCAGAAATACATTTCCCACTTAACGAAGGCTTGCTTCCTGTAGCTCTCTGCTGTTGCACAGAGCTTTCAAATTTTCTTAGCCTAAAAAAGCACTCATTTATTATCCTACAACTCTGCAGGTCAGACACCTGTATAGACCTGGCTGGATTCTCCCCTTAAAGTTGCACAAGGTCAAAATTAAGTGGTTGGCTGGTAGAGCTCATCTCAGGAGGTTCTGGCTTAAATCTACATCTGAGCTCATTTAGGTCACCGTCAAAATCCGATCCTGCAGGCCAGGTACCTCTTTTCCTGCTTGCTGCCAGCCTGGATGGTGTTCAGCACCTGGGAGCTTCCCACATGTCTTCACCTGTTCCTGCTCACATCTATAAGATGCCAAGGAACTTGAGACCTTCCCATGCCTCGAGTATCTCGACCTTCCCTCTTCCACCTCCAACGAGAAAGCATTCTGGGACTAAGGGCTCATGAGATTCTGTCAGATCCACCAATACAGCTTCCCCATTTTTCTTTTGTTTGTTTTTTAGGAAAGATGCAGGCAGGAATGAAGATGATAGACCAGAGGCAGACAGACAGGAGGAAAAGGAGGAAGAACCCTTTATTTGATTTAGTGTTTATTTAATTTAGCTGTTCATCTTGGTTGCTCCTGCCAGCCCCAGGACCTGAACCTGGGTCCTTGGAATGCATGTGGCCAGCACCCAACCACCACATCAGTAAGATGCACCAGACTTCCACATCTTAACGTCCATTTAACTATCCAATATAATCTAATGATGGCACGGCCTGAGGAGATTAGGATGGGACATCTTTGGGTGCCGGATAGGTGGTTCTGCCTACCACATCTTCTAAGTCTCTAATGCCCATCTAAGAACCTGCCCTGTCCTTCTCCAGATAATTGACTACAGGAATGTCCATCTTTTCAGAAAAGAGATCACATCTCACTCTCCAGAAGCTAGTAAAGTGACAGTCTTCAAACCCAGAGACCGAGACAAGTGCCACTTGGGATGAATGCAAATACATATTGACAGACAGACAGACAGACAGACAGACACATATAATGATGAGGACATCCAGCACATGCTAGTGAAAGCTCAGAATGAAAGAAAAGAGTTCAGAAATAGAAGCGAAAGTAATCAGGATGCCTACACAGACTTGAAGATTAGACTCTCATCCACTTCACCTAGGCAAGGTTGAATGCGCAAAATAACAGGACATGCTTTTTCAAAGTTATGAGATAAAATTATTTTGAAACTAGAATTCTAGCACAGACTCAAACTATAATCCAAATGAGATGACAAGATAAAGATGTTTGGGGCCATACAAGGACTTAACAAATTTACCACTCAGAGAAATGTTCCCTGGACTTATTTGAGTTTCTAGTCTAGCAAAATAGATAATACATTCAAGAAAGAGGAAGATTGGCTTTGTTAAACAAATTTAAGTTAATAAAAAATCCTCTATCAACCCAAACCATACAAACACCAACAACCAATGGAGCTCTTGTTGATATGATTTTGTTTTTGGTGTAACTTAAAAGTATTTTGGCCCCAATCTAGAACTTAAAAGATAAGGAAGCTCAGGTTAAAGACAGGAAAAGAGTGAAACTTTACAAAGGTTTTCATCTTATTAAGCTAAAGGATATGCACACCAGTTTGCTCAAAAGCTGGTATGTAGAATAATGAGAGGTTTCATCATTAAAGGTTAAATAAGAAATAAAAGCAAGCATTAAAATGCTAGAGGAAAAGAAAAGAAAATGGATTAAAACAAAAACAAGACAGAAATTCTGAAAAACAAAAACCAAAAAAACAAAGTGTAAAAGTATGAGCAAAAATATGTCCGAAGACATCAGTACAATGACTATGAAAGAAAGAGATCCTCAGATTGGATGTCAACTCTGTACTGTGTAGGGTGCCCTTTATACTTTAGCATAAAAGGGTCAAATCAAAGTCACGCTTTTATCTGCACTAGTCACATTTCTGTAAAAAAAAAAAAAAAAAAAAAAAAAGAATTCGAAATAGCAATATTATGTTTAGGCAAGAGAGAATTTAAAGTGAGAAGCTCTAAGCGTGACAAGACAGAGACAGAATATTGAATAAAAATTAGAACCCTTAAAAAATTACAAACCATGAATTTTTAGACCTCTAACCATCTTCAGCAAAGACAAGACTGACATGCTAGAAGGGAAATAAGTAAAATTCACATTCATATTAATATACATTTTTTTCTGAAATCAGCAGTGGAGTGAGCAATAAAACTGGCCCAGCTCTTCAGACCCTGCCCGCCATGGTGAGCCACAGATGGGCCACTGGGTGCTGAGATCCTGATCCCTGTGACTGAAGGGTGGCCTGGTGGGGCCTGAGGCTGCCACAGCCTAGAGCCGATGACCTCAGGTTCAAGCAGCTTTTCTGCCGGCGCCAGGCTTATTGCTTCTGTGTGTTGTCTTCTGACCTGCACGCATTTGGGAATGATTGCGGGTAGTTAAACAGGATGGGACAGATAATATGACAGGGTATGTATGCATGACAGTTTACATCTATGTGGATTGTGTATATTTACATATGTTTTCTATGAAACTTTGTGCCAACTAAGAGGAAGAACACTTCTTTTGCCCAAAAGCAGAAACAAAAAATTTGACAAAGTATTACATGTAAAAGAAAAATATTTATTTACTTTTTAGCAAAAATTGTAAAAAAGATAAAAAACAACACCATCCCTGGGTCCCCTTCACTTGTACTCTCACTCCCCATACTCATCCCCTCTGGCATCACAATTCTGCTCTCTAAGTCCGTGGGTTTACTTTTTTATTATAATTGCTCTGCATTTGGTTTTAGTTGCTTCTTCGACCCGGGGCCTGGATCTTGAACCCAGGGTACGTGGCCTGCATCCTCGCGAGGAGAGTGATCTAAGCACAGCTGCACCAGGGTGCAGCGTGGTGTTTTAATTTTATTCATTCTTTTGTCGTATTTCTTTACATCCCATATAGGTAAGATATTCTCCAGTATTTATCCTCCTTCTGACTTACTTCACTTATCATAATTCCTTCTAGTTCCTTCCATTTTGCTGTAAATGACAATATCCCATCTTTTTTATGGCTCCGTAGGATTTCATCACACACACACAAGTCACATCTTCTTGATCCGGTGGTGGGTTCTTAGGTTGCTTCCATGTCTTAGGGGTACGTAGTTCTCTTCCTTTCGAATATTTTCTGTTACTCACATAAATATCTACAACTGGAATTTCTGGATGACACCACAGTTTTAGTTTTAGTTTTTCAAGAAATTTGCATATTCTTTTCCTAAAGGATCACTCCAATTTATATTACTATGACCACCAACATCCAAGGGTTCCTTTGTCTCTGTACCCTCTCTAAAACTTGTTGTTAGGAGTCTTTGACGTAAGCCATCCTTACAGGTGTTGAATAATATCTCACTGTGATTTTGATTTGAATTTCTTAATAATAAGAGATTATAAAGATTTTTTAATACCACTTGGCTATCTATTTTTTGGAGAAGTGTCTTCAGATCTTCTGCCGCCATTTTTTTTTCAGTTGCAGTGTTTGTTTTTATGTTGCTGAGTGTATGAATTCTTTATGTACCTTGGATATTAAAACTTTCTTGGGCAATGATGTGAAAATATCTTCTCTCCACTTATGCTGCCTTTTCATTCTGTTGATATTTCTTTTGCTATACAGGAGTTTCTTTGTTTCATATAGTCCTGTTTGTTTATTTTTTTTTCTTTTGTTATCACTGTCATTAGTTTTGCATACTCAGTTATTTTGGCATGATGTTTATTTCCAATTCCATAAAAGCAGTTGAATCTGGTTGTCACATCCTTAAAAAAATAGCTTGTTGGGATTCCACATAGGGCTGAATTTAATTTATTGATTGACCTGTAATGAGTGATTTTTTTTTATAATATTGGGGTTTTTTTCCATTAAGGTGCTTTTTTTATATCCTTCAGTAGTTTACTAGTTGACTTAAAATTAAAATGTAAGCTCCAAGATACTAAATGAAACTCAAAATTTGATTTAAGGTAAAATCCTCCCCTCTCAGCATGAAAGCTTCTAGCAAGAAATTTTCCAACTCTATTACTCTTTGCTCATTTCCCTTACCCTGCTCCTCTCCTTCCTCATGTCACCTCCCAAAGCATGGTTTGTAGGTATTTTCCAACCCATCAAATGTGGAGGCTGGGAGTGAGGACTAGGAACATTCTTACTTAAACCTGTATCTTGACAAGTTAACTTCACGCTCTGGCTCAGAGAGACATTCACTGTGGCATCTCCCTCATACTATTTTGTGCTTATTGGGGAGCCCCACGGTTAAAGATCTCTCACCTATAGCTCCCCAAAATCCTCTCACTGTAGGTATTTAGAAATAACCTTCTTACTCCAATTTGAAAATTTCATTTTAACTAAGAAAAGATTCAACTTTTATCAAATGCCTGCTTGCTCTCTCTAGAAATTATCATAGGTCTTTTCCCTCTTAATGCATTAAATTGCTTTAATAGCTCTTCTTTAAGGGGAATTATCTTCGCATAAATCAAATGAATGCTACTTGTTCCATTTGCAAAAATTGTGCATTAAATGGCATCCTTTCTGCCCTGTGTAACCTTACATAGCAGTCTTGTTTTTAAATTGCAAAATGAAGGGTGTGATTTACTAGTAATTTATTCATATACATACATAATTTTTTTCAAAAGTCTTAGATCTGTGGATTGGTGTTTTTTCTTAGAGTGTTTTTATAGCAGCATGATATTAGCATTTAGCTATAAAAATAATTACGAAATTTTCCATCTCTTTTCTGTGCTCTAAAACCATGATAGCATAAAAATGATTCAATCCTTAAAGGTCACACATTTTTAAATATTTTACACTAAGGTCACTTTATGGAAAAAGTTTCAAGTGGTTTTCAGAATTATTGGCCCTTTGGCATTTTGTTTTTCTCCATAAACCAGTTTTGACAAGTTGAATTTTATTAAAGCTAGAGATTTTCAAATATATTCCATTATACATAGCATTTTCTTGCAATTTATAAAATCTCCTTTAAAAGTGTGCTTTTTATTGCTCCTCAGTTTTCGCTTAGCTCTTCTTTTCTCTTATATAACTTATTAGAAACTGGTCATTTTGCTTGTTTCTTCCATCAATTCTGCTTTTGAAAAAATTTAAATATCGTTTGCTGTTTCCTAATTTGCAACATATGATGGTTCATCTTTATGCACATATCCCTAATCTGTTTTGATTTCCTACCTTTAACTTGTGAGCTTGATGCCTGTTTTATTTATTCTCTGGATTCCTTGTTTAGTAATGAAAGATCTTTAAAATTATAGATTTCCTTGAGGTGTGCAAATTTAGGTGTTCTATGCTGTTTTTTATTGTGGCTAATTATGAACTTATTAATAATTTATAATGTCAAATTTGATTTTCTCTTTGAAACAAAGGTTCTTTAAAAGTGTGATATCTTAATTATTTTACTAGTAATTTCCTGTTTTCTTAGAGTGTGGTTAATGAATTAGTTCTGCAAATTTCTATTTGGAGATCTTTTTTTCATTTTTGAGTTTTTATACTATCAATTTTATGAGTACATTAGAAAACTATTTATTTAAAGCTTGTAGGAAGTATATTTTAGCCTGGCATTTTATTGTTTATTGCTGACTTGTTATTGCAAATTCTGAGGAAACTGTTCAAGCTCTAAATGTATACATTTTATTAATTAATATTCATTGCGAAGTATGCACTTCTGTAATCTGTAATGTCCCTTTCACTGTTTTTTTTTTACTTTGAATTCCATTTCATTACATAACATGATCACTACAACTGGCATTTATTTGCACTTTCCTAGTATGTTTGAATCTGTTTTATTGTAGACTTTTGAACCTTATTTTAAACTACATTTTCATAACCCACTTTTATTTATTATGCAATGGATATACTGACCTCATTTCTGCCATCTTGTCTTATGCTTTCTATTGATGATACTTCCTTATTATTTCCTCTCTGATTTTTTTCTACATTGATTTAGAAGATACTACCTTAAATCAGGTGTTCTCATGATTACATTAGAATGCGCCTGTATTTCTCTACCCATGTTAAGAATAAAGCTTTATATACATATTTACCGCTTTCAAATCAGGCAAAATGGAACCTAGCTTTCAGAACACATGGAGGTGGAGGAGGGTATCAGCTCTGTCCTATTTGCTGAAGAGTGCTCTTTTTTTCTCCCAGAGACTGTCGTCCTGCATCCCATTTGCTGAATGCAAAGCTTGGCTGTCTTTATTAACCTCGCCCAAATGTTCATAAAATCCAGTGGTATTTCTCCATCTAATCATCTTCACAGAAGACAATTGAGTTTGTCAGCCATGAGTAACTGAATGGGCCCCACACCAGTTGTGGAGGGCAACTCCCATTTTCTTCTATGGACAGATTTCTTCTTCATGTCCATCTGGCCATCCAAAGCCACACCGAGTCTCTGGCTTTCTGCGCATGTGTGTTTAAAGCCACCTAAAAGCCTCCCTGCCCTGCTGAGTTCTGTGCCTTTTTTCTTAGGTCCTTAATTCCCATGCTAGAAAATTATCCATGAGATATCAGAAATGCTGGCAAGAAAGGAGAAGTGTAGGGAGTGGAATTGTCTCCACCTAATTGCTGTCTCGGGGTCTCACCTTGCAGAGGATAAATGGCTGCGTGATTGATACGTGTCCCTCCATTCTCATCTGTCACTTTTGTCATGTAGCATGAATCTTGCAATTTTTCAACACTCTTATGTAGTTCTATCTTATTCTCTGGCTGAATCACTTCAGTGGGAAATTGGGAATGGAAATGGGAACGCCAGAGTCACACGTATGGACTGTCAGGGTTCCGGAAGTCCCTCCTGGCAATATGGTGCAGTTACTGGTGTTCCTGTCTCCTCTTTATGAGTCTCAAAGCTCCATGAAGGAGTGATTCAGCCCTGAGTCTAAGAAGGTGCACTTAGTAGGTGCTCATGACTACATACTGAGTAAACATGGCTGTACCTATACCATGTTTCTATTATCATAAGCTTCTTTAGGGGTTGCAAGCTTTCCTAGGCTGAGTTCCCCAGAAGCAGACTGTGAGAGGAAACTATATGTACAAATGATTTATGAGCCTGTGCTGCCAGGATAAACCAGGAAGGGAGTGACTGGAGCAGGACAGGGAGAGGAAGGTGCAGGAAACCAGCAAGGATGAAAGTCCAGGCCAATCCCCAGTCTCAGCCTGATTTCACAGGGAAACTCTGAAGTGGAACTCTGACCAAATAAGTTGGTCTCCTCTAGAGTTTCATGGAGTCTCAGTCATTTGGTCAAGGGCCTCAGCGAGGTGTGAGTGGTAGGTCATGAGGGAAGATACAACCCCTAGACCCTCTGACTCTGTGTAGCTTTCAGGCAAATCTGCTCCAGAAGGTCATGGAAAAGATTCAGGTGAGGGGAGAGAGAGAATCCAAATAGTACACGAACCTGAGACTCTGGGTAGAGCACTAATCACGTCTGTCATAGAAACCTTGTTTTGATTTTATTTTTTAAGTCATTACTTGCTTGAGTGTCATTTGTTTTCTCACTGTGCCTACCTGAGTGCTATGGGACATCTCCCTTCTCCATAAGCAGAGACTAGAATGGTCATTGCAATCAAGGGACGGGACTCACGTCTCTGTTACTGGTGGGTGCTGGATCAAGCACTGGAAAAGGTCACTGGGTCATTCCTTATGGAAGATTATTTGGTGTCTTCTGATGGTCACCTGCCATCATCACTTTCTCATGGAGACTTCTGCTTGTTGCAAAAAGTGACTTTACTAGAGGAAGAAATCCTGCATGTGATTCAGCTTCCTCTTGGCCTAAGATTTCCATGGATTTTCACCTGACCAACACACTTTGACAAGGCCTATTGGTGCCCTAGTTTTCATTGTTTACAGAACCTCCATCTGGTGTCTTTACTAAGTTACGTTCTCATCAGTAGCGCACAGTGCCCTGCTTTTCCCCATCCTCCATAATGCCTCTGGTCTTGTTGATCACAGTCATTCTAACAGCTGTGACATGATATCTCATTGTGGCTTTGATTTGCATTTCCCTAATGATTAGTACTAGAGAAGACTCTCACTGGCTGACCATTCATGTATCTTCTTTGAAAAATGTCTGTTCGTAGCTTTGCTTGCTTTTAATTGGGTTATTTGCATTTTTGCTCTTAAGTTGTATAAATTCCTTATGTCTTTTGGATATAATTCTTTATCAGGGAGGTGATTTGCATATATTTTCTCCCACTCTTTAGGTCATCTTTTCATTCTAATTGTTTCTTTGGCTATACAGAGATTTTCAGTGTGATGTAATCCCCACTTATTACTTTTGCTACTGTTCTTTGTGCTTTTGGTGCTGTTACCAAAAAAAAAAAAAATGATTGCTGAGACAGCTTCACCTCTGTTTTCTTCAAAGGTGTTTTGGAGTTTCAAGTCTTGCATTTAAGTGTTTAATCCACTTCTGTGAATTTTTGTGGGTTAAATAAAGAAAGGTGTTCGATTCCATTCTTTTGCAAGTGAATAGTTTTCCCCCCGAAGAGTGGTACCATCTTAATGCCAAAAGAAAGAATTTTGAATGCCAGAATTTCCAAGATCAAAATCCCCAAAGCTTAAATCCTTGAATGTCCAAAATCTTGAAGGTCACAATCTTGTAAGATTAACATCCTGGAAAGACAATGCTGGAAAAGGGAATACCCCAGCACGGTGTTAAGAACACTTCTTGATGTTTTGAAAAGCACGAGTTCTCTGTGAGGTGGACATCTGAAACATGAAACTGTCTGCATCTGCAATCTGGATTTTATCCTACGGATTTTACGGCATCCTACGGATTTTATCAGTAGTTTGGAAAATAATCCAATAATGAGCCAGCATTCAGTCTGCAAGTGAAAACAGCTTTTATTGGACTTTTTAAGAGAATTGCAATCTGGGAGTCATAAACCCAGGTAAATGTGCAAGTACTGTGAAAAAATAAATAAAATGCTCATATAGACAGAAATGCCTCCTACAGGGGAAATAACCAAATTCTCTAAAGAGTGAAAGAAAAATATGCAAAAGGGATGGATGCCTATATGTTAGCGCAGTGACTGAGCTGTGTTCTTCAAAGGTAAGATGCAATACTGTTTGCCAATTATTCTGAAAAGTCTGGAGCCATTTATCCAAATTCCCCAAATTCCAGGTGTTACGAGCCTGGTTTAATGGGGTGACGTGCGTGGTTGTAAATTTGGATTACTAGCTGCTCAGATGTGGTAGACATATGTAAACTCTAGTCCTCTAAACAGTTCCCAACTCCATTTTGGATCCTTTATGAATTTTGATTCCATGATTTCTTGGTCAGCTTTACAATGGCTTGTAGTTGTTCTCCAGCGGAAAGTCGTGCGGTCCTGGCCATCACTGAGAAGTGGTGACCAGGGAGAATGGGTCTCTTACCTTTCCTCTTTCCCTGTGAGGTGTTCTCACACACCAGACTCCTGATATATCTTCAGGGGACTCTTACAGGTCTCTCTCTTGGAACTCTCTCTTTGGAGCACACACCGATAACTGATTTGGCTCCTTACACTTCTTAAATTGCTTTCACCACCATGGAGCTGGTGGCTCTTAGGATGTCAAGATTTCAATCTTTGGGGATTATGATTTTTTTGAGACTTCGGCATTTCAAACTTTGCAATTGTATTTTTAGGGATAATGTAGCCCAAACCAATCGGTCAAAGAATATGAATTTACAGTTGTAACATGAATAAGTTTGTTTTAGATGCTTGAAACTTGCTAAGAAGAGTAGATCATAAATATTCACATCACACAGTAAAAATCGTAATTATATGAGGCAATAATGTGTCCACTAATCAAATTGTGGTAACCATTTCAAAATATACATGTGTATCAGATTATCACGTTGCATACATTAACGTTCATATGGGTGTATGTCAACTGTATCTCAGAGTTGAAAATTGCTTATAATATGGGGGAAGAAAAATAAGAGAGAGCATAAATGAAGAAAGATTGATTTTGACTTGATTACTTGTCAGGTTAGATAATGTATTCATAAGCATTAACTATACTATTGTATCTACTCTAAATATCTAAAAGTTTTCATATTAAAAAGTTTTTTTGAGAAATAACATTTGGGTACTTAGCAGAAGTCGATACCTATGCCACCTGACAATCAGATTTGCAATGAGTAGTCCCAGGCCTGGTACTGTACTTAATCAGTATCTTTCTGTCTTTCCTCTTATTAAAAATACCCAAATTTGTAGATTATAGAATATATTGTATAATGTGATTAATAATATATCTGATAATATTTCATTTTACTCAGCTCCATAGACTGTCAGATGCGTACATAATAAGAAGAACATATCAGGCAGAATATTTGACTATATAGTTTCTGTCTATAGATCACTTTGCACGGATACTGCGTCATAAATGGATTCTCCGTGTGTATATGGACCTGTTCTGATCCTTCGATTATGCTCACTAACTTCTTTAGCTTTAACTCAATATCCTATCATGTATTCTTAATTATTGTAACTTTCTAATAACTCAATATCTTGCAGTGCAATTTTTTCCAGTCTTGGTTTTTGTCTTACAGACTGTCTTCATTTTTTTTTTTTTCACTTCCATCTTCATTTCAATGTCAGTTCGTCCATTATATCAGAAAAAACTAATACAAAAATTTTGTAAAAATCTGCTTGCATTATTTCTTGGCCATGAAATTTTAAATCACTTTGGAAAGAGTTGAAATTTTTATAATATGGGGTCTTCCAATCCATGACATGCTGTGTACCCGCTCTTATGTTTTCATTTACCAGCGTGATGCTTTGAAGTCACCTCCATAGGGTCTTTATGTATCATTTTTTAGGTATATCCTAAGGTATTTGGCATTTTTAATCTTATATACTGGAATTAATTTTTAATTTCATTTGAAAATGTGTTACTATTGATAAATGAACATAGTTTTTGTTTATTGAGTGTCTATTCAAATAGCTGCCTAACTGCAATAATTTAATAGCTACATTGGTCTGTAGATTCTTTTGACAAATTTTAAATTTATATAATAGAATTTAAAAATAATGCAATCTTTAATTTATTTTTTCAAACTTGTAATCATTTATTTTTCGTGCAGAAATACATCATCCACAACCTCCAATAAAGCTTTAAATACATTGGAAATTCTAGCTATTATTATCTAATACCTATTTTCTATCACAGTTATTCGATATTTCCATATTTAATATGATACTTGCTGAAATACTTTAATAGAATACCTTCATCAGATAATATCTGCCCATTTCAAATTCTGGGTTGCTCACTTTTTGAAATATTAATGCACATTGAATTTTATAATATGCACATATAAAATTAACTGTATGTCGATACCGTTATACAATTTCAAAGCAAAACATAAACATGAAAGTTGAAAATTGACTCAAGAAGAAATGATAATCCTAAAAATGACAATCAAATAATATTTCATATTGAAATACTCTACCATCAGCAAATACATTTCATCTCATGTAGTTAAAATAGACATTTTACTGTCAATTAACTTTTGGAAAAGATTCTAAAGAAAAGCAAAATAAAACTGATCAATACCTTTTATGATATGATTATAATGTTAAAACCCAAATTGATGACAAATTTGTTCAAGTTAGCAATTATGGGGCCATCCCTTTGATGCTAGCTATTCCATGTAGTTGAGAATTTCATAATTTCATCTCGTGTTCATTTCTTTTAGTTTCCATTACCTATTTTTTTGCCTCTTTTCTGTATTCTGGGTGAGTCTTTTTCTTGACTTTGATCATTAATTATTAAGCTACTTCATTGAGTTTCCCACCTCCTTAAATTTCAATCCCTTCATTGTTATATTGTAGAATTTACGTATTTTTTAAAATAGTTCCCTTATGTTTTCATTCCATCTTATTCTTACTTTCTAATTTCTTTAATTTGACTAGGAGGATATTTCAAAATATTCCCGATTCACGTCTCTTCATGGGGTGTAAATTCCTTTCTTTGTTGCAAGCACGTACTGCATCACACGGCAGTTCCTTCAAGTGTTTTACTATCCTCAGTAGAGGTCGTTTGAGGAGACTGCAGGGCGTGCACTGATTTGTGGAGGTAGTCATGTGGACACTTGTGGGATTAACCAGAACCCAGTCGTTTTGTACCAGTTTCCCAGTTCAGGACTGTTTATACCTTCTGAGACATATTCGCCATAGTTAAACCAGTCTGTTTCCTGTTCCCTTTGTCTTTACTCATAGGCAGTACAGTGTGTATATTCCCTGGGCTTTAAGCAATGAAGTCAATTCTAGATATTCTCAAAATATGTGGCCATATATTTTCATTTCTTCCTCACAGGTATTCAAATATTAACCCTCAAGTCATATGTCCAGTACAGATACTCATAGACAGTTACTTTGACTAGACTCTTACAGCTGTAAATATTTGAATTCTCTCTTTTTTTCTTTCTTTCTCATTTTTTGGAGCAGGGCAAGGGATGACAGAAGCTGATTATCAGCCTACCATCTTGAGTGAATGTCAGGAGTATGAATTCAGACATGTTATATACAAATATATTTCTTCCATCTGCAACATATGTCTGTTGTTTATTTCACAAATGAGCGCATTAACTAATGGACAGCTCAGTCCCTGAAGAAGATAATGAAATTATTCTCAACTCAATTTATAGCTTATTAAGTACTTAGTGCATTCAGTACATCAGAAGCACAGCATTAAAAGGAATAAAAGCAAATTTACAATCATCAATGCCATCCTAAGTCCTATCAGAGTTCATAGAAAAGAGCTTTGAAGTGAAAATTAATGGTGACTTTGTTTGATTCTGGATATTGAAAATCAAGTGTTCCCCCCAAAAGTTCCTTAAATGGAAAGAATACAAGGAGTTTTTCTTCACTTAGCTCCTGCTTCTAACGTGCACTCGCACCTGCATCGACTAGAATATCCTCAGTATGAGGTCCTTGTACTCTATGGAATACTCATGAGCTTCTTGCATTGTTCAGGCTTAAGGTCAGGCCTCATGAGTAATTAGTGGGTCTGATTAGTGTCTGGGGAATCATCCAAAAGGCCTACAACTCACGAAGAGTTGTCTGGAGTTTGAAGCATTGGCTTTTAATGTGGAGAAACCAGAACTGATAAATAAACTGAGTATATTATTTTTTCTTTCTCATATGTATACCAGGTTTTTCCCTCCCTTCTGTGTGTGTGTGGCTTGTCGTTCTCATTCTCATTTTGTCTCATTCACTCCAGCCTCAGCCTGGTGAACATCAGGGGCTTTTCAAACCAGCAATGACCTTAGACATCAACTTGTTTATCAGTCTTACCAGACAGACGGGGAAAAACTGAGGAAAGAGAGTTAAAGGAGCTATAGGACACAGTGGATTGACAATCAAATTTGCTTATTCTGAAAGAAGACCAAGAGTGCTTCCTGAAAACTTAAATCCTACTTTGGAGTTGTGGTAAGGAAAATAGCAGTTGGAAAGATGACATCTTTCTTTATGTCTCTGTCACCTTTCTTTTCACCACTGACCCGGAGCTAGAAGAGCAAACCCTATTTATGATCCCCTTGCCTTGCAAGGAGACCAGATGAGAAACAAACCAGCTGCCTTAGGTTGGTAGCTGGAAGTGGCCTCTGGGTTTCCAAAGCATCTGCTTTCCTATGCTAGGAGTCCGTATTTTCTCCCAGAGGAAATGTTTCCATGCTCCTAGTACCCACACAGTCTGAGAATAAATGCCAGCTTGTTGGCTATTGACCGGGATGTTTTACTGAAAACCAGTTTTGAGCAAGGAAGGAGGAAGAGTCTTAGATCTTTGAATGCCAAGTATTATCGCCCTGCGGAGGAGTGGCCACCAACATGGCCCATCCTCACAGTCCTGGGTGACTTTGACTAGAAGCATCTGACATTTATTTTATGTCCTAATCAGCTGTTTTAATATATATCCTGGAATATAACATAATATATATCCTTAGACATGGAAATCATTGTCATGAAGGAAGAAGTTTGACTCAGAGTTCCCTGGAAATAGGAGGTCCAGTGTGCCATACAAGAGTACAGGTGGGGAATCACCTGGCCATCAGGGGCCAGAAGGAGAGAAGAAGAAATATGGGTGTGGCCTGTATGATGGTTTCTGCAGGGAAGACAAAGTAAGCACATTTAGAAATAACTTGTTTGCATTATTTCAGTGGGTACTGGAAGGCTCAGGCTGTTCTTAGTTGCTGGGACTGGGCCTTAGGATGACTAGAGCTGAGTAATATGGCCTCCTGGAGGGTCCCAGCCAAACGGAGAAGGTGGCAGTGTGGACCTGGCTTGGTTAGGATGTGTGGAAAAGAGGCACTCCCAGAGTCTTTTGGGATCTCCGAGAGTTAGCTCGTCCTGGGAGGGGTACCTCTCCCTCATCAGTGAACCCCTGAGATCATCAAGAATACAGAGTTAAGGAAATGGAGCTCCTATTTCTGACTCTGCTCCTTCCTCAAGGCCTATAGCCCACTCCTCGGATCTTGTTCCAGCATCAGACTTTCTTGATCTGTAGCAATATATTTGTTCTGACATCTACTCTAGCTGACTTGTTTTCTGAGAGGTGAGTGTTGCTGGCTTTCCCTCCACTGACTCGCTCTTGGTCCCTCCCTCTGCTGTACCATGGCCAAGAGAGTGAGGCCCTGGACTGTGGTGAGAGGAAGGAATGACTCAGGAAAGCATACGTGGAAGAACAGGCCAGGCCTCAAAGCCACTCCTCACTCATTTCATCAGTTGTACTTGGGGAGAATCGGATGGTGGCTAAGAGACAACAGGCTTAAAGTGGAAGATATGACTTCCTCTCAGGGATGATGGAGCGAGTAGAGTGCTGTTGACTTTCCTCTTTCTCCTAAGAAAAGACAGTGTTTCATGAGCACCTCGCAGTCATTCCAGTGAGCACACTTCGTCTCCCATTCTTCTTTTCTAAAATGGCTGTAACAAGATTGTGTTCACATTATCACTCTTAAATCGGCTTGTGCATGGACATTTTCTAGCAATGTTCTTGGCACATAGGAAGCACTTGGTAGGTAAATTTATTTTTCACTTCAAAGATCTACATTTTCAAGACGATTTTTGTTCCCGTGAATTTGAGGGGCATCCAAGATGGAAACAGCTCTCTGAGTCATGGCGGCAGCCTCCCATCCCATGTTCCTAGGCAGAAGCAGAGATTTTCCAAACCTAACAATCTTGGTCCTGGTAATGCAGTTCACTAATGATATTTCCATTATGTTTCTGCTGTCCCAGCAATTTTACTCCGAAGACTTACAAGATGTGGGTTGTGCTGTCCACATAGCTGGAAGATGTTGGAGGCTGGATCAGACTGCACTGTGGGTCTGTGTAGAGCCGGCTAAGCCAGAACGAACAGGAAAATGGTACTAGGAGTTAATTAAGATATAGCAAGTTACTCAAGAATCTATTTTTTTAAATATCATTAGTATAGGAATGCGTATCCAATGTGAAAGTGTCTCCAGGGTAGAAGTTTGCAGAGCTATAAGTAAAAGGACAGTACGCGTTCATAAATATACCTCTGCTTCACAGAAGTAACCACAGTTCATTGTGGATGGTACCCTTCTAGAAACGTCTGCTGTGCATTTACATACAAATATACAAACACAGATGAATAGGTTCATATTAAAAACATAAACTTGGTTGAGTTATATGCAATGCTTATAACTTGGTTTTCTTATTTAATTAGTTGATTAATACTAGGAAAGATAACTAAATATTTTTAAATGTTACCTTTTCCTCCACGACACAAATATACCACCCATAGTATGTTAAAATAATGCTCTTTTGAGGAAAATTAAGACTGTTTCTCAATGTACACTACTGGAAAAATGCTTCAAAGAACACACACACACAACATACATACATGCATTTATATATATGCATCTTTTTGTGAGTAGGAGTCTGTTTTTTTCCTGGGATGCTGCTTGTATTAGTCTGCTAAGTGCCACCATAACAAAGCATCACGGATTGCGTGGTTTAAACAACAGATTTATTTTCTCATAAGCTGGAGGCTGGAAGCTCAGGAGGGCCGTGTTAACACTTTGGGTTCCTCTGAGGTCTGTCTTTACCTGTGATGGTCACAGACACTCTCCATGGTCTTTCTTCCATTCTTGTAAAGTCTGTGTTCAGATCTCCACCTCCTATAAAGGAAAACAGACGCATAAGGACTCCACACTACAGGCCTCATTCTTTAATTTTAATGATCTCTCTAAAGAACTAGTCGCCAACTGCAATTAGATTCTAAGGTACCAGAGATTAGGACCTTAGCATGTAAATTTGGGGGTATGCTTTTGTAGACTCATAAATTGCCACAGAATTCAGTAGTTCAAAACAACCATTTAATTAAGCTCACTGATTCTGCAGATCTGGAACTTGTTAAGTGTACAATAGGGACATCTTGTCCCTGTTCCATGAGGTTGGGGGCTGGAGGCTGGAATCATCTGGAAACTTCTGCAGTAGACATTTCCCACCTGTTTTCCAGGCCCCCTTGCTTCTCTTCATCAAGAAGAATCTGTTTTCTTTCCTCTTGAAGGTGGCAGAACCTTACGAACACTTCCACAAAATAGATGCGGTCAGAGTGACATCGTGTAAGTTTTGAGACTAGCACACACAAAAATAACAAAAACCAAGAAATACATCTTCTATATCCCTCTCCTCTCCCCTCCCTAACTCTTCTTCTTTTTTTTCTTCTTCTTTTCCTCCTCCTCCTCCTTCTTCCCCTTCCCCCTCCCCCTCCTCCTCCCCATCCTCTTCCTCCCCATCCTCCTTCTCCTTCTTCTCCTTCTCCCCTCTGTCTCTGTCTCTCTCTGCTTAGCTCTTTTTCTCCCCTGACCCCCCGCATCCATAAAACTCAGCCACCACGGAACACAGAAACCCTAAATAGACTGATGGAGATTAACTGAGACCCTCGACCAACAACCATTGTCAACCTTCAGACCTGTGAGTAAATGAACCTTTAGATTTTTTCAATGCTTTAAAGTCTTTCAGTGGGTGTCCCAGCCTTGAGCAGAGAAAATTTCTGGGAGCATTTTTGATCCCATAAAATCTGTGATCATAATAAATGAGTATTTGATGCCATTAAGTTTGGAGTAATGCGTTACCAGCGACAGCAGCTGGAAGAGCTCATTTTCTCCCATGGTTGGAGGATTCGAAGACTGAGATGCACACTGGAGACCTGCAGGTATCCTCTCAGTGTGGATTGACTTCCTTTCAGAGTGAGACCTCAGGGCGATTGAATCTCAACTTGGAGCTCTTTGGCTTCAAAGGCAAGTGTCTTAGTGAACACTGCCTTTATGACATGGACACGAAAGTCATCTTGTGTCATTTTTGCTGAACTTCTTTGATTGCAAGCAAATCTTGGCCTTCATTTAAAGGGAAGAGACAGAGGTCCTCTGTGGAATTCCAAGTCATGTGTAGGTTTTCACTTTGGGCAGCTGGTGGATTGTGCTACCATTGTCTCAGATGAAAATAGTGACCTGAGTGTAGGACTAGGATGGAATGACAGAGTACTTTGAGGGAAGGAGAGAATCCCTGGACTTGTTACTTATCTTTTGTTGTCTTTTAGGGTTTGTTAATCATGTACGCGAGGACATTGATAGACAGTGGGATCAGTGAAACTGGAAGTCAGGATTAGCAATGTAAGTGCATGAGCCAGCATTTGGATATTGAGTACACAAAGTCATGAGACTGGAAGAGATTAACCCCAAGGGAAACAGAACTCGAGGGAAGAAATGTGTCCAAAGGGAGAACCTGGAGACACGCTAAAGCTTAGAGGACAGAGAGCAGGGAAAGATTCAGTAAAGACCTAGAAGTGTGTGGTGACACAGGTGGAGAATGTTTTCAGAAGTAAGGGACTAGTTTTAGAAGTTATTGCTCACAGTTAAAATTAAATCTGACTCCATGGTCCTGCTGCATATTAGCCTCAGCTTTCAATTTGGGCAAACACAGCAAAATGTCAGGTGGCGTTTTAAGAAAGTTTCGGAGTGGACAGAGAATCCATTCTGTAGTTACGCTCCTCCCGGGGCCACTGCTGATTAGCTGTGTGACTGTGGACATGCGAGCTGGTCCTGGAAGCTTCATTTTCCTCAGCTGTGGAGCAGAGGTAGTAGAACTGACTTTGCAGCCTGTGGTGAAGCTGAGGAACAATGCTCGTCATACACCTTGTCGCTCACAGGCACTCAACACATTGAAGTAATTGTTAGGTTGGTTTCCTTTGCCTACAATAGCCCTGGAAAGTGTTAACAATTACCTTCATATCATGTTCCCTTTGAACTCAAGAGTTTCTAAGCTATCCTTTCTCTTTCATCTTTCTTTCCTCTTTCTGTCCTTCTTTGGCTTCCTTTTCCCATCCCTGGCCAGTATTCCAGATTTCTTTCTCTGAGCACGATGGCGTGGGCTGGTTTGTGAAGCAGGGACTGGCTTTGCTGAAGTCAGGTGCGGCGGTGGGGGGGACAAGAACTCAGCTTCTTGAGTCAGATTACATGAGGTTTAATCCCATTTCTACCGCCTACCATCACATAGATTTTAAGTGAGTGTGGACAATTCGCTTCAACTTTCGCTGTGTCACCTTCCTCATTTGTACACTAGAGAGAGTGGCACCTCTCCGCCCTGGTTGTCCTCAGGATGGCATGGATTAAATGGGTAAAGTACTCAGGGCAGTGTCTGGCTCTTACACTGAGTCAGCTTTTCACACTGAGTGATTAGGATTTCAAGTACATTTTGAATGACCCCCTTCCAAGGTGTGGTACCAGAAATTTGTGCCTCAAGAAGGAGGTGTGGGACGGCTCCTGAGGTCTTCGGGTCTGCCATTTTCAATTTGGTGACAGAGGAGACTAATGGTTTGGGGGATGGTCTTGACCAGAGGCAGAGGAAAAGGAGAATTTCTCCTGGATTCACAGGAAGCTGAAGCACATTAGGAAAAGTCATGAATTGGGGTTAAAAAATGTAAAACCTCTTCGTTTTAAACAATGCCTTCTTTATTCTTCTCAAATATGAAAACTTCAACTGCTTTTTGGAGCCCATCTGTCCTACTCAGACCTTCCGATTTTCTTTGATCATTTTTCTTCAGTCGTAGTAGCAGAATGATATTGAGAAAGATTAGGGGTTCAGTCAAGACTAAATCCAACTCTCTGCCCCTCTGCTTGCTGCAGAGCAGCTGAATTTTTCTGAGCTGCAGTTTTCCTCCTTTCAAAAGAGAAATAATAATATGTGCCTTGTGGGGTTAAGTGAGACAAGTAAAATTTTGTCCATAAAAGACTCAGAAGATGGAAACCAGAGTTTTCTTCTTTACCTACCCCACTGAACTGCAAATCCCATCTCTGCTTGCTCCCATTTCATCCCACATTCAAAAACAAATCAATGCAGGAGACTCTTTAAAAACCTGGGGGAAATATACCTATTATTGGTAGTAATAGGTCCTGTTACTTGTGACATTTGCATTAAAATGCAGCTGGAACCAGACTTGTGACTTGAAATTAAAAAAAAAAAAAAAAAAGAGTAGTTTCTGCAAGTGCTAAAAATATCACTCCAAAATGATGCTCTTTCCAGACCTCTAATGCTGAGTAAGGTAATCCTAACCTCTCAGTAATAGGCTACTGATAATTCCCTTTACACCAATGGGAAAATGAGCTTGTGTGGAGATATTTTTAACTGGTCGGAACAAACACATCTTCATTTGCATCCAACAAGATGTAACCTTAGCAACAGTGTGCATTTTTGGACTCCTTTTCATTTAATGCAAATGAATTACCACTGATATACCCAGCATCTGATGACAGAATTCAACGTGACCGATTCCTGTGTGTGCAGTCTCCTAGTCCCTTACCAACCCAGCAGGATTGTTCTGATTTCTTGTCACCATCATGAATCAGTATGGCCCCCAAACGGAAATTATTTTAGAACACCGATTTTTCTTGTTTACTTTCCTTGTTTGACTGTCACTCCTGTAATAAATTATCTGAAGTGTGAGGGGAGTGTGTAGAAAAAGCTTAGGTTTCACATTTCAACAGAGAATTAAAAATGTGTCTCTGCCTCTTCCAAACTATAACCTGCAGACTGTCATCTCTGAACCACACAGTCTTCTACAAAAGAGAGGCAATCATTCATTGAACAATTCTCCTCTCTTGTAAAGCAATGAGTACAAAATAACACAAGCATTCACAGGGATTTTTAAAGACATAAGAAGGACATCTGTCGGTGGGCATGCCTGTAGAGTTTGCAGTCCTGCTTTGTGCCTGCTGAGATCCCTGGCACAGCAGATTGGTGGGGCTGAATGGAGCCAATGCTCCTTTTAGAGGAGTGGAAATGGAGATGGAGGGGAATGGTTTCTGAAGACTGGCCCTCCACCTCCTGAGGTTCACAGCTTGTTTAGGGTTGACAGGCATGAGCAATTTAGAGCAAGTCATGAAAGTCATGAAATGGTTTATTTACATAGAAAAACAAGAAATTCTCACTTTTTACCAAACACAAAGTCACCAAAAAAACTCTAGTAGCAGGACTTTGCCTGTTTGAATAGTTGAAGGTTCTCTGCTGCTAGCTGGCCAGCATTTCGCCTGCCATTGTCAGCTCTTCTTAAACTTTGCTTGCCTGTTGGATGATGAATTGTGTGATTACATTGTCAAAAAATTAGACCATGATTGCACGCTCAAATTGTCATCACAACTTACGCTTGGTTAGATCCATGAAGAAAGCATGGACTGGGACAGAAGATTCAAGAGCAGAAATGTGAGTATCTGCAAGTGTCTGTGTGTGTGTGTTGGATGATGAATTGTGTGATTACATTGTCAAAAAATTAGACCATGATTGCACGCTCAAATTGTCATCACAACTTACGCTTGGTTAGATCCATGAAGAAAGCATGGACTGGGACAGAAGATTCAAGAGCAGAAATGTGAGTATCTGCAAGTGTCTGTGTGTGTGTGTGTGTGTGTGTGTGTGTGTGTGTGTGCGTGTGTGTGAATATGGTAATGGGTGGAGTTATGTGATGTCTAGGTTCAAATATCTGTGCATGTGACCTTATGGACTAGGGTTTGTGGACATGTATGAAAGTCTGGGAGTTTACATGATACATACGTACCCATGTGTTAATTTCTGTCTGTTTGTATAGAAGAAAGAAAGCAGCTAAGGATTAGGCATCACTTATTTGCTCATTCATTTATTCATTTAAAAAAACGTTTACTTGGAAGATGATCAGGACAGACTGAGTCACTGAGGTCATGGATTCAGTCAATGGATGGATCTTGCCAAACAGAGATGGAGAAATGCTGGCTTTGCTTGTGTGTTTTGAACAGATGGGGGCAAAATTCTCTGTCCACGGAGCTCAGGGGACAGCTCTTGGGTCACCTAAGATGTTCACTGGTCTCCAAGCTCATACACGTCAGCAGAAGAGGGTTTTGTCCTTTCCGCCTGTCTTCTGCCTGTTCCCTTTTGAATGTCCATGTCCGCTTCAGTAGGTCCTGTTTTTCCTTTATCAGAGGGGCGCCAACCTGGTGTGCTCCATCTAGTGAGTTTTCAAGATAGCGTACACTGCTCACTTAGTTCAGTTTTCATTCCCCATGATGTAAGCAAGGACTGGGAGACAGTCTAACCCATTGCAAAGTGTGTTTTTAGAGTTTAGTTTCTCCCTTAGGAAGACTGGTCATTTCCCAATTGTTATCAGCATCGTATTCTTGAGTGTTCTAGGGAACAGCAGGAAAGCTCATTATTTTCCCTGGCAGCAGTTAGAGCAATCGGCAGAAATGTTGTCTTCATATTTCTTTTTGGACAGGACAAAGGAGAGCATCACATACCACAAAGAACATAGAACCATTAATCCACCTCCAAGACCCACAAGGGTGAGCTGTGATGAGAACCCAGGTCTCCCAGCTCTGGATCTTTCAAAATCCCGCTCCCCTGTGAAACCTGCCTGCGTGGTTAATTTTATGTGTCAGATTGACTGGATCATGATATGCCCAGATTCAGCATTATTTCTGGTACGGTTGTAAGGATGTTTCTGGATGAAGTTAGCAATTGAATTAGTGGATTCGGTAAAGCAGCTTGTCTTCCCCAGTGTGGGTGGACACCATCCAATGCATGGGAGACCTGGATAGAACATAAGGCAGAGGAAGGATGAATTCACCCCCTTTCTTCCTGCCTGGCGGTTGCACTGAGACATCATTCTTTCTCTGCCCGTGGAGTGGGATTTACTGCAGAGACTCTCCTGATTCTCAGGTCAGGACTTGGACTGGAATTACACCAACAGCTTCTCTGGGCCTCCAGCTTGCAATCCACAGACTGTGAAACTTCTTAAACTCCATAATCCTGTGAGCCAGTTCACAGTATATTTCCATATCTATATGCACCTTACTGGTTCTGTTTCTCTGGAGACCCCTGATCTCTAGTTCTCCAATAGACTGAAGGCTGATTGACAGTCTCCTCATCTGCCCTGCGTCCTCCTGGGGCCGGCCAAGTTTAACTGCCACACATCAAACGGCACTTGATAGCTCACACGGACTTGGCCCATTATTTATTCATGTGTGATCTTCACACGCCCCACGTGAGATGGGTTATTATAGCTGTTTTAAAGATAGAGACATGGGGGCTACAGGAAGAGTGTGATGCAAGGCTGGAATCCAGGTCTTTCCGAGTGGAGTTACTGCTCCTCCTGTCCTCAGACGAGGTGCATCCTCAGCAGCGAGCTCAGACCTTACTTGGCGTCTAAGGTTGTGTTCCCCAAACCAGACACCGAAACCCAGACGGGACATGTGGGAAGTTCACTGGGGCATCCCCTCCGGGTCAATGCTTGTAGGAAAATAAAGGAAGTGGGATGGAGCAGATGGAGAAGTTAAACTGCAGAGGCGTTGCAAGAAAGTCTTCAGCAAATTCTCTGGGCTGCTCTGGAGCTGGGATGGCCCAGGAGTTGTTTTAAAGAGAAGAAAGGAGTCCAGACCTTTGCACCTTGCCACTCGCCAGCCATTGGATGAGGGCTGTCCCCAGGAAGGACGTGCCCTTAGCAAACTGGACGTCTTTAGGGAAATGGAATTCAGCCATCCAGGGAGAGGAACTCCTCTGAGAGCCATCTGCCAACAACACTCCCAGCAGCTGGGGAACGAGTGACTCAGTCCTGGGGGGGATCTGGGTGACATACCACAGAACTGTCGGGAAAGGTTGTCAGATTGATTTTCTCTGCAGCTTGCTTCCTGCTCTGCCAGGGAACTCTTCGACGCATGCCTGGTTTCTCCTGCACTGACAGGCCAAGACCTTCACACCCAACTGCCCTCTCTGCCCCCTTCCTCTGGCATCCTGGGTGTGCCCTGTGCACGTGCGCATGTGTGCAGGCGGGTAAGCCTGTGTGTGTGCTTCTGTCTAACATCTTGGCCAGTGTTTCTTGGCCTCCCCCACAGTTTCCAGTTGGCACTGTGATCTGGGTCAATGCCAGTCTGTGGCACGTGGCCACTCTCTGAGGTGGCCCCCAGGGTGATGAGCCTTATGAGGGAGGGACTGCGATTTCAACATCTCCAGAATGACTCTCTGGCTTTTGCCACAAGATGCCAGCCAGCTGACCCTAAATTCTCTCTTTCAGAGACATAGAGAACATCACTGAGGGTCAGTGGGGCACATGGTGTCAGGTCCTTCCAGACACTGGAAGCTGGATGTGCTGGTATTGGGGAGGAAGCGACGGGGGAGAATGGAGAAGGTATGGAAGAGAGCAGCATTGAAACCTGGAAAAGCCATTGAAACCAGCATTTGCCTGCTCCCAACTTGCCCACAGTGTCTCCACAGGGCTGGATGTCTCTTCTGTCCAACAGAGAATAGAGACCTAACTTCACAGATGCGCTCACATGTGGGCCTGGCATCCACCCAGGGGCCATGGGCCACATGCTGCCTGGAGCTCCTGGCAACACTGGGAAGTGATGTGTCCACGGTCTCCTCAGAAGAAGTGGCCTGGAAAGACAATTTAATTCTCATTTGTAAAATGGATCACTGCTTGGAAGTCAAACAGTACCACTGACGCCTGAGATGGGCTTAGAATACGGGTTAGGGGTTGAACCAACAGGTTTGTCCCATGTTGTCCTGCCCTGGGGAGTTTTCATGGGAGAGGACAGTCCATCCTAGGTGCCCAGGGACTGAGCAGCAAGCGTTAGTCTCAACCCCAAGTAGATCAATAAACAGGGGCTTCCAGAAGCCAGCACAGAGAAACAAAGCTGCTTTGAATGTTATAAAGAGAAGAGGAAGACGGTTGCAAAGAGAAAATGGATAAAAGCACACATGAAAAGTCATGTCCTTTGAAAATAAAAGGGAATTTTGTTTTATAGAGGTTTTTAGGTCTGCAGTCAGAGACCTCACAGGAGAGATGGGAGGAAGACGTGGCCCAGGGGGCTCGATTCCTCGACAGAAGCTCTTCTGTCCTTGCCGGAGCAAACGGAGAGGTAACTCGCTCTGGGACAGGGCCTGGGGACGGGCCACTGGCCTGGTTTTGCTGCCCCGCCACTTCTGGACCCAGATGTGCCCACGGGCAAACATCCTGCCCTCTCTGGCTCTCCGTTGGCAAAACCATGAAACGAAAGTTGGCTTTCCATTCCCACCCTCCATGGATCTATTCTTAGTAAAATCACACCCCCTCCCACAGGCTGCGCCTGCCAAATAGACATTTGTAGCTACAGAAATGTCCCAGAATCAGAGAGAAGCAGCATTTGGGAAGTGTCAGCTCGTCAGAAATGACTGGCAGCCAGGGGCTTCCAAGCCCATCCCCCAAACCTGCGGACCCCACCACTGCTCTCTGGAACAGAAGCAGAAGCCGTCTGTCACTGTCACAATGAAGAGCACTCCTGGGAGGATGGGCGTGTGCATTTGTAATTTAAAATTTCTTTTCCAATAGTTTCATGTTAAAAAAATACTTTCTGCCTCAGAGGTTGGGGTGCAGGAAGCCGTGGGCTCCTCGCCAGACATGTCAGCCAGCACAGCCTCTCGGTCCCCAACTGGAGGCTGGGCCGGGTGTACACAGCACGTGTCCTGCAGGGATGTCCTGGGCCGTGGAGAGGGGATCACAGTCCTTTCGCTGTAAACCTCCCCTATAATGCCAAGTGGCACTTTTCTGCCTTTTAGACTCAGAATTCCCATGAGCTTACTGAGTCAGCAGCTCTGTGCTCAGGTGACTCATAATCGGAGACCCCAAGATTCCGAGGTCACTTTCCCTGCAGCTCCCTAACCAGAGGCGTCCAGCGGCCTCTCTTACCCTGTTTATTCTCATGGCAGCCGGCCCTGCTCTATCTTGCTGCTGAAGCTATGAGCCAAGTGCAGGCCCGGTGACAGGAAGCGGGACCTGGAGACCACGTCCACACGCCCCTACCAGTGAGCTGCATAAGCTTGGCTGCACGTTAGATCGCCGCGTGCTCCCTTGTCGCCTCTACGTGGGCCATCCTGGGAGCCTTCACCTCACCGATCTTGTGGTTTATTGCAAACATTAAAGCAACGTGGGACGTTAGGCATGTTCCGGCTGAGCTAGGCATATGGACGTTCTATTCATGAGACAGTTCCGGACCTCGAGCAGCAGAGCTAAGGCTAGTAATTTAGTTCCCAGTTAGCAGCAACTGGGAAGCGAGCTAGCCCTGGAGCCCCGGGTGTCAGGAACCTGACACAGCAGAGGAGGCAAATCACCAGCAAGTAGTCTGAAGGGGACCCATATTGAGACAGTCCCCAATCCAGAATGTTCTCTCAGTGTCTTTCAGCCCAGTGGAGGCTTGGTTTTCTCACGCCTGTGAGTCCTACTGAGAGATCCTATGACAGGGCTCTAGACGCCTGTGTCCCCAGAGCTGCCCATCAGAGCATGACCGGCCCATCGCAGGAACCCAAGGTCCTTTCTGAGCTGCTCCTCCGCCTCCCCCGGCACAGGCCTCTGCTCTCCTGAGATGCCTTCCAGAGGCCATAACGGGCACACAGGTGCCGCCCTCTTCTGCCCACCTGTCCCGTGAGCCCCTGAGGGGCCGAAGCCTCAGCTTGCCACCAGGGTCCTGGCACGGGCTCTGTGCTCCTACCCGCCAACAACTGACACATTCGAGACCCAGGTGGGCACGGTGGGGAATTCAGAGATAAGCAGCTAGGCCCCACTCTTGTGATGTTGGAACGCTCCTCACGAAGGCTTTCCTCCCAGGCCTGAGGCCTCCTGCTGGCTCGTGGCTGAGCTGAGGCCATGGACAGCCGGGCCAACAGTGGTCATTTCACACGGCTCGTGCTGTGCTCCTCACCATGGCATCTGTGAGGATGCTCGTGCCCATTCCCCGAGGAGGAAACCGAGTTCAGAGATGGTTTGTGAGCGGCAGAGGCAGGTCGGAAACACAGTCTTTGAACCCCAGTTAATGCACGGTAACCCAATGTCTCCACGGCTGCTCGGGAAGAAGCTTTAGGCGCTTTCTGATATGGGAATGGTGGAAAGAGCACTGGAATGAGTCTCGTTCTGCCTGGGCTCAGAAGTGACTCAATAAATGCACATGAGTCAGTGGGTGGCAGCATTTTCTCCCTGGAAAACATGTGTGTAATTCAGCAATTAAAGGTTCCTGTAAAGTGGTGGGTAACTCCTCGGAAATCAGTCACTTCTGATGGTCAAGGATGAACAGCTGTCTTAGGGGCCACAGAAGGTCAGGAACACGATGATTTATGTTGACTACCCCGAACCCGCCCCCTGCTTTGGCAGCAAGTCTTTCACTGGGATCCCTTCTTCCCATCTTCTCCGATAGTCCCTCCTCCTCCCAACCAGCTCAGCGATAGTTATTTTTAAAGCATGAATATACATACGTATTTCACATATGTGTGAGTATTAATATATGAATAGCTGTGTGACTTCCCTAGTTAAAATATTCCCTGGGTCTTCTAGCTCCACAGGTAGAGTCGAAACTCTTCAGTCTGGCTTATGGAATTGTCTTAACTTGGGTTGTCTCCAAAGCAGACCCCAGGATAAGCTTTTGGAGTTCAAGCACTGCCCACAGAGAGGCAAGGCCCCTGAGCATTTTCCCACCATGCTTTTTCTTGGTAGCTGAGACTTTCTTCCCAACCTTCCTGTCTGCTCCTCACACACTCAGCTCACTCCTGAGAGGAGGGTGGGCCTCAGAGGGAGGGTTGCGCGCCTTGCGAGGGAAGTTACCGGGGTGTAAGTCACTGTCCCCGAAGCTGCTGACAACCTGGCAGAGTAAGCCCATGAGATGCAGTGGGTCCGCGGGACACCTGCTACCAGCACCCGTGCTTTCTTCTCGAGGGGCCTCTTCTGCCCTTACTAATGGTCCTAGATTTCACAGACGGGCCGCCCTATGAGCCAGAAAACCACATGGAGTGGGAAGCCACGCACTTTGGTAAGAATCCATTGCTCTGAAGAAGCAAGAAGTCAACCTTTCTGTAATTGATTAACCAGGTTGTAAACAATGTTTACTTATATTCTTTCTCAATACAAGTTCCTGTTCCCTCAAGGAACAAGCCTGAGAAGGAAGCAATATGGCAACGAAAAGCAAACTCATAATCTAAAGGAATAATCAAACACTCCGCTTCCTTCGGGCAGGAGGAAAGTCTTGCTCAGCTATTACCCTGAACCCAGTAGACATATCTGATGAAAGTCTTCAAGTCTCATAGAATTCTGTAGCAAAGCAGCGATTATATATTCTATAAACTCTCCTTCAAAAGGCAGAGTGGAGGACCAGAGCAGGCTATGGACACTGAACCTGAGTTTCTGAAGACAGGAGGTTGGAAAGCTATTCTTGAAAATGCGTTCTTTGTCAGACTCGGTTTGCACATGCTCCTTTCTCTGCTGAGAAAGCCCTTTGCATGTTTGTCCCAGACCAGGTCTGTGAAATCTTTTCTGACTAATACATCCAGACTAATCCCTACCACCCTAGTCTCCAACATACCTTACAAACACGGTATTATCAACCTCAAAAGTATCAACCCCTCATTCTATTTATCTGTACAAAAGTGTTCACAAAAACAAACTTTGAGACCTAATTTTTTAATCTGCTACAAATTCTGTTATGTTAATACCCAAATCACCTAACATAGATTAATACGTATGCTCTTATGTAAAAAAAAAAATCCATTGGCGGTTGTTAACATAATAATTCCTTGATTTAAAAGTATTTTCTAAGTGTCTTTTATTTATATATATATATATTTATTTATTTTTAAGGAAAGATGCAGACAGGAATGAAGGTGAATAGGCCGGCGGCTAGAAGAGAGAAAAGAAAGAAGCATTTAGTTGCTTTTATTTAGTTGTTCACATTGGTTGCTCCCCTGTCCCCGGCCCTGGGTCTTGAACCTGGAACTTTGAGATGTAGGTGGGACTGCTCCCAGGTCCACTAGACTGATAGGCCACCAGAGCATACCCACTAAATGCCTTTTATATGACAGCATAGCAGACACACTCAAAATGTATAACCTGCCTCCTTGAGAAATTTATTTTCCTCCTAAGGAACTGACACATCAGCCCAGGGGGATGCAAACAAAACATAACAAAACAGCTAAGAAATACCTCTAGTCACTCGCCACACCAGCAGGAATGCACAGCACGACGAAGCTCACGGTGAGTTGCGGTAATGCTTTAAGGACATGAGATCTGTCTGGGCCTGGGGGTGAGATAAGGTATAGTATTCCCAATGACAGGAGGCCACACTGACTGCACGGCCCAGAAGCACAATGCAAATAAACAAGGTATGACGGCGAGGTTGATAAGGACCATGACAAATGTTCCTGGAACAGTCTGTAGGTGCTGGAGCAGGACTCGCGTTGCAGACTGGGGAGAGCTTGGTTGCTAATAAATGTAGCTTGACATTGGACTGCATAAAATCAGTGACGTCCTTAGGAAGCCGAGGGTATTTAGATACCTGTGTGTGAGGAAGGTCAGTGTGGTAGTTGTCTGGTTGATGGATTGGGGGAAGAGGGGAGGAGGCAGTTTTACTGAGAACTTCAGGAGAATAAAGTTTGAGGCAAGGAAGGAGCAGGAGATGCATGTTCCATGGGACTTGGACCTGAGTGGTAAGAGGGCAGCAAGGTTTGGGTCTTGCCAGGAGAATGGTGTTAGTGGGGGTGACAAGAAGAAATTGATGCAAAGAGACAAAACATGTTTAAATTACATGGGGTGTGTGTGTGTGTGTGTGTGTGTGTGTGTGTGTGTGTGTGTGTGTGTGTGTTGGGAGTGCAAATAGAGTTTCAAAGTGAGAAGGGGAAACAGAAGCAGGGAAGGAGATGGAGACAGTCAGAGGCAGGGTGTTAGAGTTCTTGTTTTTGAACACAGCTTGGTTTCAGATGTACTTACAAAACGGGCCATTCTTTGCCCCACACAGGGGCCCTGACTTCCTAGAGCATCAATAATGCAACATGGAAATTGCAGGCCTGTGCCTGAACAAAGACACTGGGATTAGGGAAATAAGCCATTTGAGAAGCTCTTCCTTTATCACAGTAATTGCAAACATGACCTGTAGTTGAAGGAACCTGGTACAAAATTGGATGCTTGATTCTTCAGCATGTGACCACAGTTTCCATGCTCTTTGCTTTGGGCTGGTGACAGCAGATTTGCATGCAGATAAAAGCATAGCCATTTATAGCATACACAGAAACAAGCCACAATGTTTCTTTTTTTCCCAAATCACTTGAACCTCCTGGTTCTCAAAATATTACTGCCATCCCAATACTTTGGAGATGCAGAGTACACTCAGATCGATAACAGGGTCAATTCCTACGTCTCCGATTTCTGAGGGAGAATGGAAGAGCAAACATCCCTCAGTGCTTGAGTGAGAATTTGAGGAAGAGAAATCGGAAAGCCCACTACATGGCTCTGACAGAGCCCCCCAGGATCCAGGTCCCCCATGGGACCTTACTAGAATCTACTTCAAGAAGAACCGGTGCTCATTCTTCTGCCTGACCTGAATTTTCTGCCCTGCCCCCAACTTTCCAGTCGTAAACCTCGCTTCAACCCTCACATACCCTCCAAGACCCCCTGCAGTTCTCCTGGGTCTGAGAGCTCCCTGAAGAAGGCATCTCTTCAGTGCGCAATCCTTACCCTTCATTCAATATTTGACTTTCTGGTGTCTGTGTACCCACGAGGCCATGAGCGTCCTGAGTGTCATACTTTAGTCATCTCTGTAGGCAGCATCTAGCCCAGTGTTTGACACAGAGTAGATCCATAGTGAAAACTTAAAGCCGAATGAATGGAGGGGTGAATGAGCCAATGATTGAACATCAGGGTGAACCAATGACTGAATGGGAAGGTGAATGAACCAATGACTGAACGGGGGCAGGGTGAGCCAATGATGAATGGAGGGGTGGATGTACCAACCACAATGACTGAACGGCGTGTGCCTGAACCAATGAGTGAATGGAGAGGTGAATGGAGAGGTGAATGGAGAGGTGGATGAACCAATGACTGAATGGCGGGTGAATGAACCAGTGACCACTGGTGGAGTGAATGAACCAATGACTGAATGGAGTACTTAGATTAATCACACCTTCCAGCTCTGTGGGTTCAAAATCTATGACATCTGTGTTGCTGTATGTGATGGTAGTTCTTCAGTAACTCCTCAGGTTTGCAGAGCACTTCACACTTCCTGATCATCCCGTGAAGCTACTGTGGAAGGTATTATTCTGCTGGTAAACACAGGAAATCTGCCTGCCGAGAGTGAAGAGACAGGACTGAGGGCGCACATTAGAAAAGGCAGGAGTTAGAACTGGTACTAGGTATTCTCTCAAATATGAGACTTTCCCGTTTCATCACATTTGTTCTTTTTCACATCCTTTTGGGATTTGGCCAATATTCTCTGTCAGAACCAAATGGATGTCACTATAATCAAGGCCTGACCCTGTCTCTTCTGATGCTTTTGAAAGAGCTCCTCATTCCTTGTTGGGAAAGTCCTAACTGAGCTGCTGTTTCTGAGATGCCGAAATTTCCAGTTCTATTCTGGAAATCATGTTGACCCAGAGGATGTCAGAGGCTGGAGCACAATTGATCATCTTTATGAAGTAGATTACTAGAGCAAACATTGTTCTGTGCTTTAGAGTTTTGTTCTCTGCCCACTCTTCATCTCCTTCGTTTCCCTCATCTTTTTTGAGTGTCTATTTCTTGGAATGTTTTCAAACTCCTCACAGATACAAGCAGCTGAATTTGTTCACCAAGTCATCCTTGACTTTATCATTATGAAAATGAATGCACATTTTCTTTCCGCAAAGGTTTGCTAAAGTCCCTGGCTGGAGCACAAGAAATCTGCATTCTGTCATCTTTCTGTAGTCATTGGCTTTGTGACTTCAGGTAAATCATGTAACCTTTCAGCTCTACTCTTGATCATGTTGCTGTCGCAGTGATTTATTCACGCGATTGCCTCTCATACCAGCCTGTGAACCAGCAGGAAGAGATTCCGTCTTGTTCGAATTTGCATTCTCAACCCTTAGTATGATTTCCAGAAACTACTGGTTGAATTCAATGGAGCACTGAATGCGAGAGAGAAGATAGGGAACAATTAGCTGTGGAAAGGGGACACCGGAAACTCCTGCTCATCTTCGTGATGCTTCCCTTGATGCCGGAGGAAGAAATTAGCAAGTCAAAGGAGGTAAAATGTGGTGTGTGTGTGTGTGTGTGTGTGTGTGTGTGTGTGTGTGTGTGTGTAGGCGTTTGCACCCTAGAAGGCATAGGTGGTATTTGTTCTCAATGGAGAACATAGAGTTGTCTGTAAGGGAAGGGAATGAGTCATGATGGACAAAAATCCAGACTGGAGAGTGGATCATTTAATATCAGGATCTGACATTACCAAAAGTCATTAAGTCAAAGTCCTTAGTCAAAGACCCAGCAGATTCCTAGTCTGATTCCATAATCTTAGCACCTGTTTATTGCAACAGCTGGAACTTAAACGTGTGCTAATTTGTTGGATGACTGAAGAGAATTTAGGTCAGTTGAGATGAGCTTTATATTTTCCAGAGGGCAGAGAACAATGAAAGCTGTTAACTGAGCGTTGGAGAATGTGAACATGCAACAGGTTTCTGTATATATCATGCCCTTTTCTAGGGAAATTGAGGCAAATAATATTTACTTGGTTTGGTATTCCTTTTTCTCAACAGGGTCAAGGGAAAGACTACTAATCTGCACAGCACTGTACAAAATATTAGTACAAAGTCTTATTGGACTGAGACTAGGAACACCCAGAAGATAGGAAGCTTGCCCAAGAGAAAGACTGAAATATAGATGAAGGTAGGGAATGGAGTAGAATAACCACATGCGATTAGTATAATTGGGACCAAGACATTATGGGAAGGCAATCCTGCTCAATTATTTAAAGGGAGAGGAGATCAACAAATGAATCCTAGGAGAGCACTCAACTCAGGAGATTGGCAAGGCTGCTAGGAAGATAGGAACATATTTTTACCAATGGGGAAAAGAGAGTGGAATACTCTTTATAGGAATGCTTTATACATCACATTCTTTTGGGGGAATGATTTCAACATTACATTGATTTATACAAATAATGAAATTTATCTAAGAAAATATTTAGTGTGAAAAGACCCAGAGTCTCACCCATCTTTGAAAGCATTCTCTAGTCAGAGGTTGTCCCAGGAACAATTTTCTTGGGAGTCAGCAGCTGTCTGTTTGCCAGCTCGCAAATGTTTTCCCCATTACAACAGCCAGCGTGGGACTTTAAGATGCACACCCTATCCTTATTGAGGGATTTGGGGGCCACTTCAAAAACTCAGCTAGCTGTGTTTCATCATCTCAAAATACTTCTGTTCAGTTTGATCATTATCCCGTAAGGATCAAGGAAAATAAAACAACACAAACAAAAAGCACACAATTCCTTTGAGCTTCACAATGTGTAAAAGGAAACTACAGATGCTTTCTCCAAGCATCCAGGTCACTTTTCCATAAAACCTTCTTTATACTTCAGGAGCAGGCTGTTCTCTGTCATGACCTTGTCACGTTAGAGTGGCAGGAGGAGTCGGTTTCCTGTGTGTTCACCTGCCTTGGAGCTTCTGTTTCTGTATTCAGGGCTCTGCTAGCTGCTTTAACTCATCCTGTTCTTGTGGACTGGACTCATCAGGATTTTACTCCAGGTAGATGCTCTATTTTGAGGCTCATTATTGACTCTATTATATCTATTGCAAGACTTAGGGCAAAACGATGTGACAATAAATATGGTTCTTCAACATCACAAGGAACGCTGGTTCTGCGCACTTAATCATGTTTCTTGCAACATACAGGTACCACCCATTCCAAACCCAGATTCTATCTGAGACCACCTATGGCCCAAATTGGGGCGGAAATTTAGCTGAGGCATTCTTAGCTTAAACACAAGTAAGTATCATTCCTTTTTGCAAAGTCTAAAAGAAAATTCAACATCACATTTTCATTTGCCTGTAGAGCAAGAGAGCACTGGAGATTGAAATATGCTTGTTTATCTCTTTGTTGTCAGATAATCGCTGCCTATGGTGCCCAAGCTGGGAAGCTTGTTTTCCGAAGTTCTGACCTCCATATTGCCTAATCTCAGCCTCAGGCTCTCCTTTAGCAGACGGCTGACATTTGACCATTTTCCATTTGGAAAAGACTTAGAACCATGGCCTACCTATCCCCAATGTTCTCGTTCTCTTTTCTCCTTTTTCCTCTGTGGTTTCATCAAGGTGACTTCACATCCCACAAGCCCCACTGACCATGTATGGAAGTCTTCTCTGCTGCAGACTTCAGTGTGGAGGGGATTGACTCAAATATTGACACTTAACATTTATTTTTTTTCAGTAAAATTTTTATTGATAGAACATTGGTGTACAACATTATATAGGCTTCAGGTGCACAACTTAAAAACTACCATCTCTATATACTCCAATATATACACCACTAGCCTTCTCCTTCCATACTTCACCATTCAACATTGCTGGACTTTCATTTTCGGATCATAATCTCTTCTGAAACTTCCAGACTTCCTGGGTTCTAGTCACTGCCCAACTCGCTTAGTGTAAGTGGAATCCTGGGCAATTTCCTTTGCTCTTCTTGGTCACGATCTCTGTCTGATTTTAAGGTCTCTTATCTGATGTCCTACTTGAAAGCAGAAAGCAAAGCCCAAGTGAAAAAGTTGAATAGGGTCATGATAGTTTTCCAACCACAGGGGAAAAGGTTGTGTGTGCCTGTTTTTGCAGACAATCAGGGTCTCTTTGCTACCCAAGGGACGTCTCCCGTCTCCTCTGAGCTGAGGTTCACAGCCAATCCTCCAGCCAGCGTAGTGTTGCAAGGCTACTCAGAATGAAGATTTATTTGAGCCTCCCTCACAATGAATCTCATCCTGTCACCCACATAAAATATTACCTCTCAGACCATCACCAAGAGGAAATTCCAGTCTGCTAAATGCCTTCCTGCTCATGACAAGGCTCCCAGCAGACTCCACGTCTGCCCTGTCTTTCCAGATGTCCCTCCCCTAGGTCCCTGAGCAGGCAGCTCATCTCTGGATAAAGCAAGGACTTGTAGTTTTCTGCTGTCCATGTTCTGCCTGACCTTTGAGCCTGCCTCCATTTCATCCTCTCATCCTCCAAAAAAAGGTCTCCATCTTCTGAGAAAGCTAAGCAACATCTTGGTTGGTTTAAGGGATGAGTCCCCATCATTTTCTCCCTTGAACACTTGACATTCATTTTCCTCCCATTTCTTTTATTGTATTATTGTATAATGTATTAAAACATTATAAAACTTACAGATGAGTATATATAATATAAACATATACTTAAGGATTAAGAAAACAGACACCCAGATATCCATCATCAGGTTTAATCACTAACATCTTGGAAAGCCTGTGTGAACCTTTCGAAAAACTTTTCTAAAGCAGTGAAACCATTGCATCCTTCCTTCAGTATTATTGGTTGTATCCAAGTTTCCTTGTCTTTTTTTTTTTTTTTTTTTTTTTGCCTTTCTTGCTTTCTTTACATCTCTCGTCCACATTTCAATTTTCTTAATTAGTGTGGAAGTTAGACAGGCACATACCATTTTTCCCTAATTCCATTCTCTGCCCTTTCCCCCAAAGGGCATTCTACTCCTGACTTGTACTATTTCAAATTTCTCTTGTTTGACTGTATTTGTAAGCATACCTAAACAACACATTTTATCGTTTGCCTGTATTTGAACATTATATACACATATATGTTGAATCAAATAATTTATATTTATAATAAATAATAATTTATATTTTGTCACTCAACAGATACTTGCAGTTCATTCATGCTAATGCCCAAGGCTAGTGACTGTTAGTTCTTTTGTTGCTGTGTATTCTTCCATTGTGTAAACATCGCTATTCAAGTTTTCATTCTCTTGAGGACAAAGTCTTTTTGTTTCTAGGAAATACTCATAAACATTGTGAGCACTTTCCTGATATAGATTGAAATTGTCTTTAAAATATCACTTAGAAATAGCAGCATTATGTCAAAGACCATGCACAGTTCAATCCCTTGGTTACTGAAAAACTTTTCGAAAGCAGTGAAACCATTGCATCCTTCCTTCAGTATTATTGGCTGTATCCAAGTTTCCTTGTCTTTTTTTTTTTTTTTTTTTTTTTTTTGCTTTTCTTGCCTTCTTTACATCTCTTGTCCACATTTCAGTTTTCTTAATTAGTGTGGAAGTTAGACAGGCACATACTCATTTTTACATATTCATATTTAACTTAAATTCTGAATTTAGTTAGATCTTTAAATTCTTCTAGAATTTATACCAGAATTGTTCACATTAGTATTAACTCTGATAATGCTAATTCTTAATAATAGGCTATTGTGTCCTGGATTTTAGCGCTTTCCTGTTAACGGTTATAGATATTATCATAGTTTAATATATGTGGCTTTGTTTACCCACATGTTTTATATTTTCTGTGCTTAATATTCTATCATTGGTCTCCAATTTCTCTTCTGGTGTCATTGCACTGTTACCTGGAAAGTCAGATTGAATCTAATTGAATTCCTTATACATATTCTGACTTCCTTCCGTGCCTTCTTCTAGGATATTTCTCTTTGTCTTTGCTGTTCCATGATCTGACTGAATAATATTAGAGGTGGAATTTGTATTTATCTTGCTTGGAATTTATGAGGCTTCTTGAATTTGAGAATTGTTACTTTGCAGCCATGTTTTTCTTCTATTTCAGTTCTTGTCCTTTCTCTTTTGGGAACTTCTCACTTCACTTCCCATGGCCCTTAGCATTTTTGTGTTCTTCTTGCTACTTGTCTCTTTGGGACACATTTGAGATAATTTCATCAGCTAGGTCTTCTAGCTCACAAATGCTCTCTTCAATTCAATCTGCAGTTAAATACAGCCATTCTTGTTGTTATTTTTTATTTTTAATGGAAAGGTACAAGTCAGAATGAAGGCAAGCAGAGGCAGGCAGGTAGGGAGAGAGAGGAGGAAAAAAGTATCCTATTTATTTGATTTAGTTGTTCACCTTGGCTGGTCCCTGGGACCGAGTCTTGAACCAGAGACTGTGCATCTGGACTGTGCTGCAGTGAACTGACCCACAAGGACATGAGGGCGCCCCTAGCCATTTTTGTTTTTAACACACACATATAATCTCTTTTACTTCAGCTCTGTAAGTTCTGTTTCTTTTGCTCTATTTTGCATCTTCCTGATCAATCTTAACATAACATTTCTTTATTATACTTTTAATTATTCTCTAACTTTAAAATTATACAAAATATGTATGTATGTACTTAGATTATATTCCATAAGGAAACTGAAATACCTAGAATTTTTGCTTGCCTGCTTCTCTGTTATGCCAACTCCAGTGGTCACATTTCACTTGTCCATTTAGTGAGCTTTGATTGTGAACTCATGCTCTTCATCTGTGGAAAATCCTTGAGGCCTTGATTTAAAATATATTTCTCCAGGTGCACCTATGTGGTTCAGGAAACTAAGGTTCAGGCCACATAAAGCCATGGACGCAGGCTCAAAACCTGGGGCAGAAGGAAAAAGAATAAATTAAAAAATAATATATGTATATACACATAATATTTATCTAGAAAATGTCTTTTGCTAATTCAGAACAGTAGCAATATAGAACCACTGAAGATCAAAAAAAAACTAGAAAGTTTTTTTTTTCTATCAATTTATACCAAGATTATTTTTGATCATAAGCTCATTGGAGGTCAGATTCAAGTTTAAGTATTAAAACAGATGTCTTTAATTTCTATCCTTCTATCTTTCTTTCCCTCTTTCTTGTTCCCATCCCCCCTTTCTTGTTCTGTAAGGATGTGGTCTCACTGCATACTTTTGTAAGGTCAATTTTATCTCCTGGTTTTCAAATTCAAAATATTGTTTCTCAAAGGAAACTGGCTTTTATGCATAGCTTTCATTTAATCAGCACTGCTAAAGACTAGATTTATCTCCTGTATGATTTATTGCTCATTGAAAGACAAATTATGAACAATCAAAAATAGTATGCATCCCAGAACTTTCCAGGTCCCCAGATGGTTTAGCTCGTGGATTCACGCTTTTACTTCCTTGTCATTTCTACTTCTACAGATTTCCCTTTTCCTCCTCAGCCATGCATCATAATAAGATTTTAATATTTCAATTGCATTTAGACCGTGCTTTATGGGAGACTTTTCTATGAATATCTAGTCTGTAATAACAGCAGGAATCAAATCTTTACATTGAAAATTCATCAGTTCTAACCATTCTTGCAATAATTATCGTGGCTAGTCTATTTATCCAACACTCCCCAACAAGAGCTCCCTAAAGAGAAGGACTGTGATCTCTTCACCTCCTGATTCCAGGATGACACAAAGTAAGAACTCAATCAAAAGTGGCTGCATGAAGAAAATAAAACATTTCAAAACCAATAATGCAATACCCAGAGATTCCACCACTTGAAATAAAATCAGTAGATTGAACTTGGTTACTCCAGTACTCCAAGTTGATCGACTACAAATCAAATATATGAAGCAATGTTAGTCTCAGAAATTCTGACTCCGCTAGCAGATTCATGATATCTGACACTGTGCTGAGCATTAATTAG
Source organism: Solenodon paradoxus (assembly GCA_004363575.1). Classification (NCBI taxonomy): domain Eukaryota; kingdom Metazoa; phylum Chordata; class Mammalia; order Eulipotyphla; family Solenodontidae; genus Solenodon; species Solenodon paradoxus. The sequence goes on along the minus strand of RJWH01001149.1, from coordinate 386,536 downwards.
CTTGAATCTAAAATAGTCTGAGGGATGGTGACAGAATGTGTGAGGAGGGGTGAGTCCTAGTAGATGGAGAGGCAGGAGACGCTTTCCACCTGTTGGTGGGGCTCCAACAGGGACTGGGGTCCTCCCTGATATAGTGCTAGGGGTAAGCCGCAGCAGGGAAGGGACCATTGTTGGATGTTGTCCCTAGGAGAAAAGTGTGACAGCTTCTGCTGCTAAGGTCCACCTCTCCTACAAGGTTCCATCAGAGGTCTCCAAACTGACCAGTAGTACTGGTGTGGCTTTGTGAGCAATGTAGCTGAGACTTCTGGAGGCATTACTCTAAAAACTACTGGATGTAAAAGGATTCCCATATTACTCAAACAAGCCCCCTTCGCCTGATTTTCCAGTTGTAATAACGGACAATGGCTCTCCAGACTCCAATAGTGATCCCCTGCCTTCAACTGATGACTCCTAAATAGCTTAAAACGTCAACTGGGAATGAATATCCACATGGCCCTTCTCTTATCCTCACTCTATGATTTGGGCAGCACATCTAGATGACTAGGAATGAAGTCATGTGTATCCTCTTGTCCCGTCACTGCTGGACACCCGGGTAGGAAACCTGATGCCAGTCACGCCCCAACACTCCCCAACCCGGGACCACAGTTTGCTCATCTATCCATGGGGGAGGGATAGAATGTTCTTGAAGGACCTAACTAGCTGAATAGATCTAGATATGTGTGATAGAAAACTTTGGGCTAGCTGGTTTTATTAGGTCATTTACTACAGGCTTATGATAGATGTATCTCCTGCTTTGAACCGGTAGCATAGCTTCCAGTAGAGCTTTCAGAATCCCAGTGTCCCACTGAAAACACTGCTGGCGCATCTTTGAGTCTGCTCCCAAGCAGTTTTCCTGTCGATATAAAAAGAACTTTCATGACTGGTAACTGTTATTCCAGGAGCCATACATTTGAAAAAATAACCACATCAGAGTGAAAATATGTCATCCATTACTCATTCTTCCTGGGGATTTATTCAGCTTACCTCTTTCTATTGGTCTTAAGGGTTGACTCAAGAATCCTTTATTTTCATCGGATCACTTTTTGAGACACAGTCAGAAATCTTCTCCCCCCACAATAAAGATTCATTTCAATGATTCTAAGATCCAGGAGGAGAATAGGCCTGGACACCTGTTGTATTTAGATTTCCCCCAATATTTTGGATTGTCCTTAGTTCCCCTCCCTCCACTGTAAAAAAAACAGTGCTTTAGGGTTAGATGCCCTGGGACTCACAGACATATGGTCAACAGCCTTTCCCTCTTCCCCTAGACCAGAGGGCCAGGTTTCTCCCACACACCCAGAAGCTGAGGTGGGCACCAGGGAAAACAGAGGCACAAGAGCAAAGTCTCAAGGACCTAGTCGTCTAGTAGGGAGGAGAGGTAGGACTGCTTTATGATTTCTAAGGTCCAAAGGAATTTTTTTTCTCCTTGGATCCATTGCTTTGTTAAATATTTTTTTATATATTTTTATTGACATGACTTTGGTTTATATAGGATTATATAACTTTCAGGTATGCAGCATGATAATTTGGCACCTATATGTATGACATCATGGTCAAATCTAGTTTCCATCCAACACCATAGAATTGGTCCTTCTACCTGTTTTACCTGCTCCTACACCTTCTTGCCCTCCGGTAACCACCATCTAGTCTTTGTATCTGAGTAGTTTATCTTTCAGTTGTTTTGTTTTTTCATTTTATTTATTTATTCATATTCCATAGAGAAGTGAAATTATACAACCATTGCCTGTCTCCATCTGACTTATTACACTGAGCATAATACATTCATGTTCTGTCCATGTTGTCACAAGTGGAAAGAGTTCATTTTTTATGGCTGAGTGGTATGCAACTGAATAATAAAGAAACAAACAACTCAATTAAAAAATGAGAAAGGATTAGAATAGACTTTTCAATGAAGAAGAAATCATACAGATGGCCAACAGGCACATAAAAAATGTTCATCAGACATCATCAGAGAAATGCAAATCAAACCCAAAGTGAAATGTCACCTCATACCTATGAGAATGGCTATTATAAAAAAGTAAAAAACAAGAAGAAAAAAGTGTTGGTGAGAATATAGAAAGTTATAGAAAGAAAAGAACTCTTATACACTGACTGGTGAGAAATACGAGTTGTTATAAAAAGGATATGACAATTCCTTAAAATATTAAGAACAGAAATACAGTAGGATCCAGCTATTCCATTTCTTTAACCAAAGAACACAAAACCCACTCATTGAATTTTTTCTTAAATTGAAAATTATATTTTATGACTGCATGGGTATAAAGATGAATACAATTTGGACTTAATTTATTATTATGAGTAATTGTTATGCTCGGTGTTTCTTCCTATCTTACAAAAAAAATTAAAATATTTTCCTCTGCCTCTGAAAATCTTGAGGGACCCAGAGACATTCCCCAGTGGAAAGTCAGCTCAAGATGAGGGAACTGGAGTGTATGAACAGAGGCAGTAGAGGCAGCACTGCGGGAACCCCAGACACCTGTGGGACCCCAGAGAAGCTCTCTTAATTCAACAAGGCATGGACCCTGCCCAGGAAAGTCCAACATGGCATTTGAGCCCGGTGTTGAGGTTGACTCACTAGGCAGAGAGAGAGGAAGAGCGGGCACTGTGAGAGGTGAAGTGAGAAGTGGGAGAGTGTGTGCAAGGAGCTGGAAGGAACTTGATACAGGAGCAGAACAACAAACAAGCTGGTCAGAGGTGGGCTGGAGAAGTAGATGGGTCCAAAAAGCAATGAATGAATCTCATAAGTCAGTGTAGAAGAAATTGCTGGGATGAACAGTGAGGAGACTCAGCAGACAGATTGCTGTCTGTTGCAGTGACCTTGACATTGACCATGTTGACTTGTGTTTGTTAACAGGATGTTGGGTGGAATGACAATTCCTCATGTTGGTTGAAAGCTCTACAAGTCACGGCAAGGCAGCCTAGTCTCTTTTTATCTCACAATGAGAACAGCAGGATCAGATTTCAGATGTAAGTCAAAATACCAAGGCAGTGGGTTTGGCTGGTTGGGTGTTTAATGAGTAAGCGTTACTGAACCCCACCTCTTTTATAGAACTATGCTTTAATCCCTCATTTTTGCAAGGTTCTCTCAATTTGTCAGAGTTGGAAGCCTCATACTAGAGGGACCACAGTCATCACTATGGATTTTTTCTTCTTTTTTTGGTATAAAATTGCTTCAGATTCACAATTCATGTCCAGGCCTTCTACTACAGAGGCTTTCCTAATAGAACAAAGTGAACTCATACATGTGTTTCCTCAGAGCTCAATTTTCCAGCTTGATTTGTCTGCTTGACACAAATGAAGGCATTTAGGAGTGAACTGAATGCACGTGATTCACAAAGTGATCGGGGCCCTCAGAGGAAAGAAAGATGATGGCGTAAGCCCTCCATATCAAGGCTCTTCTGTCTGCTAAGGATGGACAAAGAGAGAGAAGGGCTTGAAAATTCTTGAGGGTGTGCATGAGACTGCATGTGGGCAGTGCCCTTGATGTCCGCTGCTCTTTTCTGCCCAGCTGGTGTCCTCTGGATCCAGAGCGGAGAGACCCAAGCTGGGCTCAGAGTGGGGACGGGCTAGATTTCTCATTGCTACCATTTCCTGAGGGTGCACTGGTGCCAGGCGCTGTGTGAGGGCACTGCCAACAGCACCTCAAATAGCCCTCAGAGTTCATTCATTCAAGAAATGTTTGGTCAACAGTTTCCAGGAAACAACATGAGCAGTGGACATACAGGACTGATTAAAATGTTCAAATCCGCCAGGCCCCAGGTCCCCACTAAGTCTACATGATGGTCAGGAAGGCACACAGATGATAATCAATCAAGCAAACAAAGGTTGAGTCACTCAGCGCAGCAGGAAAGTACACAGGACAAGGGCATCGAATGAAATCACAGGGTGTGTGATATTCTACAGCCAATAATGAAAGGCCGACAACTAATTGAAAAGAGAGATAAGTGGGGTAACCATGGCTGAGGAGAGGGAACAGCAAGCCTTGAGGCAGGACCGTATGTAGTACATCTGAAAAATAATCATCAACCTGCAAAGGAATGGCTAGTATTCCCATTTTGTAGATAAGAAATCACAGGTATGATAAGGCAAAGAGCTAGTGAGTGATGGAGTCATCATTTTAACCTGAGTCTCTGACTCCGAAGCCTTTGTTCTTTTATCTCCTCACCATGTGTAAGGGCAGCCCTTGGCATCGGAAATGAATGACCCTGAGCTTGTCATCCTGCCTGACCCTCCCAGGGATGTTCCTGGAGCCCTTCTCCAGCTTCTGTCAGAGCTTACTGACTGAGTTACTACTGTATGCTCACCTGAACGAGGCCGCCAGGAAGCCCAGGGCTGGAGTCACCTCAGTGTCACTCAGGAGACGGTACAGAGAAGGACAAAGATGAAGCCTAGAAAAGGTCAGGGAAACAGCTCTCTTTCAACCTAGGTGTCAGGGAAGACGTGCCGGAGGAGGTAGTATATGGGCAAAGCTTAGAGAATGGAAGAGTAAACGTGCTCTGGGCTGGTACTTGTTCAGCTTACCCATGATCTCTACCTGTGGTAGGTAATATTTTTTGTTGATCCTTGTTACTCACCCTGCCTTTCTTGTCAAAGATTTCCAGTGGGCAGAACGCTGTCTGTTCCAAGGACCTTGGCATTGGCTTTGTTGACTTGTATTGGTTTATAGGATATTGGGTGGAATAACAGGGCCTTATGCTGACTGAAAGCTTTATAAGTCATGACAAGGCAGCCTGGTCTTCTTTTTGCCTCTCCAATTCATCAGGAGAAGAAACACACACATGGGGTTGCTGGTCTAAGATGGAGGAGATGTGTGGAGCAGACCCAAACTCAACCTGTTGCTGAGGGCCAAGGGCAGCCAATCCCAGTTGACTGGAGCAAAACCTGGCAGATGCCGGCAGCGTCACAGCTGACCCGTCTACCTATGAACGTGACTGTTTGTTTTTTAAACCAGTGAGACAACTGGAATTATATTACTTAGCACGACTCCAGTGGTTTTTGAATAGCATACCTGTGCTTTCAATCCTAAGTCTACCCAGGTGAACCACTTTGCTCCTCTGAACGATTGGGACACGAGATGGAAATGAGCTTGAACATGAATTGATTTCTCAGGTTCAAAGAGCCAGTGTTCCAGATCCTACATCTGATTTTATAACGATCCCCAGGACGATGCCTTCAGATGCTCACAGCGTAGTGCATGAATAAAACAGCAATGGTTCCTGTGTGCTGAGAGCTCTTTGCTCCTTGCAGTGACCTGAGCTCCGCAGGGTGCCGGAGCACTAGCGGGGATGCCGGGGTCCAGCCCTGGAAGTGGAGCCCAGGACGCCAGGGATTCTAGATGCCAGTCCTGGCTGCAACTCAAGAGCTCCTACTTTATTAACTGTGTACAGATGGCTATAGGATTTTGTTTGAAGTTGAAATGTGCTATTGAAAACTGCTTGGGATCACTGGTGTACGTGGGAATCCCAAGCTACCCATCCTGATCTTTTAGGGCCTTATAATCTCTCCCTATTCTTTTGCCCAACAAGAAATCCCTTTTCTCACTTATTTCCAGGCCCTGATCCCTATAGCTTCTGCACCCCATTTTCTACCCGCAGGCTTCCAGCTTCCTTTCCTCTCTTCTCTTGTCTGCAGCACTCGCCTTCATAATATCTGCCAAAGGCCTGGTCTGACCCTCAGAATTCTTTCCATCTGACAGATGAGGGAGGCCATGGCAGCCAGAGAGGTTAAACAACTTGCAGAAGGTTGCATCACTAGAACTAACTTTACACTGGCCCCAGGGCCTGCATTATTGTACTTTCAAAATGGTGCCATCTCCTTTCATACATGAAGTCTGTGGCCATAAGTGGAAAGGGATTTGCTTAAGCCCACAACACTGGTTTATGGCCAAGCAGGCCAGCAGCCACGTCTCCTGGCGCTCCGCCTTGCCCAGGCCCCTGCTGAAGTGTGAGCTGCTGGCCAGGCCAGAGACATCGCTGGGCAGTGCGCCTGCCAGGCAGCCGCACCTGTGTGTGGTCCAGCCTGGGCATTTCTTCTTGCTCATGGCTCCATTTATTTCCTCCTGGAGCTGTAGCTCAGGCTGGAAGGCATCTTGGAGTCCCTCTGAGCCAGTGGCTTTAAACTGACCACTGAGAAATATCCTGTGGGAAAGTTTGAAAGACACCAGGGTGCTCCGCCCCACTGGGAACTGTTTGAAGGATTCAGGTGGGTCAGGGCATCGCTGGCGCACGGTCAGGCGGTTCTGACTAATGGCAGAGTGAAGAGGCTGTGCTCTAATCCTGTGTCTCTGCCCCGCTTGTCCTTAGGGACATAAAAGGCCTGTGTAAGGCCCCAGGTGGCAGCAAGGCTTCGCCTGGAAGCTGGGCCCTTCTGATTCCAAAGCTGGTTCTCTTTCCCTCTCGGGGCAATCTTCCCTGAGCACCCCAGGCACCCACATTCCTGTGGCAAATGGGCCAGAGCCCGGCCGATAAAATCACCATCTGGCTGGAAAAACTGATGAGTGAATGAATGAATAATTTAAGACAGTTGAATGTGGAAGCTGAAATGCCACTGAGGCAATTCTGGGGGGCAAATCCAATCACAGGGGCCCCCACATGAAATCATCATCAGCTTTTTCCATTGTCTTTTCTAGTCAATTTAGAAACTCCCTCTTCCCCCCACTTTCTACTCTCCGCTCCTGTGCTCCCCATCCCAGACTTTCCTCAGCAGGTGAGCTGGGGCGGGCTGAGATCTGGCCCCCACTTTCCCACCCCCACCCCCTCCACCCAGCAAAGCAGAGCTGGCACAGCCTGGAAACAGAATTTCTGCACCCAGTGTTCGAGAGCTCCCTGCTCGTCGAATGCCATCTTTTGCTTGGGGTCAAAAGCCTTTAAAATCTGACAAGTCCCTTCAGAGCACAAAAGCATGTGAGGATGGGTGTGGCAGATTCACCGGGGGGTTGCAGAGCGGTGGTGGGGGGGGGTCCTCCACAGCCTGGTACTGTCCCTGCTTACTGTTCTGTCTCTGTCTCCACAGAGACCACTCTGGGCCGGGTAACCATGGCGACAGGAGGCGCCAGCAGATGGGAGCCGAGGTCTAGAATTTAAACATCCTCCTGCTGGGGGAGGTGTGTGGGGAGTGAGGGAAGGCAGGAAAGGAAGCTAAGGAGGGAGAGGGAAGTTTCACCATTCTTAAGCCCGGAGTGGGCCACGGTGCCCGTGCCGAGCAAACCAGTAGGTGTGTCTTTTTTTTTGTTGTTTGTTGTTGTGTGTTGCTGAGCCCAGCTTTTCTCCTTGACCTCAGTAAGGATGGATACCCCTGTGGTCCCCTTGTGATCAGATCCTTCTAGACAATCGCCTTTCAGAGAAAAGGAGACAAAAAGTTTCTGTGGCCTATAGGCTTGGGGGCATTTGCACCGATTCGAGTGCATTGCTTTAATTTATCGGTAACGATGTGTTATTCAGTTCGGAAGATGAGCGTCTGTAACCGTGTTGACTGAGGTCCAGTATCACTGTGGCGCTGTAGTGGGGAGACCACTGGGAGGTGTGGCCTCGGGCTGCGAGGCTGCCTTAGTGGCTCCCCTCCCGGGCAGCCCCCGGGCCAGTCCCTGCTCCCTGAGCGGAGGCTCCCTCCTGTCTCTAAGATGACCTCAGAGAGTCACTGACTTTCAAACCCTGTGTACAAAAAATTCTGGGATGTGAAACCGAGAGTGTCTGTGTCAGTTTCTGCTGAGGCCTGAAAGACTGACATCAACAAAGCAGGGGACAGAAAATGATGCTGAGTGTGTAGAAGAATTGCAAAACTAGCTGCTTGGTCTTTGGTCCTTAGCTGAAAAAAAGGCAGAAGTGAGGACCGGCAGATGTTTTTGGAGAGACTGTGTTTCCTGAGCGTCACCCCAGGTCCTGGGGAGAGGCAGGGGTCGGCCCCCCACGTCCCTCCTAGACCCAGACAGGAAGGGGTCAGGAAGCCCACTGGCAGCGCTTGACCCCACCTTCCGGAGTTGGGGAAACATAACGGGCGTCAGGGCTGAAGGTCACAGACTGAGTGCAGGAGCCGCGTGTCTGAGGAGGCGAGTTTGGGAAACAAGGGAGGAGAAAGAACGGAGAAAGGAGGCGAGAAATGTTAGATCAGACAGCAGTCTAGAAACTTTTGCTCTAGACTGAAGCTGGCTTTTGATTTGGTTTATTTGTGGAGGGAGCCTTCATCCAGAGGTGGGTGAGAAAGGCAGACCCACTGGGGGCATTTCATGAGAAAAACGAGAAGGAATGGAGTGGCTTTCTTTCTGTGCCTGCTTTGGGGGCTGAACTGTGTGCTCCCCAAATTTATGTGTTGAAATTCCCAGAATGGGAATGGATTTGCAGACAATATTTTTTTATTTGAAGACAATAAAGATATAAAAAGAGGTAATTAAGGTTAAATAAGATCAGGTGAGTGGGTCCTAATGCAATGTGATAGGACTCCTTAAAAAGAAATGGGATCGGGAGCCAGAGAGTATCGTGACCTGTGCAGATACAGGGGGAAGTTGCTGAGGAGAGAGGTCTCAGGAGAGCCCAGCCCTCTGAGGCCCTGATGCAGGCTTCTGGCCTCCAGACCTGCGGGAACATGCAGGCTGCCCAGCCTGTGATAGGTCGTGGTGGCAGCACCAGAAATAAGACACTGGCTGTGATGACTTGAGGACTTGAGATGCCTGTTTCCTTTCCTGAACAGAGGCGTGTCCCCTTCAAGGGTCTCTGAAAGCTGCTACTTCTCACTTCTGAAAGGGGCACGAGATGCTTCTGCTTTGCTCTCTGTTCTCTGACCACTCACTCGAGAATCAGCAGTTGGTTCCATCCTCTCCATCTGCATTCTGGGTTGGGGTCCCTCTTTAGGGTTTGAACACATGGCAGTGGGGGAACTGCTCCTGGATCTCAGGACTGGAAATCAGGCAGTTCGGCCTGTGGATAAGCATGAAGGGGGCCCACAGTGTGGGAGTTCAGGGCAAATGACGAGCCTGCCGACTGTTTGACCAGCCCAAACCTGATGGAAGCTTCCCAATCATCACCAGTTCTGAACAGGCTCCTCTCTGGGTTCCTTCATGCCTCTCCACAAAGTCCAGAGCCGGAAGAAGCTGCAGCGCCCGTCCTGGCCATGGCTGTGACATCTAGTACAGGAGGTGCACTCATTCCTTTCCTCACTCATCTACCAGCCTGGAACAAATCCAGAAGAAGAGTCAAAATATGCAAATAAATGAGATTTCTATCTTCCCAGGAGCTGGCCTAAATGGTTCTCCTCTGGGTCCAAAGTTTGCTTGCAGGAGGAAGGAAGCTTCAAACCAAAACGATTCCCATCCCAGTGCTTGGTAACAACGTGAGCTGGGAGTTTTCAGCACAGGCCTCCAAGTCTGCTCCGCGCAGAGACCAGGCCCAGTGCGCGCAGCACGCGCAGGCCCATCCAGGGTGTGGCTGCAGCAGGGCACCAGAATTCTCCTTTCCAACCTCGCTCTGCATGGCTCTGGCTGTGTGCCAGGATACAGACATGTCCAGGTCCTCAGGAGCTGTCCTCAGGGGTGGCCATCACACACAGGCGCAGTGTCAGCGCCCCCGTGTTGCAAAGGTGTTTTTATTACCTGCGTCAGTGCCACAGCTCTGGAAGGTTAGCAGTCACACCCTCACCACACAGACAGGAAAATGGTCTTCAGGACAAGACACATGTCCAAAGTCACTTCGTCTGTTTCAAGTGACATAAGACACAGTAGAGTTCCCCCATGCTCAGATGCCAAGAATAGAGCCCTTTCTGCAGCTCGACACTGAGGAAGCCCGGATCTGTTCAGTGACTGAACTCACACATCCCAGAGACAGGCTCACATGCTGAGAAAGATTTCTACCAGCCGCCAGCGCCGGCGGCTGCGGCTCAGTCCTCTCCTGGCTGGACTCAGGGGCATACAGCTCACTGCACCCTTGTCCCTGGTGCACTGCGTCCCTCTCCTTGCCACCTCAGATTGTGAAGACAAGAAGACGCATCTCCAGCTGTCTAAGTGGATCCCGGGAAGACAGACCCGGGCTGAGCTCAGCCTTTGAGAGGAGCAGCAATGTTGGTCAGATGGCAGCTTTATCTCTGTGACCTGAGCAACTGTGAGTCCCTCCAAAGAACCTGTGTCCTCACAGAAAGAGGGGCGTTGGTCCAGGTTAGAGTTTAGGTTCTGGGTGGTTCTTGGGAAGGAGAAATGCACAGCAGTCCCAGCGTCACTGCAGAGATGGCTGCGTTGCTCACCCGGGTGCAGGCTCCAGCGCACGACAACCCAGGGTGAAGCTGGCCTCCTGACAGAGGCCCAGTCCTCTCCTCCCAGCCGGCTGGGCTGAAGAGACTCAGGCAGTCACCTCATACTCGCTGAGATGCAGGTCCTCCTGGCTCCACGGTCTTTGTCTAGGTCCGGAGCCTCCGAGTTGTTTGTCCCCTCCGAAATGCATCACCTACTCTGCCCTGCTCAGCATCCTGCCCTTCCATCTCCCACTCGGCTTTGTCCCTGTGCCCTCTGGAACCTCTGGCCTGTGGGAACGTTTTCCTGCCCACGGGACTCGCCATCGAACATCCAGATCCTCCAGTGGTGAATCCACTACCTCTGCGCACACGACATCCCAGCTACTGCCCTGTGGGACAAGTGCCAATCAGTGATGAATTTGCAGATGTAGGGTCGGAGGGTCAGCTGTAGCCTAGACCCCCTTGCTCATACTGGGGGCTGTCCCCTGAGTGCTGTAAATTTATGTGAGCTGCCAAGGGCTCGCAGCAGCTGTCCTCTCTGCAGACTGGACCCCTGGTCCAGCACCTCACTGGTACGAGGGCACAAGAGACCATCCCTGTGCCTCAAGTTGGGGCCATGTTGATGGTCCAGCTTGTGCCTCACAGCACCCCGGGCCGAAGTGCCTTCAGGCAAGAGCACTTCTCTGCCACCTTTATCTTCTTCCCTGGTGTCCTTTCCCAGCACACAGTTTCATGACAATCCCTGCCTCGGGCTCTGCTTCTCAGGAAGCTTGTCAGAGACAGCTTTCTGTCTGCTCTTGGGGGTGCAGTTCAGCCCACCAGATATTGTCATCATCTGGAGTTGCTGTCCCTTGGTTGGTTAGACTTCAACAGACCATTCTCTGCTCAGAGTGCCCTGTGCTCCTGGCTGGTCATTCTCTCCCTGCCCTTGTCCTGTGTTCAAGGTTGAAGCCTGCTGGGCCTGGGCCTGCTGGTCTCCTGTCAAATCCATTCTGTCTTGTCTTCCTTTCTTCTTCAGCGTGGACTTGAGGGTCCCTGCTTTCACGCCGACACCCTTCAGCCCCTGCCTTAGCTCTGTGCTGCATTTCCCCAGACGTCCCTAAGTCTGTCTGCATGAAGTCATCCCCGGGTGTCCTGAGACCTCTGGAAACTCCGCTCCACGGAAGAAAGCCACTGGAGAACGTGCCTGGACCCAGCACCAGTGGTGCCAACAAATCCTTCTGTTCCAGAGTCAACTTGGTTTCCCATAGTCGCTATTTAAAATTTTTCTGAAGCTTCTCAAACTTCCCACCCACCACCTCCCACTCCCTTCCCTGCAGATAACCTTATCTTCCACTTTGCAGAGAAAACTGGCAGCGCAGACACCATCTTCCTCTCATTTCTGACTTCACACGTATAGACAACTTAACTGTCATTCCCATCCTTTCGAACTCCTTCTCGACAGCCCCAGAGAAAGCTCTGTCCTCCTGTGATGGCTCAGTCCTGATCCCCTCGCTCAGACACCTGCCCCAGCGGATCCTCCCTCCTTCCCTTTCCTTTCAGCCCTTTTCCTCCACGAGTCCCATTTGGGTCAAGGTTTCTTCATCTTGTATCCCCAGAGGAACACAGGCCTGAGTCCTTTCCCTTTCACAATCAAACTTGCTGAAAACAGGTCTATGTCATCCGAGTTTTACCCATAACCCTCTTCAGAAGCTGTGCCCACTCAGGCCCCGAAGCAACTGTGTGCCTAACCCACCGCCATTTCTCAGGCCTTTGCCCAGGGCCTGCTTCCTTTTTCTACCACTTGTCCCCTCCCTGCTGACTTGGCCTCTGTCTTCTTTTCTGTGATTCCTCAGGTTAGTCTCAAGTCACTTTGGCTATTTCTGAGCAAGCTCTTATATGAGCTGCTGGTTCTCTCCATAAAATTTCCTGTTTCTTTTTCACGTTTCTCTTTTTCTCAGCATATATCCCCTGGAGCTCTTCCTCCACCCCCTTATTAAAGATTTCTAATTCCCCAGCATGGGTGGTTCACATAATAAGTCTCATACTATCTAACCTCCTGCTGGGTGTTGCTATTCCGAATTCTCACAAACACTTCCATCCTGGCGCCTTAAAAATGGAACACATCAGAGTTTACTAATACTAAAGGGATCTTTAAAATCTAATCAATTTAAGGCTCTCAAGAAGAAATCACCTTGGATTATAGTAGATCCAAAATGTGAAGACAAATGTCCTTAGAAGAGTAGGGGACAAGGCCATCTGGAGATGGATGCAGACATTGGAGGGGTGCAACTAAAACAGAAGGGTCCCCAAGAACTGCTTGCTGCCCCCAAAGCTGGGAGAAGCATGACTAGATCCTTCTTCAGCGACTCCAGACATCACTTCGGTTGGGGGTGTCTGGTTCCCAGAACTGTGGGTGATCGCACGTCTGCAGTTAAGCCATCAGTTAGGTGGTCGTTTGTTACAGCAGCCCCAGGAAGCTAAGACAGTGGGTGATGCCATCTCCTGGCTGGGTGCCGGAGTCTGCTCATCACTGATTTCCCCATCAGGGTTCCAATGAGTCTTGAAAGTCACTTGGTGTTTCCTAACGTCACTGCTTCTCTTCATCCAGCTCTTGACCTGAGGACAAGTCGGTTGTGTCTGGAAGACCTAGAATGTGGTTCTGGAGCCAGGGCTCCTGACTGGGCTGTGTTTCTAATATTTCATGCTGTCCCCTTAAAGAGGGGGATAATAATCATACTGGCATAGGTAAAGAGGGCAAAACAGCTAATACCCGTGAAACACGCTAAACGGGGCTTTTAGCGCTGTGACTGCTTGAGAAGCCCTGGCTGTATTGCCACCAGTCATTTCCTGATTGCCACCAAGGCCACAATCTGCTCGCCCTCCCCCTGGCTTGTCCCCACTCCAACTCGCGGTCCACAGCTGAGCGGGCGTTCCCTGTCTAAAGAGCAAACTGTTCCCAGTCTCTCTCTCCCGCCTTCCTTTCTCCAATCCCATAGCACTGTTTGGGGATAAACTCGTCTCCTCTAGGTGGTGAGCTGGTTCCCCTTTCTCCAGCATCAGCATCATGACTGGCGCTCTGTGAGCCCTCCCCCTGCTGGGTCCTCAGCCTCTTCTGCTCAGAGAGCTCTTCTTCCTTGCTCTCCCTCCTGCTCTCATGGGCAGTTCCCGATGGCACCTCAAAGGCCAGCGAGGGTTTGCCAAAAAAAGCCGAAGTGAGCGAGGACGTGACGCCCCTGAATTCCCAGCACTGGGCGAGGTGCCCCTTCCCCGGTCACCCCATCCTGGGCCCTCATCAGGCTGTGCCGTGGTGGCCTGGTTACAGCACTGGGCTCCCCATGGACCTCAAGCTCTGTGGTCACAGGGTTGCTTCTCACTCACAGATCTTTCCCACAATTAGCTCACCGCCTGGCAGATGCTTAGACACCTGGGGACTCTGTTAAAGGAACTGGTTTCCTGAGCACTTCCCATATGTCAGGCATGGTGCTAGGTCCTCAGGCACTGGAGTGATAAGTTACATTAAAAGCGTAAATCTGAAATCTCTGTGACTTAGCATAGAAGATTGTTTCCTGCTCTCATGAAGGTCAATTGGCTGGTGAGGGGCTGGGGAGATTGGATTCATGAAACTTTCAGGGAAACAAGCCAGTGGACATCCTTCCATCTTTAAACCTGCCCTCCAGAGCCACTCTGGCCTTCAGCCTGTGGAGGGCAGATGCAGGAAGGGAGAGGACAGAGCCTGTGGGAGGACCTTCTGGGCCAGGATCAATATGGGCCCACTGCTTCCACCCTCCCTCTGAGGCTGGACTTGGTGTCATGGCCCTGTCACCCTATATTTGGAGCCAGAAAGTGCTCCCTCCTGGGGTCTCACTTCACACAGCAGGCCTTCAGGGTGCAGTCAGCCATCTCTGCCACACATCTCTGCTGTCATTTAGCCTTCTCAGTGACCCTGCGAGAGGGTAGTATGGCCCCATTTTACAGAAGTGGAAACTGAGGCTGAGAGAGGTGAAAAGACTCATCCAAGGTCACTCAGTACTATGTGGCAGAGCCTGCTGCTCTGGGACCTGATGTGCCAAGTCACTATACCTTAGTGTCTCCACTAGGGACACATCTTCCTTCCCCTGGCTGTGTGTTCTGGTCCCCTGCTCTCTCCTCTGGACTGACCCAGCTGTCTCAGCCTCTGCTGCCCTATGGTGAGCATCAAGTATTCTGGTTCCTTCTGGAACTTTCTTCAGGGTTCTGGAATCCAGTCATGTGACTCCTGGTCAACTCAGGGAGAGGTGGGAATGGCTGCGGAGAGAGAGTCTGGGAATTTCACTGCCTTTCCGAGTCAGTACTTTACCCAGAGGTAGGGCCCATCTTTATACAAATGAACTTCAGCTCAAAGGAAGCCTGTACTCTGTTAGGCACTATGATTTTTCTGCAGGGAGAAGTGCTGTCTTGTGTTGGCTCTGGAGCCATGTTATCTGCTTATTTCTAGCAGGATCGGTCATGGAGGCCAAACTTCTCCACATGGTGGCCACGGTGCCTCCTGAGCTGGATGTTGTAAAAAGCCTGATGGTCCTGCCTTCCCTTCCCTTTCAGCCTCATGGTGGAGGGAACAAGTCATCAGTGCTTTAACGTCCGTTAGTGTGTCTGTCTTTGCACACGTGCTGTGCCCGCCCAGGTTTCTCACCTGGCGTCCATCACCACTATCACCCTTCCATCGGCGCGGGCAGCCGTCATAGCCCAAAGGCACCCTTCCACCCTCCACGGAAAAGACGATCACTCCTTCCTGTAGCTCCCTGTCCCTTGTCCTCATTCCCGCATCCTTCGACGAAGAGCCTCTCCTCTTTCTAGCCCACATGTGACTCTTTCAGGTTTGCGTCTTCTCTGCTCAGCCCTTGGTGGAAGCCTGAGTAGGAGCTGAGGTCAGCAGGACAGCAAAGGGTCAGAGGAGGGACAGACCCCAGGAGGAGGAGGGTCTCCCCCGGGGCAGAATACTGGCCACAAGAAAAGGCCCTCAGGGGGTCCCAAATCATCTCATTCAACAGCACTGGATCTCTAAGTACAAACTATGAAGGATCAGAGACTCCTTCAGGGACGCGCCGTCCAGCCTCCTCACTTGCTATTTAGGGAAAAACCATCCCTCAGCTTCCAGAATTTAAGTAACCAGTTGAAGTTAGCCCAGCTCGTTGGAGATACGTTCAGGACCATCAGCCTGTAACTCCTCACCCACAACAGGGAGGCGCAGTCACGGGGTCTCAGACAGGCGCCGAGTGTGAGCCTTTCAAACACTTGCCTCCTTTTCTTGTCCTTTGGGTTTGGGGGACTTTTCTCAGTAGTACGTAATGGGATCCTGCCCAGGACAGAGCCTTGTGAAGGCCCCTCCGTCGTCCCTGGGGTGCTCTCTTCTGGAAAAGCAGCAGGGACCAGGGCAAAGGTTTGCAAAGAGCTCAGGGAGCAGATGGCTCCAGCAGACATGGAGCACTGGGCCTTGGAAGGGGCCCATCTCAACTGTCCAGCGTTGGCTTGTCTCCCTGACCCCAAGCGGCCTTGGTCCAGCCGACAGTGGGCAGCTGGGTGTGGGATGTGGGTGGGGTGAGGGGGCGAGGGGGCGCTGGGTGGGGCAAATGTGGGCGGGCCGGTGTGGGCGGGGCAAGGGTTGAGGGGCGAGGGGCGAGGGGCGAGGGGCGGGGCCGGGGTGGAAGCCAACTGTCAGTGAAAACGACTGAGCAGGGAATCTCTAGTTCCACGGGCCGCGCTGCTCCTAACCGCAGTGTCTCTGCCTTTGGAGTCTGGCTCCATCTCATCAGCTTGTTTTTGATGCTTCACTGAGAACATCTCCCCTGAGAAAGGCGGAGGGTGCTGTGCTCAGAGCTGAGGTTTGGACAAGCCCCAGTCAAATTAAACTTGGGATTTTTCTAACGATTTCAGCAGAGAAAATCAGTGTAGAAAGGATGACAAGGTCTCCAAATAGCCTCTGCTGTTAGCCAGTGGAAATGCAGGCAGGTTTAAGCTTAACTTACATCTCCGGAGCTTCTCTCTCACTACTTTATCCAAGGGATGATCTGGGACCAACCCATGGGGCTTCTTTTCCTTTAACCGATATTCTGTGGGCGAAACCCTCATCCTCCTGGGGTTCCTGTCTTTCCCTCTGTCTCCTGGTTGTCCTGGTGCCCTCAGCCCTGAGCCTGAGCCCCAGCTCTGTTGTGTTACTGGAAGCGTCCATCTGAGCCGGGGGTTCTGGCGGGACGCAGCCCTCCAACTCATGGCAGCACCCCCACAATTGTGCGTTTTAAGACTGCCCGACCATGGCACTCTCCTGCTCAAGGCTGAGCTGGCCAGCCACCTGAGCCCTGTCCTCCAGCACAGGGCACTAGGGGACCACTAGTGTCCTGCTCTAGTCCTTCCCGGGGAAGTCTTCCCTGAGCCAAATGGAAGTCCCGGCTTGCAGGATTTATGGTCCGTCCACCTCTGCCAGCCACCCCCTGCCTCTTCAATGAGAACCTAGGTCCCAGAACCCACACCTTTGCCTGACAGCTTGGCCGGGAAGCCCTGTCCACTCCTCTCTCTTCTCTGCCCGCGAGTCGCCTCCTCTAGCAGCAGCGGGTCCTCATGAGAACTGGCGCAGCCACTTTCCCTCTGCTGACCAGTGGCCCAGCTACCTGCCCTCCGCCACCCGTCTCTAACCTTGGCTGGCTGCCTGCTGGCCGGGAGTCCCAGAAAGTTGGCTCAGCTCCATCTCACAGGGCCTGGCACAGGGAAGCCTTCAGTGGATGTTTGTGGAATTTGTCAGACATGAGACGGGATCTCAGAGGAGATGTTCCGCTCTGTTGTCTCCTAGCCTCTGCTTTCTTTGCCTCTTGGAGAGACAGCTGCTGGGCCCGCAGGCCAAAACCCAGAGGTCAGAGAAACAACTGTCTTGTGTTCGCTTCAAAAATGAGGATTGCGACATCCCGTGACCTTGAGTTCAGGCCTGTGGGAGGAGGCTGCAGAGGGTAATGGTGGGGGTGGGGGTTGTGGGTGGGGACCCCTGGGTCTGGGGGAGCTATGAGGGGGAGCCCCAGGCCCCGCCCCTGCAGAGCCTGTCTGTGCAAATTCAGAGCTTCTGTCTTCAGCTCTCTTCCACATCTCATTTTGCCCCGTATCCGCTTATGTCAGTCCCTTCTCATCCCATAGAAGCCAGCACCAGCACCCGGACATATTTACCAAATAACAGCCTCGCCTATTTTTGTGTATCTTCAAGCTCCAAGGGCATTCAAATGACCTTCTAGCTGGTGAGCCCGGTGCCTTGGGGTGTGGCGCCACCTGGTGGTCCCCGGGAGTTATTAGCACATTCTCAGGCTGGAGGAAACAGTCAGGCTGGCTGCCCAGCCCACGGGCTGAGCGCAGGGTGGGCCTCTGGGGTTGGCTCTGTGGAGGCTCACAAAAGGTCCTACTGTTCCATTTCCTGGTGACAGGGCTGAGTGTGTCATGGACAGAAGGAATCCAACATGGGCATTGACTGAGCAAGGATGCTGAAATCCCACCCTTCTGGAGTCTGATGGCCAAGGGGTAGAGTGGAGACAGAATAAGCCCGGTCCTTCCCCTTCTCGATGGGGTGACTAAGGTCCGGAGAGAGGAAGACTCTCCATAAAGTTGAAGGGAACCCAGGGTTCCGGTCTTCCTGTCTGACACTCATGCATCCAGTACTTTAGGACCTCATTGGATGCTCCGTTGTGACTTGAATTGCTGGCATAGAGGAGGGTCAGCCTGCACTCCAGTAGGGATGCCAATTGTTCCCTCTTTCCTAAATGTCAGTTGGGAGCCACTCTAGTCCTTTCTCCAGGGAGTCTTCCCTAGCAGCTAGAATCCCCCTTCTGACACCCCCTCCCCGCCCCGACAGTTACTCACACTATATTAAAAGAGGGCTTTGCTTGGACACTGGGTATTGTATACACAGGACAAAGTCTTGAATTCAGGGAGCTTGCAGTCTAGTGGGAGGTATAAGTGATGGATGGATGGCTGGATAGCGAGGGAAGGAAAATAAAATTGGGGTACTAATAAGTGACTTGAAGATGACAGATCGGATAACATGATGCAGAGTGACTTTGAGCGGAGGAAACTTCAGCTGGAGTGAGCAGGGCAGGGAAGGTGTTCTGAGGGGCTTCAGCTTCAAAGGGAGAGAATTAGAAAGAGGAGGCAGAGTAAGTACAAGGTCCTGCCTGATTCTGGGATGAGACTGGCCGGTCCAGGACACAGAGCAGGTCAGGGAGGGACTAGGGGCAGGGGAGAGTGGAGGATGGCGAGACAAGGGAAATAAGTGGAGGGAAGATCTGGGAGTGAGGAGTTTGCGTGACGTTTGTCATGGAATGTCATTAGGAGGTTTCCAATGATGGGACACAGTCTAATTATATCGCAGGTGATGCTCACGCATTGCTGCTAAGGACTCCTGCCTTAAAACCCCCATCACCTCAGAATGTCTGTCGTTAGCCACCAAGCTGGGGCAGGTGTCTGTCCTAGTGTGAGCATTATCATGTCACTATCCTGATGCCAGTCACTTTGTTTTAGAGTAAATGGGCCTTGTGTCTGGCTGCTATACTAGAAATGTAATTAATCTGTGGGGGACCGTGATACAGGGTCCAGACTGGGACTGTCCCCTTGGAGCAAAGACTTGCTCTTCCCTAGTGCTAGTGTGGCCGTAGTCAACAGCTCCGTGCCTCAGTTCCCTTGTCTGTGAAAAAGGGATAATAGTACACAGTTGTGGATTTGTTGTCATTAAATGACATGAGTGAAACATCACAGTGCGGACACAGTCAGCGCTCTGGAAGTAGGGCATGTTTTCCTGGTCTTTTCTCACACGGGACACTGGGATGACCCAGCTCCGCACCCCCACGGGCCTCCGGCAGGGGTGTGTATGATCACTGGATGGAGAGACTCTGGAAGGCGGGGTCCTGTCACAGGTTCAAGTGAGGTTGGACTCTAAGGCTGCAGGAAGTATGAGTGAAGGAAAATGGCCAGTTTGCTGATTTGATTATTCCTTTAGCCAACTTAGGTGACTAGGACTAAAGCCCTGCCATCTTTCAGGGCTTCAGGACTTCCATCTACAAAATGGCAGCACTGTTCTCTGTACTGACTGCCTCAGAAAGCTGCTGAGGGGCTAACATCATACTAGGGAGAAAGGATTGTCCCGTCAGGAGCTCGCCTGCTCATCTCTCTGAGGCCACACCGCACAATGCTTGGAGGCCATCTCTCCTCTCTGGGATTGCCTCGACTGTTGGGTCTGATAGAACCAGTTTAACTTGAAGGCCCAGGCTTAGACCTGGAACCACACGTGGACATGTCTAGAGAGGAACTAAATCCCTCTGAACGAACCTGAATTCTGTCCAGGAAGTGTCTGCCTCTGCCTGGAGTTTAGGTTCCATATATGTATTGTCGATACTAAATCAAGTTGAGTTACCACCTAAATATCTAACCAACTCCTTCCTTCCTCTCTACTCCTACCACCTTCCTAATCTGAGAACACTTCACACTTCTCCTGGCCAATCTTCAGTCCAATTCTCACCAGCCCATATTGCTGCCCAAAGAATCTTTCCAAAATGAAATCATTTCTGCGTATAGCTCTTCTTCAAAGACTTCCCCAAGTTCCTGGGAGGAAGATGAAGCTGGATAGCTCTCTCTGGAGCAACTTCTACTTCTCTGAATTTCCTTAAACCTGATGCTCAACCCCCTTGAATGGATCCTCGACCTGCGGACACATCCCTCACCTATGCTGAGTAGGGGCAGAACGCAACTAAGACTTGTTGAACACCTTCTATAGGCCAGGTCTGTGTGGGACGTTTCATTCCTGTGTGTTTGAAATCTCAAAATAAGAACTATTGTTCTCCTGGCACCCACCAGAAGGACCTAGAGATTTAAGAGTTCCCATAACACGTCAAAAGTCATGCAGCCAGAAAGGTCTGGAGTCAGACTTCAAACTCATACGTTTGTTCTAGAACCTTTACCCGCTTTGGATTCTGAGGAGTAGGTAATATCTTCCGATATGCAGAGCAGAAGAAAACCATTGATAGGAAGCTCTGTCCTCTTCGTCGTCGCTTAGCTGCCATAGCACTTCTTTGTCCCCGTCCCTTGAGACCATCCACTTTCCATAGGCATCATCATTTGAGTCTCGAGTGCTGGCCTGACTTCAGTGAGGAAAAGAGAATCTCTGCAAGTCTGACAGGAATTGAAGCTTACATGAGCATGGAGGACTGAGGGA
The DNA here is from genome assembly GCA_004363575.1 of Solenodon paradoxus. Lineage (NCBI taxonomy): Eukaryota > Metazoa > Chordata > Mammalia > Eulipotyphla > Solenodontidae > Solenodon > Solenodon paradoxus. Next base: position 366,069 of record RJWH01001149.1, on the reverse strand, counting down.
GTGACATCTAGAGGGATGCAGACAGAGAATGGGAAAACAACACCACTGGCTTCATTCTGAAGCCACGAGGCACGGGGAGCAGCCAGTGCTCACAGGGGAGTCAGGAGCTGCCATGTCTAGATGTCTAGTGGCCAAGGTGCAAGCCGATGACGCCATAATGACACCTCTTCATGACCTCCCAGTGGAGAAAATCTTCCACCTTCCAGATCCCACGGGAGGCCCTCTCATTGGTAAATTCCGTGCAGGGATCGAGAGGTGCTTAATTTCTCACCTTAGAAGAGATAGTGAAATAGGACTGACAATAGATTTTCAATCACACCTCCCAACAAATCCAGGAGGTGGGACTCGCTACCTCTGTTTTGCAGGTGAGCCGAGAGGGTGATTCACAGGGCCATCCAGGCTTCTTATTACAAGCTCGACTCTAAGAGCCAATGTTGCTCTTTCTGGTTTTATTTATTCTGCTTTGATCTTAACCCCACGGCACCATGCCTGGTTATCCACTGACCTTATTCTTTGGCACGTGTTTTGCCCTGAATGATCATGCTGCTGTTCGAAACCCTATCTTCAGCCCTCTCTTCACTGTGAGCCTCAGCTCCCTCTGATGGCCTGGACTGGGGGCCACAGATGGGAATTTTCTGCTTTAGGTGATGTGATAACACTGCAGAGGCAGAATTCTGATGTCTTTCTTTGGGTCCTGAACCCAAAGAGAGAGGTAAGGCTCACTATAGGCTAGAAACGAAAATTCACTTGGTAGTTTTGTGTATCAAGTTTTTGTGTATCCCTTTTTGTGTTCAAATTGCAGCTCTTTCATGCTTTTTCAGATTCAGTCTTCCCTTTTTCAGAATGACGTACACAAGGCTGTTTTGTGTTGGCAGCAGTGGGACGAGCGACCGAGGACTCTGACTCCTGGCTCTTCAGGAGACCGTCTGGGATCTGACTCAAGGGAACTCCTGGGCCTGGCTTTCCCACCTTAGGGACAAGCGCAGACACCTACTTCCGGAGTCACAGGGACTGTGACGAGCATTTGGTCACTGGTTATGTTCATGGTGCTGTTTTTGTTTTTATTACCCCAAAGAGAGGTCTGAAAACTTATTAAGGAAGAGAAGAAGATTACAGCAGGGGAAGAGGGACCAAAGAGTCAGTGAAATCGAGTCCCACATTTAAGCCAAACGTAAAAACAGCAAAAGCAGAGTCAGCAGTGTTTTATAAGGTGTCCAGGGTAAAGCTAAACCAGGGTACCCAGCTTGTTTTTGGAAGTGTCCACAGTTGTCTTGATAAAAAGTGAAATTAAAACTCTAGGAGCAGTGTCCCTTGCCTTCATCAGCTCAGGACTATGCCCAGCAACTCCTGGTGTGGAGGCAGAGGGGCTGTATGACCTGTGAAGTCCGACACCAGGCCACCTGTCCTCGCTGCCTCTGGCCTAACCAGCGTCGCTGCTCACCTGGATGTTTATATCAGCCTCAGCACAGAACTTCAAATAAAAACATTCCTTCCCAGACCAAGATGAGTATGTATCTTTCTGTTGAATGTTCTAGAGAGAATAGCTTAAAGTAAATTTGGTCAAAACCCTCATCTTCATCATGAGACAAAGTTCCCAGATCGAAAGCTTTGACCCTGAGTCAGAATTGGGACATTGTCTTGTGCTGGGCAGACACGCAGGATCCCCAAGGTCTGCCGTGGAGGAGAGCAGACACCCGCCACCAGCCCAGGGGGGACAGGATCCACTATCATGCAGAATCATTTCAGAATAAAGTCAGTCTGGGTGACAGACTCTGCCCTAAATATTCTGATGGGTCCCTTGGGTGGGGGTAGAAACCTGAGATCTATGTCAGGCTATGATATCTTTTAACCCAGATTTTCTATTATAAGAAAAGAAAATGTTATTGAATAGCATTTCTGCATTTTTAATACTTATAGGAAGAGAAAGTAGGAGATGCACGTTAGGCAGTCTACAAAATGAAATTCTTTTCTCACCCAAGAATAGCAAGTCAAAAACATTCATGACCCGAGACAGATTATCATAGATCTTTTTCTTTCTAGCATTCGATGCTGGTATTTGCCTAGTTAATACAGGTTTACCTTTACGTAATCTTTCTACATTAACCTTTGCAGAAAGAAAACCTTTACAAATACCTTTGTGCAATTTTCATTGACCTAGAATCTAAAAAAAAATTTGTTATAGGCACTGCTTTTTCCCTTGTAAAGTTTATTCATCATAAAGCTTATTTTTCTTTGTTTTATTGAAAGATAAAACAATAAATACATTTTTAAAATCTAATAAGACATAAGAAAGGAACGTGCAAAGCCTATTTCCCTCCAGTCCAGACCTCCTCCGGGCTCTTTGCCGGGTGTGGCGGAGATGGTGGTCACGTGACTCGTGGGCAAACCTGGCTCCCTCTGGGTCCCTGTCATCAGGGCCTCACGCTGAGAGCCGCAGTATGGAAGGCACCTCCTCACCTGCAGCCCGGGGTGACCCACCTGCAGGGCCACCTAGGAGACGGAGGCCAGATTCTGCCCCCAGTGAGCACTGAGCTCTGTCTCCAGCTGAGCTGCACTCAGCACCTGGGGAAGGAGAGAGCTTGGGGTGCTCAGCACCTCCATCCCCGCTTGGCCCACAGTGCAAGGGAGCTGTACTCTCCCACCTTCATGAGAGAGGTGTCCCCTTCAAGAGCCACTCAGTGTGTGTCCCCTGGAGTCTGAGAGGCAGAGGGCTGGTGTCTGATTCATGCTAGAGAAATTATAGTGAAGTGACAGTCTGTGTTGAAAGCAGGAGGACCGAGAATGCCAGGACGTCCCTGGAGCTGGCTGCTCATCACCACGGCTGGGCACAGAGCGGTGACTTCCCCAGGATCAGTGGACCATGTGACGAGAAGAACTGTGACGGTGGAGAGAGCCTGGAGGGAAGGTGGCACTGGGCCACACGCTGTACTGGGATGAGAGGCATCTCCCAAACCAGGAGGACTGCAGGTGGAGTCCTCTGTTGGGGGGTCCAGACAGAAACCACACAGTGCCCACGAGAGACAGGACATCTGCTGAGCCAGAGGGCTTAGGGACATGATCACTGCACCCGCCTGGCAAGACCTGCTATCAGTGTGCTTTCCTTGGCATCCAACCCTGGTGTTTGCATTGATGGATATATGCGCATATAAATGTATGTATACACACAGATATGAGACGCATGATAGATTTTACATCACCAATATGTATGTGTGAAGTATATATGTGATAAGAGTATACATACATATATACACATAGATAGACAATAGATGACATGGTTAGAGACAGCGAGAGAGATACACCTATCAGAGCCCACCCGTCATTCGAATCAAGGCTTCTCAGTCTGGGTGAAGCCTGTAGGAGGGCACCAGGACACCAGGACACTTAGTCACATCAAAGGCGACTAAGCATTTGATACTCTAGATGGGTTTTTTTTATGATTAAAATGAGCCTGCTCCTTTGTGGAGAAGGGATCCGAGGACACTCCCTCTACCAGGAGATTTGAAAAGCATTGTCCTATGTCCGAGTCTGCACCAGGTAGGACAGGGCTGGTCTTCAGGCAGGCACTGGCATGGTGTCCCTCTGCGTGCCCGTGGACAGACCCACACGCCCCAGGAACCCTGGTCGTCGGTGCAGTCTGAGTCCCTCTGGCAGGGTCTCACTGCGTCTGTTTACCCAGGAATCTGGGTGAGGAGGGGCTAGGGAGGAAACGGGTACCAAGTTATCACCACGAGGAGATGTTTGCAATCGCCCCGTGTCAGTTAGGGGTGTGTGTCTGTATGTGCGTGTAGTGCGCAGACTGGGTGTCTGTGTGTGTGTGAGGAGCGCACAGGTGGGGTGTGTCTGTGATGCGTGCACAGGTGGGGTGTGTGTGATGCGTGCACAGGTGGGGTGTGTCTGTGATGCGTGCACAGGTGGGGTGTGTCTGTGAGGTGTGCACAGGTGGGGTGTGTCTGTGATGCGTGCACAGGTGGGGTGTGTGTGAGGTGTGCACAGGTGGGGTGTGTCTGTGAGGTGTGCACAGGTGGGGTGTGTGTGATGCGTGCACAGGTGGGGTGTGTCTGTGAAGTGTGCACAGGTGGGGTGTGTGTGAGGAGTGCACAGGTGGGGTGTGTCTGTGAAGTGTGCACAGGTGGTGTATGTGTGAGGTGCACGTGCATTGTGTGTTACCTCCACAGACTGAAATTCATTACTTTAAAGATTTGTAAACCCTACTCAGGGTTTTAGATGCCACGTAAGCTGACACCTGCAAGTAAGCTTTTTTACAAGAACATTTGTATAAGCAGAGGACTGGGAAAAAACAAATTACATAAATTTTAAGTGCCGAGGTAAATGATTATCTAACAGCTATGTGGTCGACTATTCTCTGGCCACTGTTTAGATGGAGGCAGTCTCTATGTCCTGCTGTGTAATCGCCTCTAACCTACGTGACTAAATGAATAAAGCTCATTTTCAGTCACTGCAGAGCATCCCCCGCTTTCTGCTTGCTTCTCTGATCTAGGTCTTAACGGGAGTCAGCTTTGCATCTCCTCTATCTTATTTCCCCAAATAATGTCAGAATGATTGTCTTCGTCATCAGATTTTTACTGTGCATTTATAACCACTGCCTTAGTTAGACGCGGTCAGATGCTGCGTTAGAATATGCGGATCACAAGGCTTAAATATTGGCTATTTGGACATGTATTGCCACATAGCTCTCTAAAGGAATTGTGCACATTTGTCATTTTTTCAGTAAAGTATGAGGAGCCATCCACTGTCGTGACAGGCAGACTTTGAAGAATGTCCCCAGTGATCCAGTCTCCTGGTATTTTTCTCTGTATAATCCCCTGGAATGTAGGCTGGATCTAGTGATTTGTTTCCAGGACCTGAATAAAGAAAGGGGATAAGATGCCATTTCCACTATTGTATTTTGACTGTATTACATTATAACTGTGCCTTGCTGGAACTCTCCATAGCGGACTCTTTCTCTAGTCTTCTCTACCTGCAGACTTTGACAAAACAAGCTGCCATATTGGAGCAGCCCACTTGTCAAGGAACCAAGGGTGATGCGTGACCAACAGCTGGCAAAGAACTGAGGTCCTTAGCCCGATCCTCACAAAGACCTGAATCCTGCCAGGCAACCACCTGAGTGAGCTTGGTCGTGCGTCCTCTCTGTTGACCCTTCAGGCGAGTCTGCCACCAGAGCGCACAGTATGACCCGCGTCTTCAGAAGGCCCGGAAACTGAGGACGCAGCGAGTGCAGGCCTGGACTCCTGACCCTCGGACTCTGTGGAAGCTCCTATGTCTGGAGGTGACTTCTAATATACTTTGACGATTTCACCTTTTAGGCAAGTTATTTTATTTCTACTTCCTGGCTTCTTTCATGTAGCTAATAAAAATCCCAAATGTGGATCTAAACAGGCTGTTAACAGCATGAGCGCTGAGACAAGATGGCAGAACAGCATCTAATTTGACCTCAGCTGGGAAAGCCTGCCTTAGGCAACTCAAGTCACCCCTCCACCTCCAGGCATGTGCAGAGATGACCATCAAAAGGCCCTAACTTTTGGGGGTTGCAACTAAATTTGATCAAGCAGGAAGACTCACAGACATGGAAGCTGCGAACAGTGTGGATCGTGGTACCTGGCTGTTCTGAGGCCGTCACTGAGTCAGCCCGGGGACCTGACAGACACAGCACCTCGAGTCTGAGGCAAATCCAGAGTTTCAGCACCGGCCCCTCAGGGCTCCTGTCCTCTGGGGCACTGTTCTAACCTTTGTGAGGTGGGGAGACTGCATTTGGGAGCAGCTCCCAGGGGCCCTGCGGGCTGGGGACGACTTATCAGATGTGGGGGGAGGAGCACTGCATGGTGCCGTGAACGTCACAGGCACCAGAGGAGGAATGCTGACCTCGACCTGGAGACCTGGGCTCTGACCACAGCCCTTATTCTCCATTTATGTGAACTTGCTTACTCTGTGGACAGTGGGTTGCCTGCCTTAGGGTCCCTTCTAGCAGCAGCCAGTGCCAATGGCCGGGGGCACTGACCCAGGAGGCCAGAGGCCTGGCGGAACCCTGCAGGCCTGACTCAACATTTTTCTCTCAAGTTTGGCCCTGAGATGTCCTACATCAGCGTGTTTGTGAAGTATGCAGACCTGGGTCCCATTCTCCGCCTTCTGACCCAGAATCTCCAAGGGAGCCTCTGATGATGAGGCACAGAGGCTGGTGACGATGTTTGAACCCAGGAAAGCCTTCCCTGTCGAGGTGTGTGATCTCCATGCAGTGTGCTCTCGTGATCCAACTGGGGTGGGAAGAAAGAAAACATTAGAGCATCTAATTACCTATTTTTATTTCACCGTTAATTTAAAAGCTATTTGCATTAAAAGTTCTTTGCATCTCTCCCTTTTTGTATTCTTTTGAAGTGTTATGTTATTTTCATTGTCAAGTTCATCAGTCTCCTTTGTGTATTTCTAACTAATTATTCTATTTGAATTGAAAAAAATATTTGGGTATCATTTGGCACCGTAATCCCCTTGCTCTGAAACTTCCTGATGTCTCACCTGGAAAAACACAATAACCCCTTAAGCTCTGCTTCTCCTGAGACCCCCTGATTTGCAGTATTTTTCTCCTCTCAGTAGCCAGAATGATGTTTTTAATCGGTCTGTCAGATCAAGTCATGTCTCTATCAAAATCTTCTGGTGAATTCCCATTCCACTGCAGGAAAGTCAGGCTTTAAGGTCCCATGTGACCTCCTTAGATGCCATCTCTTATTTGCCACAGCACTCACTACCTTCTAACATGGGGGATCCTTTTTTTCCTTATTAAATTTATTATGATATAATTACATGAGAGCAGGTATTTTTTTGCCTTTCTTTTTCATAAAAATATCCCCAATATTGGAAGAGTATCTGACACGTAACAGAGAGTCAATACACTCAATATATTTTTGTTGAAGGATAGATTGAATGAAGGTTTATATTTTGGAAAACATGTACAATATACTACTTAAGGTATAATATGTATAATTGTGTAAGAAACAGACACCGGCGAGGTCAGTGTTCATCTTATTTTTCTTCCTGGGTGTGCTGGACAAGACATTTCACCAGTGCAGGTGTAGAGGTCTGGGGGACGATGAGGTGAAATCAAAGGCGTTTCTAGGTGTCCAGGAGATGGCACTCACGCCCAGCTAACTGGCAGTAAGTAGCAGGCACATGTGGGGCATCTCAGATTCAAATGTGACATCAGAATAAAGTTTCGCATTACTCTGTCAAGTGAGTAATTATCTAGGCCCTGGGTGCAGCCATGCTGGGACTTGGATTGTTGAGTTTCTGAAATTCCTCCCTGATGGAGAGAACTTGAGGGTGCTGCTTTGCACACAGCAGCAGCCAGTGCCAATGGCCGGGGGCACTGACCCAGGAGGCCAGAGGCTTGGCAGAACCAGTGTGTGTGGCTGGAGCTTCTCCGGGGCCCACTGCTCCACTGCCGCCCCTTCTCCTGGTGCTTTGACATGAAGCTCCCAGGACTCCCCCTGCAGACCTGACTCATCAGCCCTGAAACGATGGCTGTTTGTGAAGTGCCAGCTGGGGGCCAACCTCTCTGTCCAGATGAATCCCCTCAAGGGCCCTGGAAGGATGGGATATAGAACCACATTTATAGGGGGGGAAATGGAGGCTTCCCAAGATTGACAGCAGGAGGTGGGGAGAGACGCCTTGCTCAGTCAGGCCAATGCAAAGTCGGTGTTGCCCTTTGCCTGCTCACAGAAGGGGGTCAGCGCTCAGGGGTTGGGGAGTTCTGGCTTCCTGCCCGCCAGGCGTTCACATTGAGGCATATGCACGCACACACACACACACACACACACACACACACACACACACACACACACAAACACAGATACAATGCACATAACCCCCCCATACATGCTGATGCAGACAGATAGGTCCACATAACATGTCAAAGGAAATGACATTCAGCACTTGCAGGTTCCATGATGCTTTGCTGTTGGGGAGAACTGTTGCATCTGCTCATATGGAATATTCCAGAAGAGTGCTTCTTGACCTTACTTTGGGATCTTGTTAAAATCACAGGTTCTGTGTCAGCCCACTGGGGCTTGGGATCTGAATGTCCAACAAATTTTGGAGTGTGTGTGCGGCCGGCTCTGAGGTCGCACTGCGTGGCAGGGGACTGGAGGGGGCACAGGTGCCTTTTTGATGGGTGGCCCACGAGTCAGGACAGATCTTATTTTTTTAAGTTACGTTGGAGAAAAAAGAAAGAGGAGAATATCAACAGGTCACATGTGACCCTCAGAACCTAAGATTTGTATGAGTTGCTCCTTCACAGAAAGTCTGCAGGTTCCCGGCTGGACTGACTGCCGCTGCCCTCTCTGCTTCTCGACGTCATTGAAAGGGCAGGTTTCTCTCTCTCCTCTCTCTCTCCTTCCCTCCCTCCCTTTTACTGAAGCAGCACTGCTGGATAACACCACCTAAGTGTCAGGTGCACGGCGTCATAACTTAACATCTGTATACGCACATCAGGACCTCTACCAGAAGTCCCGTCCATCCACACCAGAGAGCTGACCCACACTCATTGTCTCCATCCTCGTCTCTCTTCCCATCCAGTAACCTCCATTCTGCTCTCCGAGTCAAAGAGTCTGTCCTCTTTGTTTGTGTCTTTATCGCCACATGTGAGCATCGCACCACTGGTCACTACAGTCGACATTTGCAGGCACCCTCCGTGCCCTGGACACCAGTGGGTGAAGAAGGTGCGATGAGACCCGCAGTGGAACTGTCCTTCATGCTACTTAACAGCATGGAGGAACCTAGAAGGTATGATGTGAAGTGACGTGGGGAAGAGAGGATGGGAGCTCTGCTCTGCCCTTTACCCCACCTGACCCCACCCCAATTCCAGGGACTCTGCCCTGTGGGGCAGCGTCTGTGGGGGCCGGGCTGTCACAGTGATGCGGTGACACGTCCCTCTAAATGGGGGAGGGGAGCTGTGACACACTGGTGAGCCCACTGTTTTTAAGTCAAATTCTCTAAAGCACTTTCTCCATATCAAAGGTGACATTGTCTTCTCCGTCAGCTTGATTTTTAAGATCTGGATCTTAGGGTTTCTGACATGGCGGGTGGAGGGCGCTCCTGAGGCCCCAAAGCCAGCCCTTCCCGGTCCCCGACCTGCCCCCACGCGGCGCCTGTCCTTGCTGGACCTGCGCAGGCGGCCCGGCGTCCACGGCTGCATTCGGACCTGGCCGATGGATGGACGCACGCGAGTCCCGGGGGTGACATCCTGTACTTCGTGTCCCACCATGCCACCACCATGCCACCAGCGGATCGGCCTAGCCGAGGTCTCAGGGCGAGTCAGAGCGGCCAGGGAGCCGCAGCCCCGCCAGGCGCCGCCCCGCCTGCGGCGGCTCCTTCTGCTGTTTCCGCGGGCGCCTCTGGGGGGCAGCCTGTAGCACTTCGCACCGAGACCCGCAAAGCGGGCCTGCTCCGACTCCAGCAGCACCGTTTCATTTTCGTTCGTGCAGGTGTAACCATGGCAATGCGATCAGATGAGCACCTCTTCCTGAAAGCAGGCGACACTCAGACGTGCATGGCAGTTTGGGGTAGTGGCGGTGGGGCTTCATTTTAGAATGGAGCTGGGCTTCGTGGAGCAAGGACAGGCCAGCTGCCGCCCCGCTCCTTCCCGGCTGCCCGTCTCTCGGGCCGCTGGTGTCTCGGGTCCCGGCCTTTCCCTTGGCTGCAGCTGCGGGCTACGCGCGGGGACCCTTAGAAAGTCCTTCTCTAGTGTAAAGGATCTCAACTCAGGAAGACTAGCACCGCGGTTCTGCTCATTCATACTCAAACTAGCTCTCAAAACCCGCCCTCACACCCTCCAGGTTCAGTGTCCCCAGTCCCATTTTCCGGAGGGGATAACTGAGGCGCAGAGGAACCGTGACATTCCACCCAAGAGACTGGCTGCGACCCGGTGCGCTCCGTCACATCCTGGGAGAGAGATTTGCTGGCAGGTCTGTGGGGGGACATGGTAGGCACAGTTACGTCGCGACCATGGTCTACACATCAGAAAGGCAGTGTCCGCTCTGTGGAAATCAATGGCTTTCATTCCCAGTGCAGATGGACGTCGCCCGTGAGGGGCTGAGGAGACTGAACCCCGAGCCGGGAAGGCATACGCCTGGTATGGCAAAACCAGTCTCAATCCTCTGAACATGATTTTCCAGTAGGTGCAAAGAGTCCCCCAATATTGGTGCCTGTTCATTGCTTCTGTGCCTCGTCCTAGGGGGCACTCACAGCCCAAGACCCTTCCTTCTAACAGGTTCACATCGAGCTTTCTTCATAGCAAGAAATTTTCTCAGGAGCCTGTGTAGTAAAGAATTGGGGACCGAGCACTAAACACATCTATGAAGTAGATTAGTATAAACCCAAAATAGTTTTTTAAAATAAATTTGTAGTGATGGAAAATATCTGTGATGTACCACTGTGTAAAAAAAAAAATCACAAAATGAAGTTCTACACAGTCTGAACTCCATGTTTTATATTCCTACCAAGAAATGGACACATTATATCTAAGAGAGAGAATAAGAAGGCATTTCCATGTACTCGTATTTCCCTCATCTTCAAACTAGCAAAAACGCTTGTAAGAGAAAGACAATATCATTAGCAGAAGAAATAATAACGATGATGAAAGAACACTTCCTATTTACTGCAGTGTGCTTAGCAATGAGATTTGCCTAGATTTAAATATTTTGTCTTATAAAACCTAGCAAGAGAGGTTTTATAAAAAAAGAAATGGAGACTGGGAGGTTAATTGACTGGCCTAAGAAGCACTAAACAAACAAACTAAGACAAGCAACAAATCAGAAGCCTAGTGGAGTGCTGGGGACGTGAGGAGCCTTCTACTTAGCTGCAGAGCAGAGTCCTGTGGTTCATGGGAGACGAAAAGCAAAAGAGGGAGGAGGGGGATCGTTGAAAGCCTTGAATGGCTTGCAAGATGGCAGAGCATCGTGCAGGCTTTGTGGGACCAGTGCACAAGTTATAGAAAGAAAAAGTGGTAGCGAGTCTGTGTGTGTGTGTCTGCGTGTCTGCATGTGGATCTGTGTGTGCCTGTGTGTGTCTGCGTGTGAATCTGTGTGTGTGTCTGTGTGTGCCTGTGTGTGCCTGTGTGTGTGTGTGAATCTGTGTGTGTGCCTGTGTCTGTGTGTGCCTGTGTCTGCACTGAAATCCCAAGGAGCAGTGCTCGTCTAGTACCCTTGTTGCATTTCTACTCCTTCCAACATACACATTCTTACTTTTGGAACATGCTCTTGGACTTTTCCTGAGTGGATAAGTAAGTCCACCCTTCTGGGCAACTGGAAGCAGAGGAAGGCAGCTCACACGGACTTCTAACATTCTCTTTCTCAGTTCCTTTCTGCCGTGGCCTCGGTAGGTGATGGTGCCCCCGGTGTCTGCATGGCCCCGTGTGACTGACTTCACCCCCGGGCTTGATTCCTGCTGTAAATTCCATTTGACTCGGCAGCCGCGCTCAGCCTGCAGGCTGCCGGTCTCGTCTGCGCCCTTCAGGGTGTTTGCTTATTTGCACCGTGTGGGCCACGGTGTACCACACTCACCTGCCTGTGTCATGGTCTCAGAGACCCAGCCATTTAGCCCTTCTGATCAGGACATCAGTCATACTGTCATCAACTATGTTGATCTTTTTTTTTTTTTTTTATCAAAACTCTTCCTTAGACCAAATGGGATTTCAACCATTTTCTTCCCTTCTGGGTGTGTGCATCTGTGAACATACATATCTAATGCTGTACTAACACTCGCTCTGTGTCAGGCCTGGGTCTCAAGACTTATATTAACACACAATCATGAGGATCATTCTTTGAGGGGTAGCTGTCCCTACTGAACACCCAAGAAACCGAAGAGAACTTCAGTGACCTGTGTGGGATCTGGCCACTAAGGAGGAAGCAGCCAGGCTTGGACTCCCACGTTTTGCTTCCAAAGGCAGTGTTCTTAATCACTGCACCGTGCTACTCACATCCAGAATGAAGCACATTCTGAAAACAGTGACATCGGGAATCACTATTACAATGTGCCGCAGCTAAGCTCCAGTGTCTCAAGCCATGGTGTCTCAGCCTTAGAGCTTCTGATGCTACATTCTCACGGATTCTGGGCAGCTGTGCTGCTGGCGATGCCATCACCCATCGGATTTAGTCTGCCCCTCCGCCTGCTCCGCTCTTGCTCCTCTAGTTAAATGAGTCCACAATGGCCCTTCCCTTTGCAGTGGACTCTCTCCTGGCGACTCCCGTGTACCCATGATCCACCATCCATTCCCTCCCCAGCCTCCGGCTGTCTCCCACAGTCCAGACTAAATGTCTAACACCATCCTACATAGTTTCTCTCAAACCTCAAACCAATCTCTTCCCTGGCTTGCCAATGACACAACTATCTTGGCGTCGCCAACACAGGATCTCAGTTTGCTCTGAATCCTGCTTCGCCCACCTCCAGCACCTCTTATGCCTCCTGTTCTATTGACTCTGGTCTCTTTCTTCGTGGACTCAACACTTTCTTTGCTTATGCATCTTGCTCTGGTATCTCCTCCTGAGATGGTCTTCCTGGATCTGGGAGAGGGTGAGATATTCAGGAATCATGGCTTCCTTAAAACACTGTTCTTCTGCACCCCATTCCTACCCACGTATTCCCTGGCAAATGCTCCCCTATGCCAAGATAATAAGGTGGAGCAGAGGTTAAGCTATTTCTGTAAAGGATAGGGCTCTATAAACTTGCAGAATGTGAAGAGGGCCACACAAATTTGGGCAGCCATTTTGTCTAATGAGAAGTGAGTGTTCCCTCCTCAGTTTCCGTCAAGTTGCTGGTCAGCATACTGGGGCCATATCTTTCTCACACATCTGAGTGTGTCCCACGATTATCCATCCTTTAAGATCCAGATTAAATGCCATATCCTTCACAGGGGTTTTCCTGCTGCAACCCCTTGGCTTTCTACAATCCCAGAGTAATGTATCCCCTTCACATGCTTCTTCATATTTACTCTTTTGTCAGAACTCAAGATTAAAGTCTGTTTCATCTTTCTTTTTGGTCCAGAGTAAGTCTTGCTAAAAGGTACTCATTGAAGTTGGTTGAGTAAATGAATATAGGAACAGAGTTTGCCCCAAACTGTGTTAGATTGATAAAACAAGTGGTCACAGTGATTCTCTTTGTCTCTGTGCTCTTGAGTAGCTTTTCCTGCACCAACACTGGCTCGTCCAGGCAGTTTGATTGATCAGTGACACAGCAGCAAGTGTCACCTGACAGAGACTTAACACGCTTCATCACTGAGGCTCCGGTCCTGGAGACGGCCCTTGAACCCCAAGGCCACCAGGGTTGGGAATGACCCAAGCCATCCTGCTGGACATTGAGGGGCTAAACAGAGGACTGAGAGGTTCCAGCCTGCCAGCTGACCGCAGTGCCCAGAGATCAGCTGAGCTGGCATGGACGCCAAGAGCCAGCTACTGGCCCACAGAGTGAGAAGATGAGTAAGTGGATCTTGTTTTAAGCTACTTAGATGGGAGTTTCTTTTTATGCTGCAAGAGCTAATTGAAGGCCCAGGGATTGCTAAATTTCAGACTGGATTGCGGTCAAGTGACAGCACTCACATGCAATAGAACTTTTGCTGCTGGTATAATAATAATAATGATAATAATAATAATGATAATGATGATATTATTATTATTATTATTATCATTATCATTGTTATTATATTTTTTAAAGCTTTCTGGTCCACCAGGCTTCCTAGTCAAATAGGCCTGAATGGAAGTCTGGGTTCTGTACTGACTGACTGTCACTGAGTTCATTATTTCACCTCAGATAATGGCCTCTACCTGTCAGGATAGTTAACAGACTTATGTGCCCAAAACAGCTTATACAGACTAGCACATAGCACCTGGATGAGATATAGTGACTTTTTCTCTAGGTTGGTTCATGACTTAAAAAATTCAGTGCTGATGCAGTATGCGTAGGCAAACACCTCTCTCCTTCTTTATCTAATTCGCCTTCAAGTTTATCTACCAGGTGAAGTCGGGTAGTGCCAAATTCCCCCTAATTAACTCTTGGATTGGTTTTGATGACTTAATTACTGACACCAATGCATAAGCCCTGTACTTTCTAAACTAACAGGTGTTTCTGCTCAATTAAGTCTTTTCACCCCCATCCCCAAAACTGGAAAATAAATGAACTAGCAACCAGCTTAGAAGGACAAACTAATTTCTTTCCGTGTGAATCCCTTCCTGCCACGCGCTCCGCTTGTCAATGGAGAATTCTAGATGAAAGAATTCGGGGCAGCTATTTATGCATCTTCCTTTCTTAGAGTTCTCAGGCAATTGGGGGCTCCATAATCAAACATTCCTGGGGTACAGGCTGCAAGACTTTATCAACCACTTATTGACTGATGAGCCATTGTCTGTGGCCTCCCGGAGTTTTTGCTCTATGAGGGGACGAATGTGCCGGTGACTGTGGCGTCAGGAGGACTATGAGGATGACTTCACGGTGGGGTGGTAAGTACGCAAGGTGTCCCAGGCACCAGGCTTAGCATGTCGTGTGTTTTAATAGCCCAGGGAATTTAGAGACAGTGACGAACTCAAGAACACATCGCCCTTTCGCACTTTCTCTTGGCCTCATCTCCTGCCTTTTCTTGTTCAAACTATCTGTGCATTTCTGAACTTCTAATTATTTGCCTATTTGTTTCATTATTGTCATCCTGCCCTTGGGAATATATGTTCCATGAAGGAAAGAACTGAGTCTATCTCTTTTTTTTAATTGAAACAATTTGTTGAAGCAATATTTGATTATAACATCATGCAGATTTAAGGTATACGTCACCCTAAGTCAACAAATTGACATCCGTATATAATATTACAAATACATTAAGCTCAGCACCTTCTATCCTTCATCATATAATTGATCCCTTTTATCTAACGTTCCCTCCTTCCCCCTTTCCTCTTGGTGATCGCCAATTAGAGTAAAAGTCTATTTTTGTTTAATGTGCCTCATTTATTTGGTTTTTGTTTTGTTTTACTCTGGCTTATTTCACTAAACATAATTCTCTCTAGATCTATTCATTTTGTTTCAATAACAGGATTTCATCCTTTTTTATAGCTGTGTAATATGCCATTGTGTAGAGAGAGAGAGAGAGAGAGAGAGAGAGAGAGAGAGAGAGAGAGAGAGCTGTGTAGTAGTCCATTCTGTGTATATATACATGTATGTATATGTATACATATATATGTGTATGTATATATATGTATGTATATACATATATATCCTATCATTTATATCCACTCATCTATCAGTGGGCACATAGCTTGCTTCCAACTCTTGGCTATTGTAAAGATGCTGCAGTAAACATAAACATGGATATTTCTCTGCATATTAGTGTTTTTTGTGTTTTGTGGTTGAATACTTAGAAGTAGGGTAACAGAATCACAGGAAATTTGCATTTTCAATTTTTTGAGGACGCTCCACACTGCTTTCCACAATGCTTGCTCCCACCCACAGTTCATGAGGCTTCCCTTCCTCTTCATTCTCATCAAAGCTTTTGGATAATAGCCATTCTTACAAGTGTGAGATGGTATCTTGCTGTTTTACTTAAAATCCATTTGTAAGTTGAAAGCAAGTTAATCTCATACTGACCTAGCCGTCTATATTTTTGCTTTCCTCCTCTTCCATTTTATATTTTTGGTGCCCTGATGTTTCTGAGTGGGGGGGGGGGGGTCAGTGATTTTATAGAAATCCTTTTAGTCTTTCTTGCAAGGCTGGTTTGTGATGAATTTCTTTAACTTTGACTTTTTCTGGAAAACTCTTCAACACTCTCTCAATTATAAATGATGACCTAGTAGGGTTGAGTCGTCTTGGTTGAAGATCTTTGTCAGACTTCGAATATATTTTGCCCTTGTCTTCTGATCTGTGAAGCGTGTGCTGAGACATCCGCAGAAAAACCTGTGGCGTTCCCTTGCATGTGACTTGTCTTGTGTTCTCTAGCTCCCCGTGTTTGTTTGGAATTTTCTTTTTCTTATTTTGCTTATCTATTGTTCTTCTAATTTCAGTGAGATTCATTAGGACAGTTGCTTTGAAATCTTCAGATATGTTACTGAATTCTGTTGCATTAGATTTTTTTCAGAACTTTTATTTCGATCTATCAGTTGGGGCAAATTTCTCTGTGTATTCTTGTTTTTTGGTTTGCTCTACTTATTTCCAATGATCAGGCTAAAAGGCTTGCTTTCTCTTGATGTAAGAGTCCTGTGTTAGAATTTCAGGTTGCAGAAGATAAGCCTGAGGTAGGAGCTTCTGCTGCCAGGACCTGGGGCACTGAGGCTGCAGGCAAGCAGGTGGGTTGGCCCCAGGCAGGGGAGGGGCATCTTTTCTCAGACTCATGACTCTCTTGCCTTCCTCCTCCAGAGAGCTGCTCAGCAGAGCTGAAGCACCACGAACTGAGTATTTCAGGAAAGCTGCCTGTGCTGGAGTTGCAGGCTCTGGCTGTCTGCTGATTCCTAAACCATTACTGCCCTGGCCAACACAGCAGTGATAATCAGGAGAACAAACTATCTCATACCCTGTTACGGTGGAGAGGTGGGGATTCTGACCTCTGTCCCATTCCAGTATGGCGTCCCCCATGGCTAAGCTTACTCCAGTACGGTGTCTGCCGGTGCCAGCAGACCAGAGCCTAGGAGGACATACAGTAGAGTCTCTGTTCGCTGGAAGGCTGTCCCTCTTTCTTACATGTTCCTCCCACTGAAGTTTTTTGTTCAACAGATGAAAATCCTCCAGTTATATCTGTGCAGACTTCATCTGTTGATTCCCCCTGCCCACTCTGTTACACTTTATGCTCCCCAGAATCCTAATGGTTCTCCAAAGGAACACCCCTTTATTTCTCACACCAGGATGTATGTGTTCCCCTCTAGGGTCCAGTTCCTAGAGGCTGAGTCACCTGCTGTGGAAGTGAGCCTTTCACTCCCTGGGAAGAGACTCTGTCACTTGTGTCCCTCCTGAACTCACAATGTTAGAGCACCAATCCTGTTGACAATGTGTCTTTGCTTTTCCTGTCCTTTCTGATGTTTTCTGTCACCTCTCCTTGTGGACATGATGGTCCTTTGATCCTTGGTTACTTTTTGAAGTTTGAGTTTGTATCTAGATGTGATTTTGTTGTGTCTGCGGAGAGGAGGTGAGCCTGAGCTCCTGTTAGTCTGCCATCTTGGATATGTCTCTTGGCGATCTTGTCTGCTCTCACCTTGAATGTCGTCTGGTACACAGCAGGCTCTCATTTGCTTCAAAGTTTGGGATGGACGTTAGAGAAATGTTTCTCTCACCAAACAGAAGATGCAGCTCTCTAGGACTGGTACTGTGTCATCTCCATAGCACACGCTCCCAGCACTGCGTCAGGGATGTCTTCTGTACCTCCATGGATGAATCTTGATATTCCACTAAGAAACAGTTATATCCACTGCAAAGAAGTATGCTAGCATATTGGAATTTTCCAAAATTGAGGAAATTTGGCAATTAATTTCCCTTGGATGGGGTTATTTTAAGTAGCAATTGCAGAATTAAATAGATGTAAAATTGGTCCTCTATTTATTTGTATTCCTGGAATAATTACATTGGTGTAATTTATTTTTGTATCTCAAGGTTATCACTGAAAATATAATTGTTAGGCATTAGCATATTATGCTGAATTTAACAATTGCTGTATCTTTCTTCCCCAGGGGATTCCAAGTCCTTGGAAAGGAGGTCATGTCTGATTGATGATTATATCTTTAATGATGTTTCATTTTCAGTAGCTGCTCAGTAGATATTAACTTGAAGAAATGAATAGATGGATGAACATTCCTACCACAGTGCATTATGACCAGAAATGCCTTCAAGGATGACTCAGCCTTTTGGCTGAAAGAATATGGTGGAACTATGTCAATTTCAAGGCACAGTATCTGTTCCCTTGGAAACTCTGGCCTTCTGGGTCATCGAGTAAGAAGTCCACCCCATTGAGTGGACACAAGAGGAGTCTTGCAGACAGCATGGAGGAGGAGAGGGCCCAGCTAAGCCTAGTCCAGCAGCAGGTCACCACTGTTCCAGCAGGAGAGCAGAAGCTCCTGATCTCACTGTTATGGCAAGGCTCCAGGGGTGAGAAGACTGACAACCAGGCACTCAAAGATGGAGAAACAGCTCTTTATTGTAACCACCGGCACTGGCTCAGGGGTATCCTTACCCAAAGCTGAGCCACAAAGGTCTAGGGGAGCTTCTTCCATACCCTGGGACAGAGGTTTATCTCTATTTATAGCTCCTATCAGTGGTTATAGCTGCAGGGGAAGGAAGGCTACGTTTCCTTGCCCTTGTTCAGGTATATAGGGTGCAAAAGTTCTGGCAACTAACTCTTACCTTGGGGTCAAGGAAAGGCTTTCTACCATACTTCCCCTTCTTGATCCTCAAGCCGGTTTACGGCCTTGGGGAAAATACAGGAGACTCTAAACTGGAAATCAGAACAGGGGCAATGATTCTCTCTGGCTACTTCCTGCTGAATTGAGCCATCACAGGCTCAGCAGCTAGAATCTTCTTCTCTCAGGGGGCTGTAACACCAGTGGCCTGGTCTGGAGTAACATCTGAAGCTTTAAGGCCTCAGGTAAGAGGAGATAAAAAGGGTAAGTAGGTTCGGGGTGCAGGGACCAAACCAGAGTGCAAGCAGTAACACAAGGAGGGGCCCTGACAGGGGCAAGAGCCGTGATAATTGATAATCCCAAACTAGGGCCTCCAGGGATCAGAAGCATTTTCCTGAAGTTTCCTGACTCCTTTCGTAGTTGCCAGGTTATATTCCTGATAATTCTGGATCAGGCCCTGTGTCTGTTGGTGAGCTGGATGGGTCGTTGGTCTCTGCAGATCTCCTCCAGAATGTGTGTCAGTCTGAGACAAGTGGGAGACAGTTGCTGGGCGTCCACAATGGACGGTGCTCAGAGGAGTCCTCCTTCCACTCATGTGGCCTATCGCTCAGCTGGTGGCTGCTGTCACCTGAGAGTGGAGGATCCAGGTGTCCAGACCTGCAACCTTAATTGCTGTGGGGGAGGTGAGTATGACTGATAGGCCCCTTCCAGGTTGGCTTCAGGGGGTCCTTTTTCCAGTCCTTCACCCACACTTGGTCTCCTGGTTTGTAGGGATGTACAGTTATTCCTAAGGAGATGGGTAGTCTGTCTGTTACCCATCTATGTATTTCACAGACAGTCCTTCCTAGTCCCTGTAACTGTTTCTGAATTTCTAAGTTCCCAGGTTCCTTTAGGTCCCCTTAGGTCTACTTGAGGGAGGGGGTCTACCATATAAAATCTTAAAAGGGGAAAATCCTATTCTGGCCCTGGGGGCACAGCATGCCTGTAGGAGGGCTAAGGGCAGTCTGCCTGTCCAGGGCAAACTAGTTTCTTGACATAACTTAGCCATAGCCTGTCTGAGGGTCCGGTTCATGTGCTCTACCTTTCCTGAACTCTGGGGCTGATAGGCCGTGTGTAAGTTCCACTGGATGCCTAGGCCTTAGCTCCCTGTTGCACGACTTCTGCTCTGAAGGCTGGGCCACTGTCTGATCCCACAGTCAGTGGAATCCCGCACTGTGGGGTAATGTCTTTTAGTAGAGCCTTGGTTCTCTCTCTGGCCTTCTCTGCTTCGGACCCAGCCAGAGAAGGTGCAAAGACTAAGAGCTTTATTTCCTGTCTCAGTAAAGTCTGCCTCTAAGTCTTCAGAGAGTGTCTTGTCATAGCGTTGAATTCCTGCTGCCCCACAGGACCCTGTTGGGCCTAGTTCTGTGCACAAAGGAGGCAGCGCTGTGTCACTGACGAGCAGGGGTACGGCAGTCCAGTCGAGCAGTCAGGCAGCGTTTGCTTAACGGGGTTTCCAGGCGGTTTTTCCTGGGTGGGTACGTTCATGTTGAGCAGCCGCTAGCCTTTGTCACCTTCCCCCTTCCTGTTGCTCCTTCTCCTGGGCCGTGTGTGTCGGGGGTGGAGGGAGTTCTGGGACTAGCGTGATCCTACGCGGGACTGTCTGTTCCTTGGCCCCTTGTCTACCTGCTGCGTCTGCTTGGTGGCTTCTCTCCCATATTGAGTCCCTTCCTTTCTGGGGCCCCTTCGCAGTGCATGACTGCTGCTTCCTTGGGTTCCCAAGTTACCTCTAGTAGTTTGAGTATTTCTCCTTGGCTCTTGATCCCTTTTCTTCCTGCTGTCGAGAGTCCTCTCTCCTTGTATACAGCCCCATGTACATGAGAGTGGCAAAGGCATAGTGTGAGTCACGTGGATGCTGGCGCTCCTGTCCTTGCTGAGTTCTGATGCCCTGACTCGAGCCCCTAGTTCTGCCCTCCGGGCCGACCGTCCCTCAGGCAAGGTTTTCGCCTCTACTGTCTCAGAGTCTGATACGACTGTAAGCCTGGTGTGTCTCTTACCCTCGTCTATGAAACTACCACCTTTATAAAGAACAAGGTCAGGGTTTGGCAGGGGTTTGTCTGTAAGTCTGGTCGGCTAGAATAAACTTCAGCAAGTACCTCTAGGCAGTCATGCTCTGGGGCCCCTGCAGCAACAGGCGAGAAGGTGGTGGGGTTTGGGTTTTCACTGCTTCCAGTCACACCCATGGGTTTTCACACAGGAGCCCTTGGTACTGGGTCACCCAGGCATGAGTTAGCCCGTGCTGCCCCTTGACATCCATGAGCATGATGACAGAAGGGGGCACCCTAACATTTAAGTTTTGTCCCAATATAAGCTTGTCTGCTTCGCTAACTAACAACGTGGAGGCTGCGAGGGCCCTCAGGCAAGGTGGCCAGCCTGCTGCCCAGGTCAGTCTGCTGTGAGAGGTCAGCTACCGGTCTCTGCCAAGGTCGGTTCTTGAGTCAGAACCCCCAGAGTTACCCCGTCGTTCTCATGCACAAACAGGGTCAAGCCCAGTGTTACATCTGGGAGGCCCAAGACTGGTGCTTCTGTGAGTTTTGTTTTCTTGCTCAGGGCCTCATACAGGGGCTTTGCCAGCTCCACAAACCCTGGGATCCATATGCGACAGAGCCCTGCGGCTCCTAGAAACTCTGGGATCTGCCACTGAGTAGTGGGAACTGGAACGGCACATACTGCCTGCTTTCTCTCAGTCCCCAACCTCCGTTTCCCTCGGGTGATTTGGAAGCCCAGGTCATAGCTGAGCCTTTTTCTTAGCGACCCGGTAGCCGGCTGCAGTCAGGAGGGCCCTTGGTCCTTGTCAGCACTGAGCTCGAGTGGGGCTGGCTAACAAGAGGTCAGATACATGCTGGAGTAGGATGCACCCGGGGTAAACGTGGCAGATGCCAGCGCCCCACTGAACAGGGTCAGTGAGTTCTTAAACCCTTGAGGCAGCCTGGTCCAAGGAATTGTTTCTTAGCTCCTGTGTTTGGGTTCTCCCACTCAAAGGCAAACGGGCTGACTACTGGGCACCAATTGAAGAAAGAAAAAGGTGTTTTTTAAGTCCAAGCAAGTAAGCCAACTGCCCTATGATATGAGCCCTAGTAGGGTATATGGGTTTGGCAGTGTTGAATGTAGGGTGACGACTGCTTCATTGATGGCCCTTAGGTCCTGGGCGGTGATCATTCGTCCCTGGTTTCTTTATGGGTAACAGTGGAGTATTCCATGACGACTGACACCGCTTTAACAAGCTCCATTTGAATAGCTCCTCCAGGTGATCCGGATTCTTAGACGTGACTCCCTTGGAGCCATACGTTGGCGGATCTTAACAGGCTGCGCTCCAGGCTTTAGGTCAATCAGCACTGGGGTGTGTTTTTTGCTAGGCCTGGAAGATTCCCTTTTGCCTGAGCTGATGGGAGTTCTGCTTCTAGCTCTCGGGCAACTGACGACTCCTCAGTTGACAAGGTGTATGACCGCCATTCTTCCTCTCGTGGTACTGCTAAGGTCAGGATCACTGCAGTGGACCCTTTACCTGAACGCCGGTGTGCCGAGCCGTCTGCGGCAAAGGCTATTTCTGCTTTCATTTTAGCTAGAAGATCTCTGCCCATCTGAGGCACTGGGCAGTCTGGCAGATACAAGGACTCATGAGTTACTTGGTGGCCTCCCAACTGACATTTGCAGAGGCCACAGAACAGTACAGGTCTTGGTTATGGAAGCCTCTAGGATAGTGGCTTCTCATCCCGAGATGGGGGGCTGCCTTATGAGTAACAACTGAGTGTTCAGCCCCCGTATCGACCATAAAGTCTACACTCTGGCCTTCTATTTTCATTTTGACCATGGGCTCATGGGGGCCTAGTTGGAAAGAGGCCTGCCTGTCCTAATCAGAGTCTGTCCCTGCCAACGCCATCAGGTCTGTTTCAGGTGACTTGGGCCAGTAGTGGTTTGGTGGGTAGGAGGAACCTGGCTTTCCTTTCTGGCGGTTTGGGCACTCGCTTTTCCAGTGCCCCTTTTCCTGGCAGTATGCACACTGGTTCTGACTTAATAGAGTCTTCCTCCCTGGTCCCCCGTCTCCTTTCCTGTTGCAGTCCTTTCCCATAGAACGTGGGGGTGTCCTAAGGCCGCTGCTAGAAGGTTTACTTTCTTCTGGCTGCTCGTCGGCCTCCCTTCTCAGTGCTCAGTCCCCATTAATGAAGACCTTATTTGCTTTCTCCAGAAGCTCGGTGGCATTTTTGCCTGCAAAGCCTTCAAGTTTCTTTACATCAGGCTGAGCCTGGCTGACAAAGGTGGCATTGACCATCCTTTGATTCTCTGGAACCTTGGGATGAAAGGGCCACGATGCCCACTGAAACCTGACTCTGAAGCCACTTCCTAGCCTCTGTTATAATTCTCATTCCCTATTGAATAGAGTGAGAAGGAGTAGGCATCAGTCAACCCAAGTTGGCCTCTGGGTCTGAGAGATTCACTCCAAGAGATCAATCATGGCCTGAAGCTTCTCAGAGTAGACTGGGGTGTGGTGTTTCCATTTCAGGAGATCAGTCATCATGAAAGACTGGTAGTAAAAAACTGATGCCCCCTCTTGTAGGGTCCAACCCAGGGTCAGTTGTTGAGGACACCTGGTCTCATGGAGGGGCATTTGCATGGCTGCTGGTGGTTTGGGCCCTTAATTGGCTGATCTCAGGCATCTGCCAACTGGCTCTGGAGAGTTCAGCTGAGGCTCTGGGCCTTGGGGTAGTGAGACTGAGGGCGGTGATGTGTCTGGGCCTGGTGGAGCATTGGGAACTGCCTGAGGAGCATATGGAGGTGGCAAGCTCTATGGAGGAACCGCCTTTGGATCTCCCTGGAAGATTGGTGGCATCTGTTCCTTCTGAGATGTCTCTCTCTTTTCCTGACCGTCTGAAACCTCACACTGCCCCTGACCATTAAGGCAGAGCTGGACCCATGGAGGCTTGACTTGGGCAATTTCTAACCACTGGTTTATGGAAACTGGTCAGGGTGCCCTGATCCCCTGTCGCTATTCTGTAAACGGCCCTCACTGTGGGGAGATCTAAGGTTCCTTCTGATGGTCATCCGACCCCAAAGTTTGGCCATTCTAATTCACATAATTGGTATAATTTTCAAGGGGCCAATTTGATACCATAATCACTTATAAATACTTTCTTAAAGTTCTTCAGTGTGCATTCTAAGACAGTGAGCTTAGAAGGACTACCTCCCATGATTGTATCCAGTGGGTCCCTCCCAATGAATGGAGATGCTAGACAAACACAGGGAAACTTTCATTTTATCCTTCTGGCTGCTTCCCTCACAAGGATTAGAAGCCTTTTAGATTCGGGGGTGCATCAGTATAAACCCCTGACCCAGATCGACACTGCAGGGAGGAACTGAATTTCTTCAGTTCCCCAGGTGTCCTCAGCACCTTAAGCTGTATGATGTCACCAAAGAATCGCAGATTAGGACTCAAACAGACTCCGTAGCTTTCACAGGAATGCGGTCCCTCTGGCCCCGACATGGACTGGGACCCAGAAATTACCTGGGGGTGCCATCCCTCTGTCCAGGGTCGAGTGGAAGGATTCACTGCTGGCCACTGTCAGTGGTGGCAGCAAAGGGCCAGCATGGCTGAGGGTCTTCCCGGCCAAGGCACCAAATGTCATGGCAAGAAGACTGACAACCAGGCGCTCGAATGTAGAGAAACATCTCTTTATTGCAAGCACGGGTGCTGGCTCAGGGGTATCGTTGCCCAAAGCTGAGTGGCTGGGGCATCCAGGGGAGCTTCTTCCATACCCTGGGACAGAGCTTTATCTCTATTGATAGCTCTCATCGGCGGTTATAGCAGCAGGGGAAGGAAAGCTATGCTTGCTTGAACTTCGTCACAGGGTGTAAAGAGGATGTAAAACCTCTGGCAGACGCCTACCTTGGGGTCAAGGAAAGGTTTTCTACCATATCACCACGGTGGGCTTCCTGCTAACTGCTGTCCACTTGAAGGTGCCCTGCCGTTCCTGACTCATAAACCACACACTACAATTAAACAGTTAACTCATGTCGCTACGTTTCAATGCAGCTCGTGATGCAACAGCAGAAAAGCAAAACAGCTTGTATTATACAATGAGACGAAATGAGTCTCAAATAGCACGTCAGTCAAATGCTCTGTGAAGTGTGAGTTTCTGAGCCACACGTGGTGCCCTGGCAGCCACGTCCCTTCTTCCTGGCTTTTCTGCTGCTGAAGCAGAGCACTCACTAGAGACTTAACTCCGTAGACTAAGTGCCCACTTTTAAAAATGAACAAAAGTGATGTACGTGACTAGCAAAGTGGACCTGAGTGAAATGATAAGCTTTTATGACCTGCCTACATTGGTTTTGCTTCGTTGTCTTGAGTGTCCAGAGGATAAATAAATGAGAAAAATGATCACAGATATGTTCAATTTACTGACTTACTGTGTTTATAATGTGCACAAGCCTCATACGAGGAGATACAGGGCAGCTCAGGTACAGAGAGCAATAGCATAAACACCCCTGCTCCACCTCTTTGATGACTTTCTAAAACATTTTTACACTAAACATCTGATTTGAGCTTTTTGAGATGATCCTGCCTGATTATCAGGGCAGGCTTTTATTATGCATTTTATAGATTAACAAGATCTAGAAGCATAAAGAGATTCATAGAAGCCGAACTGTGATGCCACCCATAAATTCCAAGAACTGGTAAACACGTAATCTTAAACAGTAAAAGGGGCTTGACAGCGAGAGCTGCCTTAAAGAATGTGAGATAAGATCATCCTGAACTACTTGGGTGAGTCCTCTAAAAATCACTGAAGTCCTTCTAAGGGGAAGGCGGCAGGTAAGGATGAGAAAGATGATGTGATCATGGAAGCAGGGATTAGAGTGAGTGCTTAGAAGATGGAAAAAGGGACCCCTAGCCAAGGAGTGTGGGTGACCTCCAGATACTGAAAAAGACGAGGACACGTTCCCCACGCTAGAACCTCCAGAAGAAAATGCCAACACTGCTTCGAACCCATGTTATGGGCTGAATTGTGCCTCCTCGGTTGAAGTCCTGACACCCAGCACGTCATATGGTGACTGTAGAGACTGGGTCTTCAAAGAGGTAACTACGGTTAGATGAGGTCCTAGGGAGGGTCCTAATGCAATATGACCGGTGTCCTGATAAGAAGATGTTACTACACACATAGGCATGGGGGGAATGACCAGGCGAAGACACAGGGGAGACAACTACAGTGCTAGAAGACTTTTTCCCTGACCCCAATGCAAAAGATAGGAATTTTCCATGGTACCACAGAGACTGTAGCTACGTCATGTTATCGTGACCAGGGACAAGCAAGCATCACCTCCCTACTCTGCAGCTGCACATGACTGATCAGAGTTGCCAGTAGAAGCCACACATGGCCAAGGAGATGAATCTTTACCTCAGACTATAAAAGGAGCTCCCCTAGACCTCTCGTTGCTCAGCTTTGGGTAATCACTGGTGCTTGCAATAAAGTGCTGTTTTCTCTACCTTTTGAGTGGCTGGCCGACAGTCTTCTTGCCATCTGGAGGCTCTGCCATGATGCTTCCACTGAGTCAGGGAGACAGGCCTGGGGGAAAACTGGGAGACATCTTGATTGTGGACTTCTGATCTCCAGAACTGTGAGGCAATAGATGTCTGCTGTTTAAGCCAAGTCTGTGGCACTTTGTTACATCAGTCCAAGCAAATTTGTCCAGCGGTCCCCATCAGTCACTCTGAGTTGCTAATGGCAGAGTGCAGACAGGAGCCTGCGAGCTCTGGCTCCTTACTCCTCCTGCTACAGGACACCTCGCCTTCTGCTCGACAGCAGCTCAGTGGTTCCTCCCCCACCTGCATGGATCCTGAACCAGGTATGTAAGCAGGCACTCAGACTGGTGGTATCTTTCTGTCCTGTGTGAGGGGGATATTAGTCGTTACCTGTGAGGACTTTGTCCTGTGGCAGTTGTTCAACGAGACTCAGATCTGTTATTTCCATCTGTCTCCCAGGTTGTGAGAGGACAGATGGAGTTTTCTAGCAAAATCTCTGAGCTCCTTCTCCTGGTTGATGACTGAAAAAAATGAATAAAAGGACAATGAAGTGCCAGACCAGGAACATGAAAACTGTGCCCAAGGGGCGGTGTTATCCTCCTGTGGCTCAAGTGTTAACTTTGGCTGCAAAATCTCGCCACTAGCTCAGTTACAGAATCTGTAACCATTTCCAGGGCAGAAACTATCATTCATCAATGTCACGGTTATCACATAAAATGCAGGGGCCTGTGGAAACGCGGTGCGGTCTGAGGAGGCCTGCAAAGAAGCTGCCCTGGGGTTCAATCGGCGAGAAAGAAGCACTCCAGTGGGGCCGCTGGTGCGGACCTTCTCCACGAGCCTCATGAACTTGAATGTCTGACCCGGGCAGCCCTCCTCCTCTGGCACCTTCCTGGGGTATCCCCCGCTGACAGGGACACCCGGGTGGTGCGAGGATGCTCTCGGCTCCTGGACAGCCTGAGAGAATGTCTCACCATCACTCAGATTTGCAGTTTTAGCAGCAAGGCCAGGGAGCAGAGAGCTTGCAGACGCCTGTCTGGCTGCACAGCTCAGGAAGCCAGGCACTGCCCCCTGTGATCTTGACACTTTATCTCTTTGGACATAAATTCCTGTGCTCACCGCAGTGCGACAGCAGGAGCAACACTCAGGCCCGGGCCACCCTGCACACCCAGTCATGCGTGGCCACAGACGTTAGAATAAAAGGGCACAAAATACTCTTTCGCTCTCTCTTGTGGCAACGGTCGAGGTTTTTGTTTTGTTGATGGCAATCAGGATGATCAGACTGAATCATTTTCTCATCAGTTAAAACCAATGATAAACACCGGCCCTCCTTCCCCAGAGTCCCCTGAGGCCCCCATGGCCCAGCCCCCACACG
The DNA here is from genome assembly GCA_004363575.1 of Solenodon paradoxus. Lineage (NCBI taxonomy): Eukaryota > Metazoa > Chordata > Mammalia > Eulipotyphla > Solenodontidae > Solenodon > Solenodon paradoxus. The sequence goes on along the minus strand of RJWH01001149.1, from coordinate 338,786 downwards.
AGTCCCCAGAAAGCCAGGCTGAGGGCATCAGCTGCACCGAAATGGTCCTGATTACTCCTGACTTCTCGCTAATTCATTCTTCATTCCATATAGGTTTTAAGGCCTTATTTTGAGTTAGGTGCTTTCCCGAGTTCTAAGGACTTAAAAATGGATAAACTAGAGTCCTTGCTTGGAAAACGAGGAACAGTATGGTGGGAACACGAAAAAGCGTGCATCGGGCAGCCCGCAATAAGCCTTCCTAACTGCTGGTGCGTCGGGAGTGGGCCCAAGAAAAGCGTCAGGCTCTCCGGGCTGCAGGGGCCCCTGCTGCTCGGCCACTTGTCCTGGGCATTGAAGGAAAAGGCAGTCTGGTATCTGTCTCTGAGGATTTGCTCTTGCGTTCGGAGACCCTGCGTGGAGTCATAGCTCCCAGTGTAGCTCTTGCCTGGGCTCTGGCTCGGGCTGAAGCCCTGCCTCCCAGGTGGGAGTAAGAAGTGTAGGAGAGAGGAGAGGAGAGCAGAGAGGCAAGAGGGGGGGAGAGGGGAGGAGAGGGCCAGAGGAGGAGAGATGGCAGGGATAAAGGACTTCATGTAATGAGCGTTGCATTATGCAAGGAGGATTTATGAAGATCCCTCCATGACTTTACTAAGAACCTTGCACAGAAAAATATGTCGTCATGCTTGACATAAACTCAGCCGCTGAAGTAAGCAAACTTCTTACAGATGGCATGCACTGGGGACACAGACACAGTACAAGACAGCCCTGTGCTCCAGGGGCTCACAGTCCAGAAGTGCAGCAGACGAGCAAACAGGTCATAATGCTTCAGTGTGAAAGGGTCAAGGTGGGGGTCAAGGTCAGAGCCCGAGGGTGCAGGGCTCTCAGGGAGGCAGGTGTCGGGGCTGAGGAGTGAGGCCTGGAAGGGTCAGCGTGCGCAGAGACTAGAAGTGGGGTCTGTTCCAGGGGCTTCCAGTGAGTAGAGGGTGATGGGGTGCTGGCGAGAGATGAAGTCAGAATTAACGTTCAGAGGGCGAGCAGTTCTGAAGCTCACCTGCCTTGTGGGGGCTCTGGTACTGAAAGCTTTCTGAAGAAACATCCTTATACTTGACAATATTTTCTTAGAGATACATGATCCTTCCTTCCTTTTTCCTTCCTTCCTCCTTCCTTCCTTCCTTCTTCCTTCCTTCCTTCCTTCCTTCCTTCCTTCCTTCCTTCCTTCCTCTAATCCCACTTATTCCAGAAAACCTAACCCTAAAATTGACCTTTGACATCAACTCATCCAGGGTTTGCTGGCAAGAGTATTTGGTTTGTACCCAATCTATTTAGGGACGAAATTTGGGCTCACTGAAGTCCATTACACTGCTTCAGGAAAGACATTTGAATTAAAAATTAGGCGAAACACAGTCCTTGCTGCAAAAGCGATGATCTCGTGGAGCCATCTGCCTTGATGACAGTCAAGATTGTCGCCTTTTAGGCAGAGCCTCCCTGAGACTGTGGGCTCCACACAAAGCCACCCGCCCCAGCTCAGTCCCCCTTTTAGACTGCAGTATCTCCTTGCTGAAGTCAGCCCACTGTGGTCATCCAGATTGTTGGTAACACCAAATCCCCAGAAGAAATCAGCCCTGAGCAGGACCCTGCATAGACCCTGCCTTAGAGGGTAGGAGGCCGGGGGCAAAGGAGAAAGCTGGCCAGCAACCAGTTGTGTGCAAGCCCGGCCGCTGACCGGAGACCAGGAGACCAGGACGCGGTCACAGAGATGGTGTTCAAGTGTTCTTTTGAAAACTATATTGCTGAGCTAGTCTAAGAAATGCATTCTCATCTCTGTGACTCAGTTTACCCACTGGCAAAGTACTTGTAACAGCATAATCAACAAAACCACAGGCTTCCTGCGTCAGTAAAAGTAACACAAATGAAGGCAAGTGTTTTGTACTTGATTATAAACTCCTAAGGGACGCAGGTGTCTTTGTCTAACAGGTGGCATTAAGCATGCGATTCAGAGAGTGGGGTTTGGAGCAGGTGACCTGGAATGCATCCTAGATGGTCACACAATGGGTGTGGGGATCGAGGCCAATTATTTCGCCTCTGCACCTGGGTTTCTGCAGCTGCAGAAGCCAGTCACTAAGAAAGCCCAGTGGGAGACAGAGTGACTCTCAACAAGGCCACAAGGTGACCGGCTTGACTGGACTGTTTGCTCCTCTGCTGCACCTTCTGAAATTTTCAAATGACGGTTTGCTCAACTTGAGTCCTTCATGCTTGATGCGCTTTTGTCAAGAGGGTCTTAACTTGAATTCTCTCCAGTAGCTGAAAGTTATCTTAGAGAAGCCCTTTCTTGTTACTGATGGGGCATGGAGACCCCTGAAGGAGAGAGCTACCACCAAGCTCCCAGAACATGTTGGTGGCCATTCCAGCAGGCGTCCCAATGTTAGCGCCACCGAAGGAGTGACAAGCCAGTGGGACTCGTCTCCTGAGATGGACGGTCTCCAAGCCAGCTTTGTGAATAACCGGTACCTTCTCTCTCACTCCTCAGGGACAAGACTGAATTTCAGCAAAGCCTCTCCTTGTGTGACATGAAGTAATGAATAAAAATGGGAACTAATAGTTATCTCTAAAGGATTAGGTGTGCTTTATGGTACAAATCTGTTTTTATGAAGTGCCTGATAAAAAGCTATTACCTAAAAATGCCTCTGCTGGTCATAGTTGTTTCAATGTCTTAAGCCAAGATAAGATTAACCAGCAGAAAGAGTCCAATCTTTGGAAATAAATAGATGTGTTTTTGAGTCCAGGTCAACTATTTGTTAGCTGAGTAACTTTGTTTATGTAACATAAACAATCTGAACCTCAGTTTCTTAAAATAGCAGCAATAATTGCTACCCACCTCATGGAAGTGTGGCAGCTTCAGATAGAAAAACGAGCATCAAATATTATGTATGATGAAACCACTATTGATGAAGCATACACCGCATTCATGAGTAAGAATTTAATTAAGTCAAACCAGCAAACAAAATGGAAAGCACAGAACAATAGTGATGGATATTCCACAGTGAATGATGGCTGTCATGGGAGGTCATCACAATGATCAGTTTCAATGCTTCTACTTCCATAAATATTCATCATCATCACTCTGTCTCCTGCATGCATACATGAGCATGTAAGAATATTGAACATCTAACTCTGGAAGAATAGAAATGGCATAGTGTGGGCACCTGAATGTTAGTGCTTTTCTGACAATATTGGCTTGTTCAAGATGTATTAATTTATCATCACATACTACCCTTTGAAAGTGGTGATTGAGATAGCTTGTTTGCACCAGCATCCTCCCGAATATCTTTGTCTTGTCCTCAAGATCTTATGTAAGACTTCGTCAGATGTTAGCTGGGAATCGGAGCCACACAGCTACTCTCTTTTCCTAACCTGGAGACTTCTCCAGATGGTCCTGTGATGTTTCCCTGGGATTGCTGCTTTCCATTCTAGGGGCTCAAAAAACACCTCTTCAAAAACCTGTGGCACCCCAAGTGAATATCATATTATGAAGATACACTTTCATCCTGAATTTTTATCCCGAACACTTTTTCTTTTTGGAACACCTGAATGACACTTGGTCATTTAACTGGTATCAAGAGCTTATCTGAAAGTAAACACCCACATGATTACTCATCCTCTTCTTCCAGGCCTTGAAAGCTTCAGTGACCTTTGACAACTGGTTAGCTCTTGCATTTGGCAATTCTCTCTGTGTCCGGAGAAACCTGAAATCTCTCAAGGCCTCCAAGGACTGTGTTATCTTAAGAAATGCATTTGGTCTTTGTCCCTGGTTCCTGGCACAGAGATCCTAAAACCCTCATTTCCTGACTGATAGGAATATTTTTTTTTTGTTACTCATAAGATACCCCTTCTGATCACGCCTGACTTTATACGGATGCGGTGACTTAGGCTGAGTCCTCTAAATAGCCTTAAGATGGGACTGGTCACCAGAAGGACCAACTTTTAGAGATTGGAAACTGTCAGTCCCACCCAGCAAGCTTTTTGTTGAGATCAGTAAAATATCTCCTGACCAATGAGGTCAGAGACAATCTAGGGGCTCTTTTTGTGAGTGTATTTCTTCTGAATAATTCTTCCCAACTTCTGAATTGAGAAGCACATCCAGGTGCTGGGAGGGTGGCGGGAGCACCCCAACTCATGGGAGCAGAGGCTTCTGTGCACAGGACCTTCCGTATGTCACCACTGCTCTATTCATTTGTATCATCTATAATAAACTAGTAAACATAAATCAAGATTCTTCCTGAGTTCTGAAATCCATGCTAGCGAAGTACCCAGTCTGAGCTGGTGACTCACTCAGTAGCCAAGTCAGACAGAAGTGTGAGCACCTGGGAGCTCATTACTGGAGATTTGCATTGAAGGGGGACAGTCTTATGGGACTCAGTGCTTCACCTGTTGGGTGTCCACTGCCTCCAGGTGTCCCATGTCTGAATTGAGTGAACTCATAGGAAATCTGATTGCTGTCCCCAGAAATCGGCCGTGGGTATTGGAAAACATGCCGTGAGTTCATCACAGTCTCCCTACTCATATTTTACCTCTTCTCTTCCATACCCATTTTTGTGTCTCTCTAATCACTTAGTGCTCATTTTTCTTTATTTCAAAGACAATTGCAAAATAGAAATGAAAGTTCTGCTTTGCTTATATGCGATCCAACAGTATTAACTATTACCACTAAGCAATGGACTTACCCCAAATTTGACCACTGTCTCACTCCTAATGCAAAGTAAAATAGTCTTATTGGCCATCTTTGTCATTTTTGGAAGCATTCTTTCTTGTGGGAATTCTGTCCTTTGGATTTGATTCTAACAGATCTCTATTAGATCTCTGTTAGGTCTCGGGTCTCATGCTCTGCACCTCCTATCCCCCATCCTCTAATATTACATCCCTTTTAAGGACTTAGTCCTGCTTACTCCTCTCACACAGCAATACTCTTAATGGCATCTGAAGCTTAAGTGAAACAGGAAGTTGAAAAACTTACCTGATTGTTAAAATAAAGTTCAATAAATTTATGTTTATAGTTTGAGCTAAAAACTCCTTTTGAAGAGGAAAGCCATTATTTCATCGCTCTAGTGCATCAGGCTTTCTTTTACTAAAGTAAAAGGGTTTAAAAGTCAAGGGCTACCTACTGAGAAGAAATGTACTCACAAAAATAGCCCCTAGATTGTCCCTGGGTCAACAAACATTGTGATTAAAATTGCTACTGTGGAGTGAAAAGTTCTTAATGAAAGAACCTGTCTCTCAGCTCTTGTGATCACAGTCTTTCATCTGGATGTATTCTTGTTGTCGGCATGTCTCCTGCTCTAGTCTACTAAGTAGGTTTGTCTCCCATCACCTTTGCAGTCAGCTTTTCCTGTGGTAGGGGCCAAAGGCAGAAGACTGGGCTGGCACTGCCTCAGAGTTCCCCTTTCTTTACAACGTTTCTATTTCTAGAACCTCCTGATTCCTCACTCAACCACTCACACATCCACTAATACTCTCATTAATTTATTACTGATTATAAATATTGTAAATATCTACTGTATTCCAAATATAAGTCAGTGTGAGCACAAAGAGGAATAATCGTGTCTTTCTCTCAAGTAACTGATGTAATTGTGGGGAATTTGAACAGACCAGTCCCCAGTTGTGGGGAAGGTGGATGCATCCATCTCCAATTGTGGGGAAGATGCACAGACCAGCCCTAATGATAAAACACAGCTCAGTATTAAGGAGACAAAGAGAACCAGGAATCTCCAAATGTGTCTGAGGTCAGGAAGCCATCACAAGCGAGGATCTTCAGGGATTATGAAGCTTTAGGGATTGAGAATGGCATTAGAGGCAAAGGAAAACAAACCTGCAAAGGGACAATTCTGTGTGAGGGGGGAGTGACAAGGTCAGGAGTGGGGAAAGCTTGAATGATGTAGCACCCAGAGCATGAGCCACAGGAAAGGCCATAATGAAAATGACTGGTAACACTAAGTGTGAGAAAGGGCCAGCAACGCTGAAACTTCTTACGTTGCTGGTTGAGATGTAAAACTGTAGAGCTACTCTGAAAAAGAGTTGCATCGTTTCTTAAAAAACTAAATTCACACATGCAAACAGATGCTGCAATTCCCCAACTTGATCATAACCCCAAAGAAATAAAGACTTGCCTGTGCAAAGATGCATATGCACATATTCACAGCATGTCTTCTGATAGTGCTGAACTGGAAAGGAGGCACAAGCCCCTGCCCTGGTGAAGAGATAACCCCTGTGTGTGTGATGAAAGGCCACTCAGAAGCAAAGGCGAGCACACTGTTGACACGCGTTGCAACTTGGAGGAACCTGAAGAACTCGATGCGAAGTGCAAGATGCTGGACACCGAAGGCCCAGTGCGTGCTTCCACTTCCATGAATTTTGCAGAAAACATGCATCTTCAGAACACAAGACAGTGGTGGCCTAGGCAGAGGGTGGAAGCAGGGATTGACTGCAGGTGGGCAAGAGGGACCTTTACGACGTGACAGAAATATTCTAAAACTGGATTTGATTACAGCTTCACAACTCTGCGTAAAGTATCATCATGAATGCAGGCTTGTATAGCTGTACCTTATCGCATGGAAATTGTACCTCAACACAAAGCTTTATGTTTTGCAGCTTATAAGTGAACAAACTTTTATCTCTTTTGGATGCAACCGGACATTAAAACTGGGATGAAGCTTTGGTGGCTGTAGATGATGATTTTCTCCTGATCCTGAGGGCAGAAGAACCTCCTCTTTCTCATCCACTATCCCTTCTCTTCTGGTCGAGCAAATTTAGTCCCATCGAAGGTAAATTATTGAAAGAAACAGAAATTACTTCCTCTGTTTAATCACCAAATCTCATTCGTTAATTGAAGGATTTCCTGTGCAGGAACAGAAAATGAATTAAGATTTTATCATAAAAAAAGGCAGTAAGGATATTTTCAAAGGTCTTCAGAATTTCCCTTTTCCTTGGGAACTCAGCTCTAAAAGCCAACCAGCAGTAGCGTAGGAAAACATAATGTCTCTGTATTATTTTCCATTGTGTTAGTCGGCAGATGAACGAGAAGGAGCCAATCTCGCATGACGGCTCCCGGGAGCGCTGTGCGACCTCGGAGTTGTGTTGTCCCAGGCAGCCACTGCTCACAGACTGGGCAGGACGTTGCTCAGCTTAGCTGGCACAGAAAGGGAACAGTTTGCAGGGGCAGAAGGCCTTCTCCAGCATAACTGACTCTGAAGGCGCCCATCATTTAATTCCAGCACTGGTTTATTTTGCCCAAGTCTCAGCAACCCTAATATAAAACTGATGTCCAAAACCCCTGTGGTTTGAGATGCTTTTATAACCCAAGGTGAGCTTGAAAATACAGGCAACAAGGAGCCCCAATCCTTAAATCAGTCCTTTGGCAAAATAACCCTCTGGGGAGATTGGAGAAGCTTCGGGGAACGAAGGCCTTAAGAAGGGGAGGGATGACTCCTAAGAGAAATGCAGACCTACCTAAGATGAATGAGACCTAACCCCAGAAATTCACTTTTATTAAGACAGAAGTTTGTGATTGTGAACTACTCCAAAACATTAAAATAGCGCAAATATGTAGTTGCTAATATATACTCTCAAGCAGATAGAGTAGATGCTGACTGATGGATATGTTTTTCTCATCTTTGCTCTGGACAGAAGGCTTGTACCCTCCAACAGTTAATCTGCTGAAGCCTATCTTCCTGATGTGATGGTATGTGGAAGTGGGGGCTTTGGGAGGTGAGTAGGTCATGATGGAGGAGCCCCGAGGAATGGGATCAGTTATTGTCAAGGGGACCCAGAGCTCTCTGGCCCGTTCTGCATGTGAGGGCGCAGTGGGATGTGAAGCACAGCGATGGTTCCACAAACAGGTGGATCTGGGTATGAGGATGTGGGTTCTGTTCACACCTCGGTCTTAGACTTCTGGTCTCCAAAACTGTGAGCGACGCAATTCTGTTGTTCATAAGCCACCCAGGCTGTCATATTCTGATATAGCGGTCTGGATGGACAGATGAAAGAGTGTTCCCTTTAAATACAATTAAAATCCATCCCTCCTCATTCAAACCTTTCATCCTCCCTCACTTGAAGTATCCTGAGGATGGCAGAATTGGTAAGTGTCTGCTTTGTATTCTGCTAACTTGTCAGCATCTCTATATATTGAGTACTGTCTTCAGGTTAAAACATAACTTTTTAAAACTGATATATTTATTTGAACTGCTACTCTTCATAATTCATTACATCTTATAACAGTTCAGCATCTTTTTTTATTCTTAAAATTGTTTAAAATTCATACAGATAGTATTTTTTCATAGACTCTTTATTGCATTGTAACACCACTACATTAAAATGCGTCAATCGTACTTATATAGCACATTTTGCATTTCTGTAAAAGTGCCCACATGCCCCTTCACAGATCACTCCTATTTTTCAAAGCAGCAATTACTCTGCTATTTATCACAACAGACAAGCTTTGATACTGTGACCAGCATAAAAGTAGATTCATCTCTCTGTACCTTTTTGTGTCTGCTTTCTTTTGCTGGACATCATTTTGCTGAGCTTCACTCATGCTGTGAATTGCAGTAGTTCATTTTCTCAAGCGCTTTAACATTCCCTTGTAAGTCTAGCAGCAATCCGTCCACTCTGCTGTCGATGGGTATGTGCATGGCTCCCGTGTACTCATTCTCTTGGTGACAGACCTCGGTGTGGAATTCTGGGTCACAGTGTAGGCTGATCGTTAGTACGAGCTGATACTGTCACTGATCATTTCTGAACATTCTAAGTGTTCTACCTATTTGCAAAAACTTGATATTATCTGTCCTTTTCAGGCAATTTGGCACCGTATTGTTTTGAAAGCTGAATATGCTCTTTCTTAGACTGGGAGCTATTGACAACTGATGGAGCAACAGGAAGGAAGGATGCCCAAGATGCAATCATGGCCAGAGCCCTGCAGACATGATTACTCACAGACAGCCCAGGTGGATCGCACCAGAGCCATCTTATCAACACGTTTTCTTCATTTCCAGGGCTGCCAGGGCAGGCGTGGCCACTCTCACATCCTGTCTATGCTTTTGTAATGTCATTCCAACCATTATATGACAATGGCTTCCATTCTTGACCTCTCAGAATCACTTCTCCACCCCTTCATACATGCATGTTTCTAAAATTGAAGTTAGATCATGTATTTCATACTAACAACCTCCAATAGATTCGCATCACATTTAGAATAAAATCCAAATGCCTTTCCAAGTTCCTGCTGGTTAAATATGCCCCAACACCTGATAAATTTGCCAGTTCATCTCTTGCCTCTTTTCAGCATACTTATTCCATGAGTCTCCTTACTGTACCTTAGCTATATTATGTGTTCTTTTAACAAATTATTGGTATATTACCTCTTCTGTTCACACTGCTACATTCATTTATGAATATTGACATTGTATCTCGGTCTATATTTCACACCACACCCTCCACCAGAGTTCCGCGACCACCACCTTTACCCCTCTTTCCTTCCCTCCTTCCTCCCGACCCCCTCCCTGACAGTCACCATCTTGTGTCCAAGAGTTTTTGTCGGGGTTTAGTTGCTTATTTATTTCATTTCATTATATTCCACATAAGCCTGAAACCATCCTGTATTTCTCTTTCTCCTTATTGACTTATTTCACTTAACATGATGCTTTTCAGTTCCACCCAGAGTGTTGCAAAGGGCACAATTACATTTTATTTTAGTAGCTGCAGAGAAATGCACACAGTATGCAGACTCCAGTCTCTATCCAGTCATCTGTTGTTGGGCATTCAGGTTGTCTCCACATCTTGGCGATTTGTGAGCTGTGCTGCTATGGACATAGAGGTGCAGATATTTTTTCTGATTAGAGATTTCGTGACCTCTGGGTTGACGCCCTAGAGTGGGATTGCTGGATCGAATGGTAGATCCATCTTTATGTGTTTGAGGAAACTCCATGCTGTTTTCCAAAGAGATGGCACCAGTTAACATTCCCACCCACAGTGTAGGGGGCTCCTTTTCCCCCACACCCCCTCCCGCACCTGCTGTTTCCAGTCTTTCTGACATAGGCCATTCTCTTGAGTGTTCTGCCTCAGGACCTTTGCTCCTGCTTTTCTCGTTTCTTGAGACATTCTTCCTCCAGAGGTTTGTGTAACTGAATCCTTCATCTCATGCAGATTTCTGTCCCCGTGTCACCTGCTTAGAGACTTTCTCAACCTTCCCATTGAAAAGAGACTTCTCCAAACACACTTGCCTGCAGGCTTTGTGGTCCATTTTTTTCCTAGCACATATGAGTAATTTCTTATAAATGCACGTGCACATGTAAGTGTTGGCATGTATGCATTATTTCCTTTTCTAAAGTATAAGTTCCACCTTTAGTCTCCAGATAACTTTCTGGCATGTTGTAGATGCTCAATTGCCTTTTGTCAAAGGAAACAATGATAATATTAGTATTTAAGAGTTCTTCCCATATACAGAATAAAACTTCTCTGACAGTTATTACAGATGATGAAAAACGTTTTCCTGGAGTGGGGTCTTCCTGCTCACACGGACCATAGTATACATTGAACTGTGGACGCGCTGAACCTTCCAGAACTCACCTTTTTTTTTTCCCACCCCGGATTTTGCTCACTTGGTGTTATTTAACAATCTTTTCCCTTTTCAACCACACCTTGAAATTTGAGCTTGCATTTCAGAGCGGTCACCCTCGGTGGCGCACCTGCTGTTTCTCAGCGCAGGAGACCAGGGCCGCTGCTGGGCCCTGTGCTGCTGCTGTGGTCGGGATAACAGAGCCAGCCGCCAGCAGGGGCCCTCACGCCTGCAGCATAAATTCTCCAGTGTCGCAGCCGTGGACTGTCATCAGAGTGGCAAAAATGTGGTGGGTACTCACCCAAACTGGTCAGTACCTAGATTTCATCCTAAAATTGTCACACAAACTCTATCTAGGAGACATCTCAATTACTGCTACTCCAAGCTAAAGAAACTGGGCATCAGAGAAGTTAAAGGCCTTGATCAATGTCATGTGGAAGAGAATGAGCCAGAAAGTGAACCCAGGTATTTTGTGATGGAGACTAAGCTTTTAAACACCAAACCAAGACAGTGCCTTTTATGGGGCCAAGAGTGCAGGTCTTGGCACAGACATTCACCCATCAGTTCTTTGCTCTTTATTTGCTTGGTTATAATGATCTCTGTCTGTCACACATGATGTTTTGATGAGGATCAAGCCGAAATAATATGATGCATGTGACTGGACTCTAAAACCTGAATGCACTAGATAAATGTTAGGTGATAACAATTATTACAAAGACACCAAGTGTAACAACACGAGAAGGTGAATGGTTTCTAGCAGGGGCACTAGAAGTATAGTCTGATGCAGTATTACCCAGGAAGACTGAGTGTTTGTCCAGTCACCCGACCTGTCTTCTTTGGTAACCTGTCCTCTGAGTGACAGCTGTTGGGCAGATGGCAGCCACAGATTATGGGCTGTTGATTTTAGTGAAGACTTGACAAATAGCTTCTATGTCATTTAGCGCCAAGTCTGGTGATGATCTGAGAGAAAAGTAACAAAGAAAAACAAGAAATAAGTAATGTAGTTACTTGTTTGATGTGGCTTTTTAAATAGGCTTTGAAGTCTTTCTCCAAATGCAACCCAAATATTGAGTCACCAAGAACTGTTGAAATGAGTTCATTCCACCCCCGGAGAATGGTTTTCCCTGCAGCTTCTGCAGAAGTCAGTCATCAAGGACCATTTACTTTGGCTCCTTCTCACTTCAGCACGCTTTTGAAAAAGTCAGCCATCCAAACCCCTTGATGGGTTGCAGCTTCGGCAAACTAGTCCTCTCAAGAAACTTCTGCTTCACTGTGGACCAGCACTGCTCGCTAGAACAGTCTCCCTTACATTGAACAAAAATGTGTATCCTTGCAAGTGACACATTGTTCTTAGGTGACAGTAATGCCTTTTGGGGGCTTGTATAGCATAGGGAACGAAATTGTGGATTTTGAACTCAGTCCTGGATTCTTGTATCAATTCTCCCACTTCCTAAGGTTGACCTTCTGCAACTTATTGCTCTTCTGTAAGCCTCAGTGTCCTCATCTGCAGGATGGGTTGATAATGATATAATTTGTCTCCTTGGTGTTTATGAGTCTTTAATGAAAGCGGCATTCCCAGCCCTCACCTAACAGGAATGTACACAATTTAGTGAAAGAGACCTTTTCTAGGAGGACCTCTGCTGTCCTCTGCTGGAGAGTTGGCATATAACTACCTGAATTTAAAGAAAATGCGCAATTTACCCACCTTGGGGCTCTGCCCTTGCTACCAAGGGCCTGAGACACAGTGTAGAGCCTGTGACAGTCTCCCTGCCTGGGGGACAATCTGCAGTCCTGGGTCTTCCCAGCCACCGCTCACTGGACCGGGCCACTGTGGGCCCATCTCTGTCCCTGAGGCAGGCAGTGTGGTGCTGTGGATGGCTGAGACTCTGCCCTCCTGGCAAGGTGAGAACAGCCAGGAAAAGTGAATCACAATTACTTTAGCGTGCAGTATTTATTTAAAATAAAATGCGGGACAACAATGGCATTTTGTTTTTGCCTTCATTTTGCCCTGGGATTGAGAATAAGGAATATACAGACTTTAAACGCTCAGTGAATAATATTGAAAGAGTGAACAATAAAAGCACAGAAACATGAAACTTAAAATGCTTTGAAGACCTCATTTAAATGGTAATGGGTTGTCAAGGGAAACTAATGGACCTGAATTATCAGATAACAGGAGTATTTTCTTTGAGTATCACTCTTGAAAGCATATTCTATGTCAGGAATGGAATTAAGTGCTTTTCAGACAAAATCCACATTATTGTATTTGTGACCCCTCACCTGTGTTCCTCAGGTCTCCTCTCGGTTATTAGACTACCCACTAAAGCCAACTTGGGGGTGGCCTTAGAATTCTCTTTTTGTATCCCTCCCTTTATGCAGACTTTTGTCCCACCTGTCAGTGGGAATGAAATGACCCATCAATCTGAAAGGAAAGAGGAAGTTAATGCAAAGAGCAAGAGGGCCCTGGGAACCCCCACTAGTGAGAAAAACATTTAACCTGGGCACTGGTTTATATGCAAGCCAGTTCTGACTGGCAGGAAGGAGATGATTATAAGGCGGAGTTATGCTAATATTTTCTGAGAGTAGGCAGAGAATTTGAGGGAAGAGGGTGACACCTCTTTTCCACCATTAGGGTCAGTGTTGACTCTGGCATCAAGGGCCATGAAAGTTAACATGCTGATGAGATTTTAATGCTGAAAGGCTGCTCTTTGGACAAGGTTGGGGTCTCTGCCCAGGCCTTACATATTGGTTTAAGCCTAATGGAACACCAGATTCTTTCAAGGAAGTTCTTTACCAGTAAGAATTTGCATCCGTGTTGCTATTCGGGCTCTGCCCATGATGGACCATTTTGAAAAATCACTGACAAATGGAACACATTCTGCTGCTTCCATTTACCCCTCCCCTGCCATGATTTTGCGGTGGGCGGTGCACTGTGGCCGAAACGGCACTCTAATGCATCCTCTACCCCAAACAGATGAAGACGCATCCATCCGTCTCCAGTGCAAACGTCCTGGCTGAAGCACTCATCTTCTCTTCCCAGTCTGATAAAATTTGGATCCTAACTTGCCTGGCAACTTCTACTCTTCCTTCTTGGCAGTCCACACTCCAGACAGAAGACAGGTGATTTAAAAATGCAGACAAAGCCATTGCCCTGCTTGGTACTTGAATGGGCTCTCTTTGCCTTGGAATAAAATCTAAACTCTTACCGTTCTACTGGGTCCTGACCTCACACTGACCCCACAATCGTCTTCTTTGACCACTGCTCTGCTGACCCCCCAAAGTGGCAGTTCCAGGCCTTGGCAGGAGCCATTCCTGCCTGTGTCTCTTTGCTCAGTCACCCGCTGTCACGTCTAAGGTTTCAGATTCAGTGGCATCTCTTCAGAGGCAGCTCCTTCCCTCATTTCCTAGCAAAATACCTTGCTCATTGTGTTCAGAGAATTCATCCCAGTCTGCTTTTATTGACATCATTTAGTTGCCATGTTTGTATAAGCAGGAAAGTTGTGTGTGTATCTGAGTTCTTAGTACGAAGTGTGGAACACAGGATATGGGTACCCTGTGCATATGCGGAGAGCACTTGAGGGCTCACTTACGACTTTCTTGTCGCATAAACATCATTGTCCCAATTTTGTACAAGAGAAAGCTTTTAGTGAGGTGAGTGAGTGAACCAGTAAGCAAACACACATCAGTTTGACTTGTGAAGCTGAGTTTTCGTTTGCCCATTCCATCTTTCATAAATAACCGTGTGTGTGTGTGTGTGTGTGTGTGTGTGTGTGTGTGTGAGACCACAAGATATGCTGCTTCGGCATCAGGGATATTTGGGGCTGGTTATTTTTAAAAAATAGCAGAGGAAGGAAAACTATGAAAACTGAGATCTCACTTTTCTGTGAGAGACGTTTACATGGATAAGAAAATATCTCCATTTGTAAGGGTGTCTTCCTCCCTTTCAGGAAGACAGAGCTATTAATGAAAGACATCTACAAAGCCTGTGACTGAGGGTGCAGACTGGAAGAAAGTTAGCTGGGTTCATTTTCAAAATCCTTTCAGGAAGCAAGTGCTTCTGTGAGGCCAGCAAACATTGTTTACCAAACCTTTGATCCCCTGGTCCTCCTGTGAATTTCCTTTTTTCCCTTGAAATCCCAGAGCTCTGCCCCTTCTTCTTAGTCTTGGAGGGCATATACCCTTCATTTTGCCTGAATGTCTGTGGGTCACTCATGTACTGCTGGCCTCAGTAGGTATGTTTTTTTCTTCTGTTAATCTGTCTTATGTTGCTTTAATGATTGTCTCAGTCCAGGACCCAGAAGGGTAGAGAGAACTGTTTTCCTCCCCAACACATTTCAGAGAGAGACTTCTCAGATACTGTAAGAGTAATTTGCCCAAATTGTTAACTACAGAGCCACCTCGCCTATATCTAAAAAAAAAATTGAATTAAATAGAATCAAAATGCCAATTAAAATAAAATAACATTATATAAGTCCAAGATCAAATCCTAGATATTTACAACACAATCTGGAGGGACTAAGACTGTGTGGTCATTTTCTTTCCAGAAGCAATTTTGAAATTTCAGAGTCCCGTTAGCATAAATACTAAGTGTTGGAATATTTTTGCTTTATTCACCTCTTTCATGGCCCACTTGTTTCCAAACAGTTTGATCAGTGCTGCTTGACTTCCTGATTATTTTGCTTTGGTAAGTAGCTTTTTAAAAATTGCACGTATGCATTATTTTATTTCAAAAACCAGTCTTTCCATGGTGTGTGTATTTATCCATTTACCCATGCAGGAAGAATGAATGATACACACATCACGTGCCAGTCTGTTAGGTGCAGAATCTTCCAGAAGGTGTTGTTGGATTTGGTGTTCTTTTGCTGTGTAGCTGCCACCCTGTGAGTTATCCAATGCTCTCCTTCTCAAGAACGAAAGATGACTCAGGTAATAATGAGCAAGGTTTATTTCTTGTCTATGCAATTTAAGATTGTTTTGTACATTTCTCAGTACAAAAATTGATATTATATCTGTGACCCAAAGAATTCTGGGGAGAGGTTGAATCTTCATGCCTGACTCAGCTCCTTGGGTTTGCTTGTGTTAACTGGCGAAGACAAACTACCATCAACTCCACCAGCAGTGAGAAAGGACACAGTTCTGATGAAAACAAGTGGAATTATGAAGCTACTATTAAATGAAAGCTCCAAATATGGTGGTGCCTCTCTTCATTCAACTCCACACACCTTCAGAATCATAAGAGGGAGGCAGTGGATGAAACATTTATTATAAGTTCATCTTTAGCAGGAAGATGAGGATCCAGTGATATTAGTAATATGTACCTTTTAGCTAACATTTAGGAGAATATGAGCAATTTCGAGTAGGGCTTAGGCTGAAATCAGAACGAGGAATGAGCATGTTTTAAGCAGGTATTTCTTGAATGGCCCTGATTGTTTCCAAGGACAAGTTGCCCTACCCCAGTGGATGCGTGTGGAACTGTAGACTCTCCGTGGGCCAGGAGGGAGTTGACATACCTGTAGGCCTCGCTTGCTCCAGCGTTTCTCAGTGACTGCACGTAACCCCTCTTGTGGGCGTTCATGCAAGGGGGCAGCCATCTATCTCTCATGTGTTCTGAGGACGACATGAGCTATCATGAGAAAGAGCTCTTCTAGCTCTCTGAGAAGAGTTCAAGTCTTTGGATCTCGGTTCCCACTTTGTAAAATGGGGTCTACGAGCTACTTGATAAACTGCTGCAGTATGAAATGCTATGAGATGTGCCACCCCTGGTCTTGTGTGAAATGCTCGCAACACAGCAAATGGTATTCATCCCATACACTGCCTGGCCCGATTCCTCTCCTGACAGATGATGAAATCTGGAGCTGTTTACCAGCTCCCAGCTTCAAGGACCCGGATGGTTGAGGTCGGCTTCTGCACTGTTTTCAGGAATTCACTCTGGATGATGATGCACAGAGCTAAGGATTCCGCTCCACTGTCCAGGACCCCAGCTTCTGCAAACTCAGTATTCTCTCCTACCCCGAGGGACGGCTACGTGCCCTCTCTTTCCCAATGAAAGGTACAAATTTGAATTTAGAATCTGCCTCTACTGCACAGATCTCTCCCTTTCAGGCCTCAGTTTCTCCAGCTGTCTGATAGGAGGGTTGGCGCTGAGTCATCGCCGCATCTGCAGAAGCCCTCGCCACAGTCCTTCATGTGGGGCCAGTGCCAGGACAGGGACTGAGGAGTGAGGAGATCACAGGTGGAGAAGACCAGAGAAGGGGACAAAGGTGGAGACACCACATATTCATCGTGGCCAGGATTGTCCTGGACTAAGCAGTGGAGTCCTTGTGTCCTGATTGGTTTGAAATTCTGTCCCGGTTTCAGTCACAGTTTTCTAATAGTTAATTTGAAAAAACGCACACCCAGCACACTTGCTCCAAATTGCCAGACAGGGTCTTATCTTCCCCCTAGTCCCACTCCTGAAGACCCCTCTCCTATCATCCTGAGCCAGGCTGACCCCCCCACCCCATGCACACACACTGCCATGCCCGGTGACATTCCAGCTCTGAAAATGCTGGTCAGTCTAGACAAAGGCAGTGAAGGAGCTGGAACATTAACTCATGGATAGAATTTGTTTCAGTGAAGAAAGGAGATCCATCTAGACGCTCTAAGGGCTGGCATTTTGAGACTCCGGGTTCAAGGACTGCTGGTCCAGGGCCTAGGATACGGATCCCGTTGGACACGGAGTTGGAGCTCTTCTCAACGCTTGCCTTGGGCATCAGAAGGCAGCTTGGGCCCCTGGAGAAGCCACTGGCAGAGGTGGGCCCCTGGGACTGGACCACCCTAGGACCCTGGGAAACCTTCCCCAAAAAGCTAAAATAAACTGGGCAGATGTTCGTTGAAACTTTCAAATATAATTCTGGTAGAAGCTAAAAATCATTGTAATGTGTCTGATTGTATGCTGGCAAGGCCTGCAAATACTCAGGCCACATTTCTTTGAACTTCTTGGTTTTTGAAAAGTGTGCTTATGTTGAAAAAAAAAATTCAAAATAATACACAAGTAGACTACTGTATGAGCATGCTCCACCCGTTTCACCTCTTAGATGGAACAGTTAGCGATAAAATGTCAGTTCTGTTTCATCAAAATTCTCATGCACTTCATTGCCTCCAAACCAAACCAATTCAGACGTCATATTATTTCACCTTGAATATTTCTGTATCTAAGACAGAAAATAATGACTGTTTTCTCTATAGCATAAATGCCAGAATTGTTAGATTTATCACACAAAACATGCTGGTATCTTGCATGGAACATACTTAGGCTCGGGTGGCAAAGGTGCAGGCTGAGAGCTGTGGACCCAGGTTCAAGACCCAGAGGCTGGGGGAGGGGGCGAAAAATGATATGCTGTTTTTCAGAACCTCAGATTTAACTGGATGTTCTGTTTTTCTCTGGCATGTCTACAAAATATCTTTTTCACACTGATAAAAATTAACAGTAATTCCAAAACATGAAATTTGCAGCCAACATTCACATTGCTAATTGCCTCACATTGTCATAAATATTTTGCGATGTTTATAGATTGCTTTGCTTGGGAAGCAGAGAAGGTGCGCGGTGCGCACGGCTGATATAATTTTGCTCATGAAAAGAATCTATATGGATCCATCACTGTTTTTTCTGACAAATTTTGTTTGTGGAGGAAATGAGGCCATTTGTTCTAAAGAGTCTTTCTTTGATGAAATTGTGCTGTTTGTGTCCTGCAGTGCGGCGGACACAGGTCTCGGGTCCCCAGCTTTTCTTTAAATCTGGAGCTGTGTCCAAAGGCTTGATAATCAGATTTGTGCTTTTATTCATTTTTTTCTAACACTGTTTTCCAAAAGGTGTGTGTTTGTCCATCAGGAGACACGCGCTATCTGCTGTCTCTGTCTTGTTATGTAAGTGACATTAATGAACCATGCCTAGATTAATTAACTTGGGGTGTAAAATTGCGATGCTTTAATTCTTGATTCTATACTTTCCCATAATTAGCTGAACTATTATAAAGAGAAATAAGAATACTGCCCATGCCAATATGGTTGCCAAAAACAAAATTTTTTTTGGCAGATTTCCCCTCCCCTCAGGATATATACATATATAATATATACATATGTGTGTATGCATATATGTTAATATGCATGTAGATATATACATATGTATGTGTATATATATCACTAGAAATGTATAGCTATTCTTATGTTTTCAAATTGCCTAGAATACTTTTATTAAACACTTTTTTCTACCAATAGAAGTCATACTATTTTATGTATCTATTTAAAACATAGGACAGCTTTGCATGACTCACATTCTACTATGATAGCACATTGTCTCATTACTTTCATATTAAATCTGCAAATCCAGATCAATTCAAGGAATCTGGCTTCTATTCCTGCCTCCTCCATTCTATTCTTTTCCTCTTCCTTCCTCCTATTCTAATTTAAACATTCCTTATAGTTTATTTTTCCATGTTTTAAACATGAAAATGGGTATCTTTATATCAATATCTTATCATTTGTAAATTGAGAATAAAACTCATGTGAGTTTCATCTTTTTTATTTTTATATTTTTAAAACTAGCTTCTAGAGATTGCTCTATTGCAAAAAATTAGGGTAATTGTTTTTCTCTTAAAAAAATGTTTTCCTGAAAAAGAATTCTGGTGTGCTCACTAAGTCTCCTTCTGAGAGACAGGGAGGGACAGGCTCTGACTCCCTCGAGTCGCCTGGACTGACAGGCTGGGTAGCTGGATCTCTCCGGGTCTCTCTGGCCGAGCTCCTAGGAATATGGAACCAGCTGTGGACCATAAATCATCATTCATAGGTCATGCTCACGTGCCTTCATTTATTCCATTGCAGATTCAGGGAAAGCTCCATATTAATAAATGTATCGAGTTTTCCAAGTGAGGAGGAAAGTCGTGGTGTTCCTGGAGGCATATTACGGGGGGTGTGTAATAAAAGAGACAGATGAGAGAACTGAACATTAGAGTACTTCTGCTCAGCTCTGCGCTTACTTCTTCCTGAGGAATAATGGACGAGTCCCAGTACTTAGAAGCAAACAACAGTATAAAATCACTTTCAGACATTGTTACTTAACAATTATACAGCAACAATAAACAAAATAAGACATACTTTTTGTGAATTAAACTAGGTTTTTTTAAAAAATGATTTGGAGGTTTTGTGTTTTCAAAGGAGTAAAAAACAAGTATTCTCTTCAAAGCTGTTAGAAGCAAAATTTAGAGGAATATTTCTAGAAGGCAAATAAAAATTTAATTAAAAGTTTTAAAAATATTAATTTAATGTGATTCAAACTGATACATTTAAAATGCATCTGATGGCTTCAGCTTCTGGCTCTGATAGAAAATCTTTTGCCAGAGTAATGAATTCACTAAGAAAAATTATGAGACTAAAACAAGAGATGACTGATTGCATCAGAGAGCAGCCATGACCTAAGAGGCCCAGAGGCTAAAGCCAGAGACCATGGCAGTGACCTGAATCTCTCTGCCACCCCTTCGCCGTGGACCCTCAGGGGCATGGTGGCATGCTCCAGATGGCACTTTCCTATGTGCTTTCTCAGCTCCGTCCCCTGGAGTCTCACTCCTCTGTGTGAGGGTGCTTCTGAGGAGCAGGATCTTATATTTATGGGATCCAGATAAAAATCCCCCCACTGCTCTGAGGTTCTCCAGACTGGATGAACAAACAAATTATTAACATTAGACATAATGATTAAGAGAAAAGTCTGACTTTTTTCTGTTTAAATATAAATGCTGAAAAAGGGAAAGAAGAATGAATGAGGGGCGGTCAGGGGAGGGCAGGAAATAAAGCCCAAATTGAATAACATAGTAACACACAAAGGAGAATTCATGTGATGGTAAAGTCTGAGGTGCCTGGGACAAATGAAAGAGCTATCCTAGTGCTAGACTGAGTTTAGGGGATATTGAAGATTTATCTGCTCTCAGAATAGGCTTAGGATCCTTGAGTAAACAGGAACCTGCTCTATAAATACTGTACAGTTTCAGCATGTCCCTCAGTGGAGGAAAGTGAGTCTTTTTCCTCTAATGAGTATTTTTGAATCTCTTTTTCCCCCCACTTTCTGCAGACCCAGGTCTTGAACCTGGGTTCCTGAACTTTCCATAGCCCATACCTTAGCCACTGAGCCACAAAGGTGTACCCAAATCTCTTCTGATGTGTGGAGCTGAGATTATCTGAGAGCTATGACCTCATGCAAGAAAACAGTCTGAGGGAATATCCCAGAACCTGGGAGAATTAGTATATGGAGAGGAGCCCAGATCCAAGGCAAAAGGAGAATGAACACTTTTCTGAGAAGCTCACCTGCATTCTTCCTTCGCTGTCTGAGGAAGCTGTCTCATTCCCCAATACACCTTTGATTCACTTGTAGACCGGCCATCGTCCGTCTCCAAGGAATTTAGAGAAGTCAAGACTTGAGAAAAGCGTCTTGAGCAGAATGTAGTTGAGTTACTGGATTCTCACTATGAATCAAGATGTGTGGTGGGTAAGCAAGAAAGACCACTGGAATCACCTTCTTCTGGCGACATCTTTGAATTCCATCTCTCAGTGTAGTGTAGAGTCCTCTAGGGCTCAGGAGGGGTCTTAGCAGCCACACCCTCTTCTGCAAGAAACCCACTACTTGACCGACAGTAACTTACATAGCTAGCCCCCACGCCCACCCACAGGATAAACATTCTGGAGGGACAACTGTAGGACTGCTCACATCCTCAGTGATTTCCTCAAGGACTTAGTGTTTGGCTCTGACATCCGTTGCATGTTAGCCCGTCTGGTTATTGTGTGTCCATGCGTTTCTCCACAAACAACTGGAAATTGAGTATTGACAGCTCTTAAGGAAAAAGTGAAAAAAAAGGAAAAAGGCTTTGAAAAAGAGTATGGGTAAACCAGTCAACAAAATGGGCTACAGAAAAGCTATCATCAGAAGTGTTCAAGCGGGGAAAACCAAGGGATGGAGCCAAGGCAGAGCTCCTGAGTGAGGAGTTGGAGTGAAAACAAGAAAGCCCAGTGCGCATGCCTGGTCTAAAGAAGCAAACACAATTACAAGTGGGAGCTGCAAGAAAGAGTGAGGACCCAGGCAGGGACTGTGATAAGGAAGGACGAGACTCTCAGTAAGTGAGAAATATGGAGACTGATAGCTACTGCTGTGGGCTGGTCAGAAAAGAAACACAGAGAGACATATTTCAGAGCTTTTGAGAACTTTCCAGTAAGAGCAAGTGGTATTGTCCAGTACAATCACAGTGACAATCAAGATTGCACTTGAGGACAAACACTGAAACACTATCTACTTAATGAACGCGTTCTTTTAACATCCCGAGTTTTCCAAATTTCTAAAATAGACTCTCTAGGTGTTCATGCAACTCTGGAAAGAGGCAAAAACAGCTCTGAAAAACATGAGGATCAGGTACAAAGGGAACTGGAGGAAAGAATGCTGACCAAGGATGGAGCTGAGGGGTGAAAAGGGTAAAAATGTGTGGTATTTGAGGGCTGTTTTGAAAGGACCACACATGGAGTATTACATCTGACTGTCTCTGAATTTTTCCCTTTCTTCTTCCCTTCATCCTGTTTTCCCTTTCTTCCTTCTTCCTTTCTTTCCTTCTTTTACCTCTCATTCTTTTCCTTTGAACATTGCTATTATCTTAAAAAACAAAAACATTAAATATTGTTAAAATTCTCCCCAAAGACCTCTTCCTATATAATAATTTAGATAGGAACTAAAACCAAAATAGTAAAGTATTAAGACTTAAACAAAAAAGAAAACATTTGTCAAATTTGTAGAATGAAGAGTATATTAGTAAAAATCCCAACAAGATTGATTGGGTGGGAGCTGAGATTTGTTAAAGATGAAAGATGACTTCGTGAAGGTTCATCTATTTTTATATGCTTTACATTTTCCATAATAAAAAAGAAAATGAGTGAAAAGTGTGGAATGTAAGTTACTAAAACGTCACCTAGGGGGACGCAAACAGTCAAGATCTCTTAATGAAGGACAATAAAGAATAAAATTAAATGAGTTCAGTGTTTGCTTCAGAAGCTAGGATAATAATGAAATCATTCTAAAGAAAGTAATAGAATAATAAAGATAAAAGCAGAAATGAATGAACTATAAAAGAGTAGTAACGATAATTTAAATTTAGCAATAGCGATGATGGATGAGTCCTAAAGCTGTTGTCAGAACTAGAAAAATGCACAAAGAACAGAGAACAGAAGACTGTGGAAACTCGTTGAGGAAGACTAACTCTTCAACATTACCACCTGAAGGATTATGGTACCACAGTACCACATGAGCACTGTATGAAAGAGTCCTGAATTCAGAAAATATAGAGTGAATTTCCGTACCACATACATTAAGATAATCATAGTAATATTCAGAAAAGCATTTATTAAATGGATAAATGAATGAATGAGTAGAATTTTTGCCCAACAGTTAAGTTAATTATCTGGTCACTTAAAAGGATCATTGGATTAAAGATGCTAGGTTTGAAGTGAGACTGGGTATATAAAAAGTTATAATTAATGATGATGCAAATTTATAGACAAATATTTCATCAATACAGTTTGATGGATGGAGCTTTACTGGGATATTGGAGTCCTGGTTTCTGTTATTCCACTAAGTACTAGAGTAACCTAGGGGAACTTTCTTCCCTTCTTTGAACCCCAGTCTCTCTACTCTGCATTTAGCATAATAGCAGCACAAACCTTCATAGAGTGGCTCTTCAATTATGCCTCCCCAAATCAGAAGACAAAAAAGACACCGTGTTCCAAGGTGGAAGCGGGTAGCAATATCTGGAGATGGATTCCTTCCAAAACAATGCCTTGACTTCTGGTCAGATTCCCAGGCTCAGTTCTCTGAGCTCAGCTGGAGCACACTCAGTTAAGGGGAATGTTTTCAAGTTGTATAGAGACTAGTTCAGATTAGCCATGCAAGAGCCATTATCATGTAATAACAAACTCAGTAATCCATGACACAAAGACCATTGAAGCTCTGTGGAAACCAGAGGAGATGGGGATAGCTTTCTATGAGTATCAAAGCATAACTGGAAGACACAGTCTGCTAAGTCTTGAAGGCATGGGAGGATGTATTTCATCTGAAGACACTGAGTTAAAACAAATGGTTTAAACACAGCTGTGGGGTTAGCAAAACATGCAATAGTTTTTGGGAGCAAGAACTATTTGTTGTGTGGGTAGGAAATTAGATACACGAGGAAGGTGGGTGAAATTAGGGTTGGGGCCATATTACTGATGACACTGGATAATGGGCTAAGGCATAAGGACTGTTTCTTACTGGGAATTGCAAATTGAGCAAGCACTGCCTTTGGGATGTTGATAATATTCTTCTGTGTTAACATGGACAGCCTCACCCTCTGAGGAAGGAAAAACACAACCTAAAATCATCAGCCTTCAAATTCCTGTGAGCTTCTGAAATCAGGGGCAAGCCTCTGTCTCTATTCGGTCTTCACTTGAAACACATCATCTCACTCCAAACTTGTGCTAGAAATCCAAGAGTCCCTGATTCTTTGTTCTCTAGAAGTTGACCTTGTAGACCCCTGGATAAAGAGATGAGGCTTACAAAGCCTGCTTACAAGATACACACATCCTTGAAATAGTGCTTACCAGGTTTCTAATACTGAGTGGCTGGCAAAGAAGCAAACCTCTGTTATTATTATTGAAAATGACAAAACAAATGATGTCATCATATCAGAGCAAAAGACATGGCATATTCTTCAGGTCCTGGCATCAGACATAGACACGAATGAATAGAATTCCACCCTTTCAGCTCCTCTGAGAAAGTCTAGTTTCATTGAGTGAAGACCAGTGTCCAGGCTGTGGGACTTAGTACAAAGGGAGGAAGCAAACCTGGAGCCAAAAGGACAGGCCTTCTCAGGTTGCGTGACAACCCACACTCCTTCCCTGGGGAATGTCTCTCTACTCTTCTTTCTCCTCAGCCTGACTCACATCCTTGAGTTGACAAAACAACAAAAGAATGATACTGCTTCCCAAGTCTTGTCCTCACCATCTCCTCTAATTTGTCAATATTTTAAATCAAAAAGGAATAAATACAGTTTTCAAAATCATATCCTAAGAATGGAGAGGAACTCAGATTCAAAAAGCTATCATCTCTTCTCTCCCCACTCGTTCTCTGCCACAGCTGACTATTCCATACTAGCCACAATGCTGGCTGTGCTTTCCATATGTTGAAATAATAGGGTTAAACCTCTCTTGATTTGCCAAATTTCATGTAAAATATTGATTCCTGCTTTGATCGATGAGGACTGAATTCACACTGCTCTCCGCCTCTCTCCTCTCACCTCGCAAGAGTATTATTCCACTTTGCATAGCTCTATTTTAAGCTACCTTTAAAAATAATGTATGTATACACTTCTCGTCCATTTACCAACAATCATAGATACCACGAGTCTCCTCTTTGCCTGATAAGATTGGATATTAGCTACTTTCCCTTTCCTCCTTCCTCTCAGTGTATGGTGAATGGTCTTTAAAAATTCACTCCTTTCATTACCTGCCATTCCACAACTATATTGAAAACTTTAAAGATTTATCTAAGGATTTGTTTAAAAACATGAGACTATAATGTCTTACCATTGCTTTTCAGAACAATAAGTGCAGTGCTCTAAGTTTTCCTTTCGGTCAATTTGTTTCTTCTTGGATCACTCAATATCTTAGCAGGAAAGAGAAGGGTCAATAAAATGGGGATCATATTTTACAGGAGACCATTTACAACATTCTGGGGAGGTTGAAAGAAAACTATTTAGGAGTTAGCAAGAGTGGAGAGTTATGGTCACCCCGACCTGGATAACGAAAGAAAATACAAGAATTGGGAGGGAATACCTAAGTTGTGGGGGAGGATTTGATGTTGCACATAACCCCACATAACCCACTCACTCACAGAGAACTGACAGGAAGGCAAGTATGTACATGCCTGTCTGCCAGTCCTGCCTGCTGGCCAAGTCCAACTGGAAGCCAGTGGGTGAAGGACTCATTAAAAACAACCAAAAACTCAGCATCCAGAGACACAGAATAGGGCAGAGCAATTTGGAAGGTGGGTCTGGAGAGGGCAAGTAGAAAATATTCAGATGATTCTTTTAAAATATGTTTTTTCTTTTCTTTATACTTGATATTCTGGCTTTGGGTCACTTAGCACTCATTGCATCAGCACAGATTTTTATAGCAGGTATGGAAAGAGAAGTACCTCCTTGATATTTAACATTTGCTTGACAAAGAATAGGCTTTAGATTCCACAGCAAATTCAAGTCTTTAAAATCAGAGCTTATAAGAACTAGGTTTTTTAGAAAAGGAAGTAATTTTTGTGTTTTTATTTTTGTTGTTGTCTTGTTTTGTTGTTTAAAGAAGAAGGAAGCAGGTAGGAATGAAGGCAAGTAGGCAAGTAGGTAGGAAGCAAAAGAGAAAGAGGAGGAAGAAACATTTTTTATTTATGTAGTTGTCCATTTTGGTTGTGCCTATGGACCCCAGGTTACATACTCAGGTCCTTGGACTTTACGGCGAGTGCACCAAGGCCACATATTTGCCACCTGAATCACCAGGGTGCATCTGTGTTTGCTTTCATTGGCAAAATTTAAGTGTTCTGGGATCCAGCGTGTATGTAGCCCATAATTACAGATAGAATAAAAAAATACTAAATAGTGTAAGAGCAATTTTCTAAATCTAAGGTATACAGTTGGTGGAAAAAGGCAAATCTGAAGAACACAAACAGAATATAAAAGTTTCTGTGAATCTGAAAAAGGTGCTGATATAAGCCCAAGCACGAGAAACATAGGTTAGCTTCTAAATTTTTGGTTACCTGACTAATTTTGGTTATTTTAGTTTCCCATATTACATGTTAGGAAAACTTTAAATATTGCCATTTAAGATTCAGGTTCAATTTGGTGCTTTAGTAGAAATTATTGAATGTACTATCTAGGTTGATAATACTACCTATAATTAATAAATAACACTTACGTAGTACCCACTCTGTGTAGACTCTGTTCTAAACACATTGGACATAACGATTTCTTTAATTATCTAAACAACTCACTGAGGTAAAGAATGCTATTATCATCTTTTCATCAATGAGGAAATGAAGCAGAGTGACTCACTCAAGGTCACACTGTCCTTGGTGGGGCTGGGTATCAAACTTAGGAAGAATGACTCCTGTGTTCTATAATCTTAATCACTCTACTTCTCTACATCAGAATGAGCCTGAAGGCACTTGAAACACTACCTACTTTGGGGCAGGTGAATCCAACATTTTTTAAAATTCATGAGCTCTGGAAAGGGAACACAAATCTCTGCAGGTGAGCTAGAAGGCTTGGACAGGCATTGCAGTAGGGTTAAGGAATGTGAGAATGACCTGTATGAACATGGTGACTGATTAGTAGACCAAAGCATAGAACTTTCTGTCAACAATGGTGATAGATGAAGAATGATGACGATGTCTTGAAAGAGATCAACATGATAACTAAAATCCATAAAACTTTGGTAATAAGTACCTCCCCCTTATTCAAATCTAAACCAAGGAAAATAAATTCTGAGAAGTTACATAATCCTGAGTTACACCCCTTAGGAAAGGAGAAGAAGAGAACATTATTGATTTGGTTTAATAGCTTCTCTAGAGACTCAATATTAAGCCAGAGGTGATTCAGTGTTTCTTGAATTTGATGAATTAGATGGTCTTTTACCAAAACTGAATGATGGTTCCAGAAAAGAATTAACTTTATTTATAGAGAAATAAAACTTAATGTAATTTCTAGTGAGAAATTTTAGCTATGGAATATGTACCTGTCACTTTTATACCAACTTAAGTATTACTTGTTTGCCTTCTCTTTCATAAGGTAGTTGGTGGTTTTTCTCTAAACTTCCTTAGTACTTTATTTATATCTCATTAAGCAGTCTTGTCATATGGCATTATAATTAGGGCTTCTGAAATTATGCAGCAGTAATATATTTCAGAACAGGGACCCAGTTTTTTCTTATTTCATTTATTTCCTATTATTTTCTTTTCCTGTCATTCCTTTCTGAAAATTTTCTCCTGCTTGGTACGTGGCACCTTAAGTAGGTACACTACAGATATTTTTTCAAAACACATGAGAGTATAAAAGTGGATTGATACCCTCTCTTAAACTTAATCTCTGATTCCTGAACTCCTGAAATAATACATACCACATGACTTGAGGGAGACTAAGTGCACTGAAATTAGATAGCTCCTGTTTTCCTCCTTTATCTCTTGTTGGCCCTGGTTGTTGGAGGAAAGAGGAGGTAGAGATAAGGAGCTGATATCCTATTATGCTCTCAAAGACCCTTAGTCATGACTGCAGGGATGTGTAGATATTATATTTCCCCATCATTGATTTATAATATTACTAAAAAAGTCTCCAATAAACAATAAAATTTAAGTGTTATTATTGCGAAGGTTTGTTATTAAACAGACACTGAGATCAAATATTTTTAAATGGGGCAAAACTCCTTTAGGACTTTCCATTAAATAGTATATATGTATTGCTTGAGATCATTTTTGGAAAGAAGTAGTTTAAATTTAAGTTATGTATCCATATGATACACTAATAAAAGCAATTACATTTGATTTTTGCTTCTGACTATGGTGGAGTATCTAGTGCTGATTTAGTCCCTCCCATGTAAATAACCGTAACACTGAACAAAATAGACAGAGACAAAGCCACTGTTTTTAGTATTGACCAGCAGGTAATGCAAGACTCCAATCCATGATAAAAAGGAAACTTATGAGCTCGTCCCATAATTTCTTTGACTCTCTACACAGTGAGAGATGTTCAAGCAAACCACGGCGGTCCCACTGATCTAAAGAGGTAAAGATCTGAGCTCAGGACATCTCGAAGGAGAGGGAGTTGTACAGACTGGAAGGCAGAGGCAGAAGTTGGTGGGGAGGGTCCTCACATGTCCTTTGCTAAGAGTGAGGCTGCACATGCATGTGAAGAAACTTTATTATATTTGTAGAGAGTGACAGCTATGCATTTGAGAGTGGAACAAACTGTCTAGTGTCTGGCAGGGCTAGGGGACACTGAAGCTTTAGTCTTTGAAATCTCATGGACATTGCAAGCATCTAGCTTGCACACCATGGAGACTGTGTGTTAGGACAGTGACCATGTTCAAGAGAAAACTTATACACACAAAGAAAACTAGAATCCTGATGGGAATTACAGGAGAGGCAAATTTTTTTCATCTTAAATCTTGCCAACTTGGAGTTGAGAAACAGCTTGAGTGTTCTACAGAATTGCCTTAACAAAGCATAAAACCAATTCTATTCAAGTTCAGCGTCATCAATCAGTGTTCAACTACCTATTAGAACAAAACTCAACAGAGAAGCTATTAGAATCCCAAATCTGTCCTCGGATGATCAATAAAATTCAGTGCAAAGCTAAGCATTACCACACATGCAAAGAAACAGAAAAATTTTACCTAAAATCAAAGGTTGAACAGGCAATAAAAATGAATCCTGGTCTGTCCTAGATGTTGGATTGAGTATACTGCATCTAAACGAGCTATTGCAAAAAGTGCAGAGAATTTTGAAAACAACAAACTTAAGAAAAATGTAGACTAAAATAAAGATGGAATATTAAAAAAGATAGAGGGCATTTCAAAATGATAAAAGCAGCAATTCATTTAGGAGATCCAGAAATCATAAATATGTATGATTCCAAAAACAGCTTCAAAATTTCTGAATGCAAAAACTATGGAGTTATAATGAGAAACAGACAAATACACAATTATAAGTTTACATTTCAATGTTCCTCTCTCAGTAATTGATGGAACAAATAGACAATCAGTAGGTACACAGAAACTCTGAAAAACAAATAAATTTAACTAATTGAATTTTTTCTTTGACAATTTTATTGAAGGATAACTTATGTAAAAACAAACTGCATCCACTTAGGTGCACAGCTGGAGGGCTTTAAAATTGCATATAGGTGAAACACTTCCACAATAGAGAGAACACCTCCTTTACCTTGTGTCTTTCTGCAGCCTTGCTCAACCTTAGTCCTAGTCCCTACAGAATCACTTATCTGCGTTTTCTGGCTGCAGGATAGAGTGCTTTTTATTTAAAGGAATTACTCTGTGGTGAGTGGGTGTCTATTCTTACACAATGATAAACATATGAATTTTTTCTTGTATTTCGAAGTGTTGAATCTGTTACATACTTTCTTGACTTTGTGAACATTAGTCCATTGGGGGTCCATGGGAGCCCATAGAATTATCCATTCTGTCATTTTGACACAACTAAAATCATCCTCAATGGCTTACCTCCTTTCTAGCACGTTAATTATTTCATAGTCCTCTTGTATATTT
This sequence comes from Solenodon paradoxus, assembly GCA_004363575.1. Lineage (NCBI taxonomy): Eukaryota > Metazoa > Chordata > Mammalia > Eulipotyphla > Solenodontidae > Solenodon > Solenodon paradoxus. Next base: position 308,848 of record RJWH01001149.1, on the reverse strand, counting down.
TTCTTCTGAATTTGATCTGGATTCTTTTGGAATGATTTGGGTTTTAGACACCAATGCTTGAGTGGTGGTTCTCATTGTCACAAAGCTATTTTGAGGCCACACCAGCGAACAGAGCTGGGAAATCCATAATGTTACGCGTACATGCTATGTTGTAAAGAGAATATGCAGCATGAGGCCACATTTATATTTACAGTTTTGAATTAAAAGCTCCAAAAATATGGTCAATTGATTTTCAAGTGAGCTTGGTTCAATTGGGAAAGAAACATTATTTTTCCACTAACAGTTTAGAATTTACTAGATTTTATGTGGAAAAATAAAACTTTGAACTTTAGCTCCCAGCATACCCTCACCAAACAAATTACAATGATTTAAAATAAATCCTAGACCTAAGTATAAAAAATTAACTGTAACATTTCTAGAAAAAGAGGAAATAATATTCACAAGTTTGAGGAGACAACAATTTCTTAGAATATAGGAAGTACTAATCATAAAAGGAAAAACAATAAATTGTATGATCAAAATTTAATCCTCCTGCCCTTTGAAAAATATTTTGTAAAATGTAAAGTCAAAGAGATTTGGAAAAAATATCCTTCACACATATTTCTGACAAAGGATTCATTCATAATAGATAAAGAAATTTTACAACCACCAAATGATAACAATTAAAAATGGACAAAATACTGAATAAACACTTCAAAAAAACAGATACACAAATGTCTAAATGAGCACATGAAAAGATGGTCAATAGCACGAGTAGGAAAACTTTATGGCCAGATGTCAAATATCTCTTGTTTTTAAGTTCATACTGTTTCTGTTGCAACTACTGACTCTGTCAATGTCTAGTTATAAATAATCCATCTATGAGTGTGCATGATCATCTTCCAATAAATCTTTACTTATGGATGCTGAAATTTTAATTTCTTACAAATTTCAAGTGTTAAAAATAAGATTTTCACCACTTTTTAACTATTTAAAAATATAAAGTAATTTTTAGCACACAGTCCTTACTAGAACAGGTGTTGAGCTACATTTGACTTGCAAGTATTGCCAGATATGAGAGCCATCTCACAGGGTTCTGCATTACCAAGGTATTTTTACTTGGTTTTTATTTTGTTTTTTAATGTTTTGCTGTTGCCATCTTGAAATTCTTAATAATTTGGAAAAATGATCCTGCATCTTATTTTATGTTAAGGTGCACCAAGCAGGTGACTGGTTCTATCCATGGACATAGTTTGTAGAACCACAGTCTATCAAGCATTCATTAATTATAAAGCAAATGTAAATGAAAACCACAATGGAGTGTTCATTGCAGCATTTTTTTACAATAGCAAAGAATTAGAAGCTACCTAAGTGCTCATCATCAGATAAATAGATGAAGGTGATGTAGTCTACATACATAATGGTAGAATACTAAACAGACTTTAGAAAAGATGAAATCATGACATTTGAGACAACATGGATGAAACTGGCGGGGATGATGATAAGTGAAATAAGCCATATGACAAATATCAGATGATTTCACTCACATGTGAAATATGAAGAAACAAAGGAACAGACTAAACTAAAAGCAACCCCTGGACATTAGTAATAAAGCTAAGGTTACCAGTAGGGAATGGGGTAGGGGCAAGTGGTAGGGAGTACAATGGCTAGTTCTAGAGGACTTTTGGCTATTTGATGGTGGGCAGGGTGTCTGTATCTGAGGAATGGGGAACCTGCACATAGGGCTTTATATTATTTTTTAAAGCAAAGTTACCTCAAAAGATAACAAATTAATTTTTTAAAAGCACAATCGGGACTCCCTTTCCAGTTTTCAGTTCTTCAGAGACATGGCATTGTCTTGAGGCTACTTGAACAATTTAATTCAAAGCATGGATAACAACCAAATCTTGCAGTTTATATCAACAACATGAATGACAAAATTAAAAAAAAGAAGAATGGAAGGGATCCTTAGGTGCCCTGCTTTCTCAGTTTGGCCACGTAGTAGATACTGTACTCAAAAGACCAGGAAGATGAGGAGCTAGGGTTTGCTGTATTTAAGGAACTGAACTCATTCATACATGTCTTGAAACAGTTCCTCCTTTGGGTAGACCAATGCTTATCCAGTATGTATGTTAAAACCAGATTCTGATTCTGGTATAACACCTAAAGTGCATGCACTTTTGCTGACAAAGGAAAGATAAAAGAATAGGAAAAAAACAAAACAAAACAAAACAAAACAAAAAACCCAAAATGGTGGAGCAGACTGCAACAAATGCAAACAAAAAGCCTGGTCAGGGAATACCAAATTCAGTTAATCCTTGAGGAAGTTCAGCACCAATTCCTCTGGTATACGATTACCCTCCAAACTATATTTTATTCCTTAATAATGATCAGAGGAGGCTACTGATATGATGTTACCCATTCTGTTTAATGAGCTCCATGATTTCAAAGAAGTATGTTTGGTACCTGAGAGGTAAGACATTGCCTTTGTTGAATTTGAAAATGATGGACAGGCTGGAGCATCCAGGGATTCTTTATAGGGAATTAAGATCACTCTATTCCATGCAGTGAAAACCACCTATGCCAAGAAATAACACTTAGGAGTGGAATCTTTAAAGGACTTGGTGTTACGCATTGATAACATGTAGTCAGTCCAATTTAATAGTGAGAGATGGGGGCGGTAAAAAAAATAACCACCCCCAAAATAGGAATATTGCTTCACACACACTAGAATGGTTACAATTTAAAAACACTGACACTACAAAGTGTAGGCGAAGATATAAGGAAATTAGAACTTCCACATTTTGCTAATGGGAATAAAAAATGGTATAATCCCATTGGAAACCATTTGGTAGTTTCTTAGCTACTAGTAGTTAAATATGCACTAACCATATCATCTAGTAGTCTCGGTCCTAGATATGTACCCGGAATAATAAAACATTCATGTCAATGATTTTTATTGAAATGGTCATCAATAGGTAAATGGATACATTGTGGTATATACCTACAGAGGAGATTTGATAATAAAGAGAAATAATACATGATACCCCTAGCATGAATGAATTAAAAAACATAATTCTGCATGAAAATATCACACAAAGGATTACCTTGGTAAGATTCCATTTAGTTGAAACTGTGGAACCAGTAAAAACAATGTTCTAGAGATGGAAGTCGAAGCACTCAGGACTCGAGGAAGGGAGAGATGAGGGAATTTGGGAATAATAGAAATGTTCTGTATCTCTGTAAATTAGTGTTACTATTAATGCGTTCATCACAAAGCATACAACTGTAGGTTTATAATATGGGCCTTTGGTTTCATGTTAATAGTGTTTTGTTGATGGTGATGAAAAAATGGGTAAGGCAGACTAAAGATTGATTTCACATTTGTTTCACAGAATATATTGTTCTAAGGATTTATTGAGAAGGGAAATAGTGAGATTTATTACTTTTATGGAGACTCAAATGAAACATCAATGGGATGAATTTAAGTCTGTATGATTAAAGGTAAAATTTGGAGGAAAACCAGCAAAGCTCTATTTAATTCCTCTTGTTTCACAGAAAAGCCTGGAGCTGTACGTGTATCTGCAAAGAAGTGTTTCCCCTCAAATCCAATAACTTAATTCATTTGATTAATGTGGCATGGAATGTGTTGTTTTCTCTTAAATTATAAATTAATATTTATTTTAATGTCAAGGAATTAGAGAATGTCTTGTTGGCTTTTTTACAGCTGTAACGGTGACTTGATCCATATGGAGGTGGAAAATAGATTTTTTTTGTATAAAAATGGCTCAAGTGACAACATTTGAGATCATTTTGTGAATATAATAGCATCTCAGATTCCCCTAAGTGTGTCATCCTCACTAAAGAAATCTTGCCCTACTCTTTTTGTACTAACACATCCTTTCCTTATTGGAAAATCTGTTCCTTTTTGTAACTAGGTATGTGAGTATCTGAGACTAATGGTTTGAGACACATCCTATCCAATAATCACTATTTGGGGTTTTCAAAACATGCTATACTGGTTACATTTTTTCTCAGTGTTTACCAGGGAGACAGCCACAGAGCTCCTGGTGTTGAACAACTGCAGAGTGGTGACATTGGGTGGGTAGCATGGTGCAATTGGTCAGTCATCACCATGTTTATTCACTACTATGGGTTTTGATTTCCTATATTTGTCATATTTAACTTTCACTCTCCTTATTTAATATTAGTTGAGATTTATTTTTGATACACCTATCTGTCCATCATTTCTCAATCTGTGTTCATTTGTTTCAGTACAAATCTGCCATGAATTTGGATAGCAGTAAGAATTAGTTTCAGACTGCAATGTAGACTAAGGAACTGAACCCCTCAGGAAGGGACTGAAAGGTCATTCTGAATGTAACAAAGAGACTTGACCATATGTTCTCCCTTGCCTGATATAAGGTTAGATTTTTTCCTTCTCTAAAATTTTTGGATTAAAAGTTCCAAATTCTCCTCTCAGAAAACTGAGTTGTATTTCTTCAAATTATAACTTTTATGTTGATGCCAAGAACATACCAGATAACTGGACTATCAAAGTGGGATACTTCCCTCTTACCAGGTCTGGAGTTGAGGGTTATTTGCATTTGAAAATGATTTACATTTTGTAACATGATGTTCAATCCAGAGTTAGAGAATGGAGAGAGAAGAAGCTGTTTTCCTGGAAAAGATCGGGTCTGTCTTCCAGGGTTTATGAGGAATAAACTTTATGTTAATGAATGGAATCTGCCTATGGCCCTTATAGAACTGAATCACATGGTAGTTTGCTTAGAAGAATCCTGTGGTTGTCATCAAGACCCTGGTGAGGGGTAAGTGACTTAGCGGAATTCTAAGGCTTTTGAAGGTCTTTCTGCTTCAAGGGACACTTCCAAATTAGTACAATATCTGGAGCATATAATATTTATGCAAATAATATCAATGTGTGTGGAAGTGACACCTCACTCAGGAGATGTCAAACTCTTTATCTGAAGGAAGGAAAGAAGGGAGGGAGGAAAGGAGAGAGGGAGGTAAGGGGGGAGGGAGGGAGGGGAGGAGGGAGGGAGGGAGGAAAGGAGAATTCAAGAATTGCTCATTGTCTAATATGGCAAGTATTTCTTTTTAAAAAAATATTGAAGTAACTTTGCATTGTAATATTGTAAGTTTCAGATGCACATATTAAAAATCTACATCTGAATATAACAAATTAAGTTCACCACTAAGTGTGCAATTCTGTCCTTCACCATGTCATTGACCCCTCTTACCAGATAGGCTCACTCCTCTTCCCCTTTCCTTTCTGGTAACCATGGACTTGGCTTTAGAATCTTAGAGTTTGTTTTGTTTTATCTAATTCATTCATTTGCTTTATTTCTTCATGCATAGCATGGGAGCAAAATCATATCGTGTCCACCTTGGAATATCTTGAATATACCGTCTGAATATATTAAATAGACTTGTTGGACTATCTTAACGGGTGATTTTATCTCCTCAATAATCTTTTGATGAGGTATTATTAACTTCTTTTAACAAAGCCAAAATACAATAACTACGAAGCTCAAGCGAAGCTGTCTAACTTATAAAGAGTCCAGAATTGATAAACATTGGAGTCAGCTCAAAGGCCATATTCTTACCCTTTGTTGCTTTATGAGGAAAGTTCCAGACCCTCTGCTTCCCAGCACAGCACACCTGAGCCACACGGCAGATCCGGAAGACAGTGGGTGACAGATGTTACTCTCTCTGTTGGATCTGAAAAATCTAATTACCGGAATCTGTATTTTTTCCTGTTCATTTCAAATGGAACTCAGCAGTAGCGAAATTTCCTATTTTCCTTCAGACACACTTTCATGAAATTTTTTTTTCTGGGCTTACACATAAAAGAAAATGGATGATGAGAGATGCGTTCATTATTACAGCGTGTCTGTACTGACATAAGGCATTCCACTGTCTGATTCACTTGTAAACTTCTAAGCCGTCTCTCTTTCATCTTTAATGAAATCTAGAAACTGCATCATGAGCTGACCACCCTTCCTCCATCATCAGAAGACATCTCATGAGCATTTGTGCTGTAATCTCAACGTAAGGTCTCCACCACGGATGTGCTTCTTGTTTACCAAGCAAATATAAGACATGAGTGAATGAAACATCTGCTTTCTCTTTCAGAAGGTCACAGGCTCTGGGAAGCCTCAGTTCAAAGGACTTTCCAATAATTATTAGAAAGAATTAACATCATATAAGGAATATTCTCTAAGGACTGAAGGGTCTACTCAACCCACACAGAACAGTGACATTTACTGCCCATCACAATTAACATTAGCTCTTACCTGTTCTCCTGCAAGTCATCTGGAATCTTCCCTGCTACTTTCTTTGTACATTTTTGGTCCTCTTTGGTAATCTCTGCTGATTGCTTCCTTCTTCCTGACACCCTCCTAGAAGGTTCTAAAGCAAACTTGTTCCTAGGATTTCTTCTGCCCACCTGCTCTGCTCAGGCCCTTATGTATTCATGTACTGTAGGGTTCTTCCCCAAGACCTTTCTAATAATAGTCTCTGTAGATTTTCTCATCAGTCCCCAGATTTCAGTTTAACCTAGGGACAAATAATGTTCCATTTTTCAGCACTGGAGAGTCCTCACGCCCACTGCCCATCAGATCCTTAACTTCAGTGACTGTTCAACGTGTTTACCTGAACGTGTGCATCTTTTTCAACACCACTGCCCTAATGTTTTCCCAATCTCAGGAAATGTCACTGCCCTCCACACTGCTACCAAACTACACACATGCTGGACTCTTCTGTTTGGTTCCTTCACTTAGAAGTTCTCTCAGTTCTACCTGTTAAGTATCTTTCAAATCTACCCTGTTCAAGCCTCAAAGTCTACTCAATGATTACATGTCACTTCAACTAGAGCTCTCTCTCATGACTAAGATCTTCTCCAAGTTGTTATCCAGTTGGCCATCTTGGAGAATTATACTATATGCAAATAAGCTCTACAATCTGCAGCTGAACACTGTTGAACACTTCATCACCAGCAGAACAAAGTCTAAGCATAGCAAACCACAATAAAGACTTGCTATCTGATTCCTGCAGAACTCTCTATGTCTGTTCAGTCACTCTGCTGTTTATGCTTTGCACTGACCAGCTCATGGTCTTCTGCAGAACAAGATTGTTCTTTGCTTTCCCTCTTTTCTTCTCTTCCCCCCTCTATAAAAATGCAATGACCCCCACAAAACAGTATTTATCTTAATAATTCCTTCTTATTCCTTAAGATTCAGTTCAGAGACTTCCTCCTTGGAGTTTTCCAGGAACATCTCCATTTTCCAAGGTAGGTTGAATGCTCATTTCTAGACTCTGAAATTTGCAGTGACTCCCATAATACCACAAATGGTGTTGTGCTATCTTCCTCTAATTGTCATAGGTATTTTAAAACGTGAAAAACAATGTTTTGTTTATCCTTGTATTTCTTACTATGCAGCAAAATGCCAGGAGATTAATGACATCAATTGAATTAAATAATATACATGAAATAAATGGGAGAGAGAGAGTTGAGAAACAGTTCTATCAATACATCCTCATTCATAATATAATTCATGTTGTGACCTGGAAATTGGAGCATTCCATATTTTAGTTTTTAATCTATTTTCTCTGGTCAGAGGGATGAAAGATAAACTTATTTTTAACATTATCAGAGTATTTAGGGTTGGATCAGGTCATATTCCTGGAGTGAGGACTACAACAGTTTCATAAAAACTTTGAAGCCTGAAAATTGTCACCAAAAGCTTTACAAGCAAAAATAAGAACTTTTACTCAAGAAAAAAATAATTTATTCTCATGGAAGAAGAAAACAGATTTCATCAAGGGTAACTATAGTTGACCCTTTTGTTGCTTAGTAGGGAGGGGAGGACCTATCTACTCCAGGTTGATAGACATCAAACCTTTCACATAAACCAGAGTTATTGGAATCTCATCACCGCTGATTTTTTTTTTTCAGGTTGAATGCTGCTCTTACAGACTGAACCCCATCACTGTGGGCCTTGATACTGAAGAGTGCTGTTTGTGGGGTTTTCTGAGCTGGTAGCACAGCATTTATCTCAAAACCTACACAACAAGAGGCCGATAGTCACATTATTTCCACATCCACAGAATGGTACATTGAATGTTGGAACAGCTTCCTCATAGGGAACTGAAAATGATTTCTGAATCTACCTTTGCGAATCCACCTGGTCCACACATGCTGGTAAGGCACTTTGGCCACCAGAGATGATGGTCGCCTGAGAGGGATCATCTCATCTAGGCTGTTTCCTGGGTAAGGGTCAAGATGAAACACTGGACAGTTAGAGAGGTCTATTTTGAAAGTCTGGGGTTTCAGTTTATCCATTAAGATTATAGTAATTTTCTTCCTCCTATCAAAGCCCCAAGTCAGTTCACCTTCAGGGCTACAGCCCAGTAAAAGGAGAGATGGAGTATTCAAATTTAATTATGGTTGAATGTTGTAAAAATAAAAATCTTCTTTTCTCTTATTCCTTACCCGACCAGACAAGAGATATTGAGTGCATTAAGGGACGGATGGAAAAAGAGGAAAAGCAACAGCAATTGGAATGGGACACACAAATTCTGCTGAAATGGAGAGAAAGCAATATAACCAGTTCTGGAGAAAGGGATGCCTTAGATCCTGGGAGCTGTGAAGGGAGGGATACTAATAATCATTGTCTTTAAGAACCACTGCTAGAATTTTCTTTGGGTGCTGCTCTCCCAAACTGTTGCAAATGCCTTAAATGTCGCAGCCTGCTGTGTCTGCAAACACCCACCAGATGTAGTCAACTGTGACCAGAATTTGTTCACTTTTCCCTCAATTAACCTCAATGAGAAAGCTAGTAGAGATGGCAAAGCTGTCCCTAGCTCTTATATCTCTCATTGAAAAATACCTGTCAACACCTTCTAGGTGTCTCCTACAACCTATTCTCAATGATTCCATGGACAGGACAAATGCCACTTGTCTGGTGACATGAACAAATAAGACAGGTCCATCTGACTGTCCTCAGGCATTAACTTAGAAGAATTCTAACTGAATTTAAGAATCCTCAGACCTATCACCTGGGAGGCTATGTTAGAGGCACTACTGAACCAACCTGTGCTTCTGACCAATGTAGGCGCCACATGGCAGCCCCAGCAATTTCAAACAATACTTTCTTTCAGGGGTACCATGTATGCCCTTGGGATTAGAGTTTGGGTGAAAGCCTGGAAATACCTTGCTTCTGCATAAAAAAGTAATTTTCCCCTTAGGGATAGTCATGAGTGACCTGAAATAGTTAAAGAAAATGATATTAGTAGATCATGTAGGCCAGAGACAACTTCAGAGATTTTTGCAAAAAGAAGTTACCTTTGGTTATCCGAAGAAGTTTTCTGAGGAATAACTGATTTACTGTTTTTGTGTCTCCCACAGGTAGATTTCCCTAAAATGGAATCTCCAGATTATAAAAATTGGCTGAAATTTGTTCTTTACTTTAAGTAAAGGGATCAATGACACCAAATTTGAACCTGGAAGGCACTCTGGTCAGTCTTGAGGCTGTGAGACATGAGAGAATTGTACTAGACTTCCATCTTTTGGACTATAATTGCTTATGCACTGACTAACTCACTAGTACATCCTGGATGAATACCTCAGACCAAGAGGAAATGTCATTACATAAATGTAAAGGAAAATAATCTGATCTTAAAGGTATTTCTAAGGATTTATGAGATTTGTTCAGTGGGATGTCCTGGATTCTCAGAGTTGGGAGGGAGAGGACAGAGTTGAGTCTTATCCTGCAGAATGACCTCATCTTGACCCACTTATCATGGTCATCTTAACTTAATCTTGTAGGAAAAATGAAATGGTATTGGTCCCAGCCCATTCGTCAGATTAATCAGAGTGGATCAAGTACTGATGAATTCATGGGAAAATTAATCAGAAATCAAAATTATATAGACGTGAAGGAGGAGCAGACTTGTTGACAACAAACTTTCTGTGGGTTTCTTGCATCCTTACATGTCTTCTGGCAATGATGCACATAATTTTTGTTTTGAACTATCTTTTCAAGCTTGTTTCTGTAGTACCAATGTGTCCTTCCAGGACAAAGATCAAGTAAAATAGCTTAAAGATCATTAAAGACTGGGTTTCCTGACGCTCAGAATTTCTTTCCTGTAATGAAGGTGTGGACACTGCTTAGGCCTTTTCATATCACCCTCTGGGAACTGGGACCTGGGAACTGGTCAAATGATGACTCTCTGGCTACCATTATTGCTGTGAGTAATAAATTGACCTCATACATGACGCAGGAGACTGCTCTTCCAAAGCATTCATGAAATCATAACAGGATACCTTGTTCATTTTCAAATAGAACAAAATCTCAGGCCCTTCGCAATTTGTGACATTTAAAAAAAAAATCATACCACTCAGCTTTTGACATAAATATTTTTAGAAAACCTGTGTTTGAAGGTTCAGAGTGTTATGAAGATGGAAAATATTCAGGCCGGTTACTTAGGAGAGGAAGAAAGCCAGAATGGTTAGAGCAGCATTGCTGCAGTGTTTCCTCTGGGATGGCTTTGATCCATTTGTCCTGGTTCAGCACCTTGGGGAGGAATAGAGTAAGATTAATTTCTCTTCAGCATGGTAGTACATCCAGACTTTGAAGATACCCTCCATGTATATCCTTAGGCTTTTCTGCTTTTGATTAATCATTCCAGCTCCTTCCACAGTCCTTCATGAAAAATGATTTGAGACTATTCTCTGTCCTGATTTACCCTTTCCCAGCTTGTCAATATCCCATTCAGAATGTGGCCGATAGAAACAGGGAAAATTCTTCTAATGAAATAATTGAGTCTTCTGTGACTCTGACAATGTGTTATCAACAAAATGGATAAATACAATAAATTTTGCTTTAACCACATAAAATATTAGCAGTAATGAAAATGAAATTGTTAAATAAGGTTTCATCTATCGACTTTTCTGTCTGTCCAATTTGTCTATCATTTACATCTATGTATCTATACATGTATCATCTATCTATCTAATCTATCCACCTACCTATTGATTTAAACTGGGTTGAATAGTACCTTAGACCTCCAAATTCATTTTTGTTGGGAAATGTGATCTTACTTGGAAAGAGGGTGTTTTGCAGATGTAACTCACTAAATTCAACTTATATTGGATGAGGTTGGATCCTAAATCCAATAACTAGCATCCTTATGTCTTTATAAGAAGGACATGTGAAGACATATGTAGGAGGGAGCTTGCCATGTGATGGCAAAGGCCGAGATTGGAAGGACGCAGCCACAAGCTGGGGACTGCTAAGGATTGCTGGACGTCATTAGTAGCTAGCAAGAGGTGAGAGGGCATTCTTCTTTAGAGCCTGGAAAAGCATGGTCCTGCCAACGTCATGTTGGCCTTGCAGTCCCCAGAACAGTGAGAGAACAAATTGCTTCGGGTTAAGCCACTAAATTTATGGCAATTTGCTGCTGCTGCCCTAGGAAGTGAACATGCTATCTATATTAGCTTTCTATTGCCGCTGTCACGAATTACCAGAAAGAAATGGCTTAAAAACTACACAAGTTTATTGTATTACAGTTCTAGAGCTCAGCAGGTCTCTGTTTCTTCTGTTCTTTGACTTTTCTAGCTTCTTAGAGACTGCTTCACCCCTTAAGTCACAGACCCCTTCTTAGCACCCTAACTGCTGCTCCTATCATCCTGTCTACCCCATGGCTGGACCCTCCTGCCTTCCTCCTATGGGGACCCCGGTGATTACATGGGGCCCACCCAATGTAATTCAGGAATATCTCTCCACTGCAGGTTTTTAATCACATACACAAAGTCCCTTCTGCTATGTAAGGTAGCATATTGACGGTTTCTAAGAATTTAAAACCTGGGCATTGTCGGGGGGAGTATCTATCAAGCTAGCTAGCTAGCTATTTACATACAGGTGTATAAGAATGAGAATGAAAAATACGAAGGGAGAAAACCTCCAAATATGCAAGCAATTAGTTCTGTATTAAATGTACCATATTATTATACTATTTATATTAAGTATAAAATGTTTATAATGCATACAATGTACATTTTGCCATTCCTTGTGTCAGCATTCTAAATACTAATTAAAATATTGACCTCAAAGTCCAACTAATCATCCACATTCTCCTTGGGCTTCAAATTCCTCCTAAAATAATTTTAGGTATAGCCAGGGGCCCAAGATCCCTGGGACATGGGCTAGGAGACCAGATCTCTAGTCAGAAAGTTCAACTGTTTCCTTGGATCAATTCCATGGGCTAGACTTTTATTTCCCCTGGACAGCTGGTCTATCCTTGTTTCTTGTTTTACAGGTGCATTGATGTCTGCTTGGTGTGAAGTACTGTTCTTCTAGACTCTGGGGATGCAGAGATGACTAGCATTACGCTTCCCACCAGGAGCAGATAATCCAAGAAGGGGAGACAGGTGCAGAACAAAGGCTGTAACGTAATGTAGCAAGAGCTGCAATAGATCTTGGTACCTCAGCTGTTACAGGAGCAGAAGGCAGTTGGTGATGGCAAGTCACGTCACTGAGGAGGATTCAGTGAGTGACACTAGGTTTGCTTTCAATGAAATTTAAAACTAAGAATTCCGGAAGGCATAAACACATCTCTGCAGTCCGAAGGATGACCCTCTTCTAGAACTTTAAAATGGTAGGAGCCTTATTTGCTCACGAGTGGCACAGTTCACTAGTTGGAAACGCGTAGATTAGGATCAACTCTGAGCAAGTCCCCACATCGTGGGATCTACCAAGCTCTCTCTCCGAGACTTCTCCCTGACTCCATCCTGTGCCATTGAGTAGGATTCACTCAGTTCCCCAGCTGTCTGCAGGGGAAAAGCAGGCCGGCAGAAAGTTCAGGTCTTCTGCTTGACGGTCGAGCCTCACATGGGCTGGCTCTTGGAGGAGCGGTCATGCAACAGTGATGTCGAGGCTGGAAACCCATCCTCAGATGGTATGTCACCTGCTTTCCTGAGCATCCCATCCCATCCCAGGGGGGTTTCCTCTCCACCTGCTGAAAGGGTGAGAAGTTCCCTGGGCATGCTGGAGAAAAGAGCCATGTATTCTTAATCTTTGCGTATGTGCCAAGAGTTAACTGAAGATTCAAAAAAAAAAAAATTCCCATTCTGTTTTTTTAATCTCAGCTGTGCAGCTTAGTAGTTAGGCTAGAAGCCAGATTGCCTGTGTTCAAATCCTGATTTGGGCATATTCATGAAGCTCATTATCTTTGGTTTAAGCATAAAATAAGAACAGGATTGCTAAGAAGATTGAATGGTTCAATTCATGTGAAATAATTCACAGAACATCTGGTCAATGTATGCATTCTATATTCATTTTCATACATTCAGTCCTTTATTCATTTGCTCAGAGCTGAATGTGGGACCTTTCCTATGACCAAGATAGCGTTTGATATTTTCTGAGAAAGAGAAGATTTTCAAGACTAGAGTTCGACTTTTTCATGGACACTTGAGTTTCATAGGAAAACCAGACACATGCAAGAAGCAAAGTAAGGACAGCAGAAGAAATGAAGCCAGACACCTGCTAGATGGTTCTGTCCCATGATCTCTTTGATTTCAGGATTATATTTATGGCAGAATTTTCTATAACATCTCTGTATTTAGTTCTGAAGTAGCAAGATTTGTAGAGGGAAGTAAATTGAGGTGCTGTGATCTTAGGCTAGAGGAGTGTGTAGAAACACCATCCTGGGTGTGTTGCCTTCATTTGCTCACTTATTTATCAAACAATTATTTTCTTAAGGGTCTGTTAGCTGGTGTCAGATGCCCAAATGAAGCAGAACCTGTACTTTCATTCAAGAGGCCAGCGAGGAACAACCAAGCAGACACATAATTATAAACTAACACAGAAGCAAGCACCCCAGGAGGAACACAAGTAAAATCCCATGAGAGAGAAAAAGCATTTGACTAAGTATTTTCTACAGGCAGATCTGTGGGAGCTGGGTGGCCTGGGTGGGCCTTGAAGGGGTGAGTCATTCTATAGAGGGATTCAGAAAAGCCATGGACCTGGAATCGCAGTATAAAGAGACCTGAAGCTCAGTGATGATGACGGAGGACCTGGAACAACCAACTGAAGGAACAGCCTCACTGTGTGGGTCCCAGAGGAGGGAGGCACTGAGTGCCCTGTGGGGTGTCATTGATGGACAGGAGTTATGCTCCAGCAAATACTTCAGAAGACTTTGGGACATGGATTGGGGATTGGCTGGATGCCTTGGACAAACTGAGAGCTTCTTAAGCCCCATTATACTTCCTTCTTATACCCGACCCCAGGGTCTGTGTTTGATCCACACCCAGGCCTGTAGTGTGATATATATTTGCAGCAATTTGCTCATCCTTGTCTGTTATTCTTCTAATCTCCTGCCTGCCACGGAGATTAATATGTTTGGTCACGTTTCCCAAACAAGTAAGCCACCATTCTGTGAGCTAGCGTCGACCCCTGCTGTCTCCCAGCCCATGTGGGGAGAGTGGAAATTGGATTCTGCAACTAAAACCAGAGCTGACAGCTGCTGAGCCCTGGGGGACCACACAACCTGCCAGGATTCTTCCACCCTCAATCTCTGCCTGGCCAAGCCCACTTTCATGCTGTGTGTGCATTCATCGAAGCATGAAATCCAGTCATTTCTGTGGGTAGAGTTGGTCAGCATGGCCAAATCCACCCAAGTCTCTGAGAGAACAGACCCAAAATGAATCTTTTATATCAATAATCCTCAGCAAATTTTAAAAAATAATAACTCCTTCCAAAGTGACTTCAATTAAACCCCTACCACTGCCTATCTCAGAGGGATGATTCATCAGTGAACCCTCACTACAGCACTTTGTGGCCAGTGAGAAAGAAATAACAGATACAGCATACGATGGCAAAATCCATTTCTCCCCAACAAAACCACTGAGTTTCAACTTATCCAGCTTATGTAACAACAGGGAGAATACGACAAACTCCATGGTTTCCAAAAGAAGGGAACTCAGGCAATCTCCCTTTTGCCTGTCAAGCCTGTGGAAATATATGAATACACCGAATATATGCAAATACATATACCATTATTGTATATACATTATATACACATATATTTATATATACACACATCCAACCTGCACGCATATACACATTCACGTAGAATTATGTAACACATGGCAAACAAAACTCATCTGTATGTATATATATATATATATATGCACACACACACATATATAAGCAAACAGAGACATGCACATGTGACATGAATATGTAACCAGACAAATATGAAGGTAAGCATATATTCCAAGTACAAAATGAATATATAATACATCCCTTTGAAGTCTATAGGATGATAAGGAGGGAAGAAGAGTGAAAAGGGAATTGCATAATCACTGTGATTGATTGTAAGAGTATTAACAAATGGACTGAGGTGTGCCTTGGTGGCTCATGGTTAAGTGTGCCAACGCAGTCCACATACTTCCTAGGACAGATGTTCGCAGATTAGGGCTGGTGATTAACAACCAAAACTTTGTTTATTTTTATTTGATAAATAAAAATGCTTCTTCTTGCCTGCTTGCCTACTTACCATCATTCCTGACTGCCTACACCTTTCTTGAAAATAAAGGAGTGGGGGAAGGAGGGAGGGAGGAAGGGAGAAAGGAAGGAAGGAAGGAAGAGAGGGAGGAAGGAGGGAAGGAAAGAAGGAAGGAAGGGAGGGAGGATAGAAGGAAGGAAGGAGGGAGGGAAGGAAGGAAGGGAGAGAGGGAGGAAGGAAGGAAGAAAGAAAGAACAGATTGATACAAGAAGAATTTGTTAAACTCATATGAAGAAACTGAAGCAATTTCTTGACAAAAAAGTCACCTTCTTTTGAAAGCATTACATAATCTCTACACTAATTTCACATGATTCCTCATTGTGCTATCAGGGGTTGAGAGACTCCTGAAAATAATGGATGAGAGAGGGAGGTGCAGACTGGTGGCTACTCTCTAGGTGACATGCATTTTAAGACTGGAACTTAAGATATAATCCACTTTTCAGGATGAATTTTCCCAATCCTTGAGGCAGTATGAAAGCTGCTAACAAGAAAAGGAAGAAGATGCAAACAATATGCTTGATTGTCAGATACAACTCCTATTCCAATGAGAAAATGTGATGAAGTTGATGGGCTCTGTAAGTTTGATCATCATATCCCCACCATATTGCAAAACAGTTGTCAAGTTCTCTCTTCCCTGACATAATAACAGCGCAACACGCAGGCATGGGACTGATAGTGACTGGCGACATCCATCTTGGCCCTGCTGTGCATACAGAATTGTGGGCACCTTTCTTCTGTCATCTCATGATGGTGTTGAATCCATTTCCATACTCTTGAGTTCTCATCTAAGATATATTTCAACATAAACTTAGATAGAAAATGTCACATTCGCTAGTCTCCCCACACTCTAACTGGACTCTTCAAAGCAAAATAGATAGGATTGCATTTTATAGTCATTGGAACACTAGTCTATTTTTCTTCTTTTCAAACAAACATCCCTTTACTTAAAGGTCCCTTTAGAATAAGCTGGACGTAAGAAATATAAAAAATGTGTATCTTATCACCTATCTTTCAGAATTTTGAGTTTGAGTTTGAGGTACTATAATTTAACCTTGACCCCTAGAAAATTCCAGGTTCTCGGGAAAACCATCAGAGTAACCTGATAAGATTGTCACTATTCTCCATCTGGTTTTGTACAGTCCCAGTCTTCTGCTGGGAGAAGGCTAAAATTAATGCAAAGGACTTAGGAAGGTATTGGCATTTAGGTACGTAAAAAATAAGAAAACCTGTCAGGTGAGAATTGGACTGTGGCATTGCCTAATCTATGGAGATCTATGCCAAATTGGTGATCACATTCCTTAGAATTCATCCAGATAATAATTCCTGTTGTAATTCACGTAACTCCCAGGGCTGTAGAAGTTATGATGATGGAGTGGGAGAGCGTGGTTGCAATTTTGTATTATCATTTCACAGGAGACCAGCACTGAGACTAAAAGAACCCCAGAATATCCCAGAGGAGAAATGTTGAGCAAAACTCTGAGAGAACAATGTGTCAGAGGATTTCTGGAGGATGCAAATACTGAGAATGAAGCAGTGGATAGGTCAGACTAAGGTGAGCAAATCCTTGCATATTCTTAAGATAATGAGAGGGCATTTTGGCAGGCCCCAATACCAGTTTGGAAGCATTTGCAAATAGGAAAATATCAATAGGATTTTTGCAAAAATTATACAATAATTGTGTCAGGCATTGCTATTTTTATTTTCCTAAATTGTTATATAATCCTCACAACAGCAGTGTAAAAATGTATATATTATTATGACACATTATGACTCTTATGTTTGACTTGTGGAACTAGTCTAATCTAGATGTTCACACATCTAGCCCAGATTTGCAGACATTAAGAGGATCATAGCATGCATATATATACAATGTGTGTGTGCATGTGTGTATGTATATATATATATATGCAGAGAGAGAGAGAGAGAGAGAGAGAGAGAGAGAGAGAGAGAGAGAGAGAGAGAGAGAGATCTGTTTAATAGCAGAGTGTATTAACCCTAAATTCCAAATCTCTGATTATCGGGAGCTTTCCAAATAGCTCAAGTTGGGATTCTCCTGTACTGGTGAGACTTTTGAGGTGGATAAGAGTTACTATCATTGACAATTTCAAGAATCTATGAATAAATAAATGCAAAATGAATGTTTAGACAGCTTTGGCATGAATATTCTCTGGAAGATACTTCTTTTGCTCACTCATGTTTCAAGCACCATTTCTCTGGAAATTGCTGGTGCAGGAAAAACTGTGTTTATAAATTCTCCCTTCATATAGCTTATAGTTAATTTGTCTGCAGACCTTAAATCTGGCAGAACTTTATGAGCTGAGTCTCTGTGCAAGTGTAATTAAGAGACACTTTACAATTTCAGGTTCTAAATGATGGCTTTAGGGCAGAGAGAGGGTTTTTCTTTCCTTTTCCTTTTTAAGGTGAAGAACAGAAAGTGCAAATTAAGACAAAAAATTATCCTTCAGCGGATATAAAGGAAATGCATGCTAAAATGGAAAATTTTGGAAACACTGAAAAGTAAAGATGTTAAAATAACAGTGATCCTTAAATACAACATCCATGGAAAATCACTCAGCAATTCAGCATAGTCCCCACCATTCAGCAAATTCCTAACAGCTCTTTTTTCTATAGCTGAACTAATGTTTTCTATAACAGGAGTTTTCAAACTCTTACCTCTGAACTGTTTTACATCTAAAAGTTTAGTAAAAATTTCCAGTAGTTTTGTTTATATTTTGTTATTCATTTTTAATTCTTGAATATTAAACATAAGAAGAAATAAATATTAATTTATTTGTCTACAATCACAATAATAAACCTATTACATTAGCACAAATAACATGTTTTAGTGAAAAAGTATTTTTCAGAACAAAAATTTAGTTAAAAGAATGGCATTGTTTTACAAATCTTTGTAAGACTGGACTTAATAAAAAGCAGATGGATTTTCACATCTGCTTCAGCCTACCTTGCTATATTGTATTGGCTGAACTATATGAAGACAATTTAGTCACATAGAGACATAGAATTGGAAAAGGGAGGAGTATTTTCATAGCCTTTTAAAATAAATATAATGTGTCCTGCAGCCTGTGGAAAACTCCAATGTACACTCATGAAAAGAGAGTAAAAGAGAAAATAGTATTTTAGCATTCTTACAAAAATAGTTTTAACTTCACAGAGTCCCTAAAAACAGTTGGGGAATCCTCAAAATTTTTTGCTCTAGACTTTGATAATCTCCATAAATATTATGCTTGTCACTCCACAGTATATTTTGAGCATTATTAAAAATAGTCAAAGTGAAATGTATCATAATTTATTTAGCCATCTCCATGTTATTATGTTATTTGGACATTTAGATAAAATCCTGTATTATAATAACAAAAATAATACTAATACATATTCTTTATCCAAAATTCTGTATCTGAATTTTGGCAGGTTATCAGAAGTAGAAGGGTACATTTTAGGGTTCTTAATATTTTATATGAGCTTTTTCAAGAGAGGTTTTACCAACTTGTATTCATCGCAGTTGGTGACTAGGATGTAAAAGCAGATCTATCCTTGAGTCTTCATCAACAAATATTCTGTGTGTGAACATCCTAACAATGCACATCCTGCCATTAGTACTGACCATCCATTCCATCACCGTGAAAGGAGTTTATAAATCTTATCAAGTACTGCAACCATTTCGTTTAATATAATATTGTAGGTAAGTGTGTGTGTATTAATTTGCTAAGACTTCTGTAACAAAGTTCCACAAAATGACAGCCTTAAAAAATGAAAATCATTATTTCAGTTATAGAGGTACGAAGTCTAAAATCAAGGTGTGAGTAGGGTTAGTTCTCTTGAGGAGAAGCAGATCCTTTTCTCTCTCTAGTTTCTTTTGGTTTCCTGGCAATCTGTAGTGTTCTTTTATTAATTAGAAGTATCACCCCAATTTCTACCTTAAGCTTCACATGACTTTTTTCAGTGCATGTGTGTGTCCAAGTTTTCCAACTTTTTATAAAGATACCTTATGTCATATTTTCATATTGAATTGGGACTCCACTCTACTCCAGCATGATCTCTTCTAAGTGAACTAATGACATCTGAAATGACCTTACTTCCAAATAAGGACACATTGTGATATACTAGGAGATTAGGAAATCAGTATAAGATGCAATTTGTGGAAGCACATAATTTAATCCACAACATTAAAGCATAAAATTTACATATCTAGATTGAATCCTAATATATTTACCCCCATTTTCAATAAAAACAACTTTATGCTTTTAAGTGGCCCATCTACTTAGGCATAAGAGAGTATAATCTTCTTTGCCTCATCATCATCATCATCATCATCACCATTCATTATATTTTTTCCAGGATTTTACTAATAACAAAGTGCTTTTGCATGTTTGGTATCAACTGACCTAGACTACTTAAGAAAGCCAGTATTGAGATTATAACACCCACTGTAAAGAAATATGAAGGTCGGAGAGATTGCCTTGCCCCAGATCATTGTGAAAAACAAGAGTCTCACCTTGTGTTTAGATTACGGAAATTTTAATGACCACAGCTGTGAAAGTCAGTCAAAAATCCTTGATTAACAAAACTACATAGCAAATAGAGCGGTGAGAGAACTAACACAAGGATGGTGAAATACAGCAATATTTTATCTTACCTAAGACTTGCTCCATCAGAGTTATTTCTTATAGTACTACTGGTTTGTTGCATTCTTAGTCACAGGAATGCAGACATCCTATTAGTAATTTTTGGATCATATGGAGAATATCTGTATCAATCATCTTTCCATTTTCCACTCCTTTACAACTTCTCATCTTTCCAATTGCAATTTGCATTGCAATAAGATCATTCAAAATTGCAAATTTATCATTTTGAGTCTAGTCACAGATTCAACTACTGGTCAACCTACCAGGAGACAAATGAAAGGAAGTTTATAACAGTTCTTTGCAATGGCCCAAAAGAACTCAGTTGACTAACATTAGAGTGGTGGGAAAATGCATTCTGATCTCATTTAATTAATGGTAAGGGGTGGTGAAAATAAATCCCTGAGAATGATTGGATCTCAGAAATAAAATGCTGATGGAAGAAAAGTCAACCTTAGAAGAATGCATGCAATAGGAATCTGACTTTCTAAAGTTCAAAAATATGGAAAATGCAGAAATATGTTCTTCAAGAGTACAGTCTGATGTGTTCAAGATAGGAATGAGGCAGGAGCTGATAAACACAGCATTCAGGTGTGCAGCTTCCTGCATGGTGGGAGAGATGCAATGAGACAAGAAAGTCATTCATCCAATGTGCTCAGCGTCCCACTTTATGAGCAAATTGATAAGTATGGGTATTGCTATTGCCATTTTTATTTTGCATATACTTAATATTTAATAAAAATGTGTCTTAAGTGGTATATCCGACATAGACTCTGTCTTTTCTAGAGAAGCAAGGGGGAAGATCACTGGGGGAAGAAGATGAGTTTGAATATTCCGGAGAGTTCAGTATTCACGTTTATCCGTTAAGTGTCTCTGCTCTGCCCGACACTTGCGGGTGGACTGAGAGGAGGGAGAAATTAATCAGGCCTAGTTCTTGTTCATGTGGAACTAAATGAAGCCATGCTGGAGACTATACTGACCTCAAGAAATAACCCAGGACTTGAGGCAACCTGGGCTTGCTTCATTACGTGTCGGGATTCTTGTAACAATCCTGATTTGTAAAGGGAAAAATAGTCTGTCCACCTGTGATTCATTTCACCTACAGCTTTGAAAGTGCTTCTCCTAGAGTTCTGATCATGAGAATGGTCATCAAAGGGATCTGCTCACATCATGCCCTCCCTGCTCTGTGCTTCCAGCACAGACCAAACCCTGTAGCTAAGCCTGCAGGACCATCTCACACTGATTCCTGTCTCGGAGCTTGCTCTCTTTCCCCAGCTCCACCACCAACCCACCTTTCATCCAACCCAGACCGTTTGCTTCTGCTTGTCAGTCTCCAGATTTGACAGGTTTGCTCATCTTCTGGGTCTTTGCAAGAGCTATTTTGTCGGGGTGAAGTCCACTGCTGCTTTTGGCGGTGTCTGTACAATTCCCGGGGCACCTGAGTGCTCAGTATGGAAAACCTTTTCTTCCCCTTACCTGGAAAATATCCCTCACTTGTAAATAGTTATCTGTTGTTCTTCCGTATCCTGGTAATTCTGAGATCCCTAAGGCATTTGAATCTCTGGGGCTTATATAAGGACTAATATTGTAACCAGGGGCCACAAGGTGGTATTTTCAAATAGAAAAAATAAGTGTTTTATGTAAATATATAGGGGCTAATAGGCTAGGATGCAGGTTCTTTTAGAGAAAGAAGGAATTGTACGTTCTGACCTTTGAAGGGTGGACTTGGGTCAGCAGAAGAAAGGCAGCAATATTACCAAAGAGGAGTCACATTTTAAAAAGTCTAGTGCAAAGAATTTGAAAGTTACCTTGGCAACAATGAAAACATAAGCTTGATTAAGAAGAAGCGCGTATTTTTGTGGGGGATGATTTTGGAAAGGAAATTGGGCTAAAGTAGGACAGTCGTTGGGATTCAGTCCTGCATGAAATGGGAAGGAGAATGAAGGACTTAGATGGCCAGAGTGATCGGACGAAACTCTGAAGTCAATTCCAGAGTTAACAGAACAAAATGTTTCAGAATTGAAACTGGAAATGTCAGATCTAAGCTTGTCTGTCTGCCCCTGATTACAAATACATAATACGTCCTAAACAGTACCTGCCGTCATCTTCCTCAAGAAGGATGCTTGGCAAATTGTAGGCAATAGAGGAGACTGACTCATTCCAATTACTCTCGCGAAAATGAAAGTGGCAAAGGAAGTAAACCCACTTAGGGCTCAGGGAAATGGTGAAGTGCCTGTCAGATTGCAATAATTGTACAGCAGCCTTTTGTGGGCTGTGATGGAGGATCATCAAGGTACAGGAACAAAAATCTCTGCAAAATAGAATGTTTTTCTCTCCTTAACCATTTTAGAAAGCGACTGTGTGAGAAGGTGTCTATGTGCCCTGATGGGTTCCATGGAGGAAGAAATGCCCTGAGAAGGGGTCCTTTCCCTGGATCCGCTGGAGAACCTGCCCCACCTATCTCCAGTGCTCTGCCCTCCTGAGTCGCTGGACCCCCATCTGCCATGGTTCTTTGTTCAGCACCGTGCTGGATAGTGTAAAACCAAATCGAAAATGTATTTGAGGGCTGAGTGGATGGGTTTCTATCATGGAAGGTAACGTCATCGGGAGCTTAAGGGAATCCAAGAAATAGCACACTTCTCTCACTACCAGATAAAGATCAAGATAGTATTTTTACTGCTGAAATGAATCTGATGTTAGAGAATGTGACTTAGGGATGTAATAATTGAAATAATTAACAAATGAAGCTCACAGGAAAATGCTAGACTCCTCACATTAGGTCGTGGACTGGAACACTGGTAGCATGGAGAAGAGGATGTGTACTTAGGGTAGTAAGCATTCAAGAAATAAAGGATAGAGAAGGAACTACTCATTCTGTTTCTTCTACCAAAATGATAGGTAAAATATTCCTCCACCCTGGGAAATGAATGATTAAAGGAAAGGAGACTAGGAAAGTTAGACTAGTCAAGCTCCCTCCAAAGAGAAGAAGAGATGACCATGGAAGTTTGGTCCTATCTGCCTAACATCTGGGGAAGCCATTTCAGTCACTGGAGGAGTGAAATCCAGAGCCCAGGGGATGCTGTTGAATTCGATTTATTCGTAGGAGAAGGAGAGCGTGGTCAACTGTATTAAGGGAGGTCATAGAAAGGAGAGTACAAAGGAGAGTACATTTGACCTTCAGGCCTAATATAGCAAACAATCTAGATAAAGTGTACAAAGACATGGCAGGATATGCCTGGGGAAAGAGTAAACAAAACAAAAACCTGAGATCCTCTAGGTAGCGTGTAGACTCAGTTGAAGGAAGACCCAGTTTTCATGAGATGACCTTGTCCTGTTAGAAACAAGGTGGGGAGCCACTAAGGGACTTACTGATTATTTGTTCCCAGAGGGTTTGTGACATTTCGGGGGTCCATGAACCCTCATCATTTGTCTCCCCGATTGTCAGAACAGTTCAGTTTCTTCTCTGGTGGTCATGCTAGAACAGTTTATCTCAGCTTGTTTCTCCAGATCTTATCTGATGATGCAGAATAAATTATGCTATCATTCAGTGGAATTATCTGAACTTTTACCAATGACTGAGGAAGGACTGGTATGATAAAAATATGACCCTTATTTTAAAGAACCCCTTTGACGGTGCAAGGTGATAGTGGCAGCACAAGTGAATCTAGAACAAATCGGAATAGACTCACAGAGCTTGACTGGGGCTACTAGAGGCAGAATCATCTGCAGAGGGAGGTCTCCAGCGAAAAGAGAACCACGGAAATAGTGAGGCCCAGTTTTATACGGAGACATGGAGGTCATAGTCATCTCTACATCTACTGGGGTTACATTCCACCAGTGCCAGTCACCAACTGGGACTCGTGCATAGAGTGGTGTAATTTGGGGAGGGAGGACAACACCTGGAGAAGATGTGGGGAGATGGGACCTGGGGGAAACAAGTATATACAATTTATTTCTGAGGTTAGATTGAATAAATCAAAGAAGGGGGTTTAGAAAGAGATCTTGAAGGAAGTCAGATTACCTACTTCTCAGGTGGGGGACCTGGCAGATGTGTTCCCTCATCGAATCTTGACATGGTACCTGGGCATTAACTTGACCATTTTGAGACCTTCTTGGTTCCAAAATACCTACTAATATTAGTACCTTCTATATTCGTCTAGCCTCATGTCTTGGCTTCATACTTGTTCTGGATTTGGGAGGCTCCAGTTTGATACAGAGATAAAATTGGTGAAAATACACATAGGACCATCAAGTAAGCTTTTTAGATAGAGCATAAGAGTCAGCAGGTCTTATATTTTAGGTATTACAGTAGAACTAAGGCTCAGCTTCACATCTAGAGGAAGTCACTAAGCACAGGAAGTAGAGTGATTCTTTCAGTGTTCAGACTGTGCTCTTCTGCTGCCCTTCCAAAATCTCTTGGCTCTACAAGGGCCCTCATGTCTCTGTGCTAGAATGATACTTTTTGCACATGATTGGAGAAATTTGCAAAGCATTCTTTACTCAGGGACCATTTATTGAGGAAACGAAGAGCCAGGCATTCTGGTTAGTGCTTTATGTTCCTTTTGTTAGAGCTTCTCTAGTTGGGTGTCATGGAAACCAGGGCATCCAGAAACAATTACAAATGTGCTGAAATATTGATATTGTCCACCTTTGAGGTACTTGAGCAGCTAGCTTTGAGACAGAGTCTCTGGGTCAGAATACATCAGGTCACAGAGTCCAGCTTTGCTGTGTTCTATGACATGACTATATCTGCATTATAGCACTTGTCCCTCATGGTAATCATAAGGCAAATAGTATTTTCATCATTTCACATCTGATAGGCTCAGACAGACTCAGAGTAAACATGTAACTAGGGAACGAGCACCGGAAATCTCGTGGTCAGTGACTGGTGGAGACGGGTGCAGTCGGGTCTGCCTGTACAGAGGGCCGAACCTGTCTTCACACCATGCTCTTCATGCTACCAGACCCTCAGGAATAGCCTCCAATTCAGAAGGCTCAGGCCACTTCTGTCTCATATTTGCAAATGCACAGAGGTCAGATCCTGGGTGTCCTGAATGAGGAGTTGGGGACAGTTGGCAATGACAGAGCCCCTGTCGATTGGCTTTCCTTTGATTTCCCTTTGAACATCTACTATAGCTCTTCCAACTCCAACACAATAGGTCTCCTCTCTCTCTCTGGGTGGAAAAAGGGGGCATTTTAACATGTCTTCCCAGACCGTATGAGTCCCATGGCCTCCCCTATTGGATGGCAGGGCTCTAGTACCTCCAGGGAAACTTCTGGAGTGTTACACTCACTCACAAATTAAGTCAGTCTGCTTCCGCAGCAGCTGGACCAGTGCCTGGGCTGCTGCCATTGCCGGTCCCTGGATTTCTGCTTTCTACTCCACTGAGTCCGCTGTCGTGGGTGCCGTGTAGTCGCCGATTGACATATGGACCTGACAATGCTGCTGTTTCTTGCCCTTGACAACGCTCATGCTCACTGCACTTGCCTCAGTCTTCCATGATTTTCCTCTGACCACTTTTGCTTCAAAGCCTTCCCCCTCCAGACCACTGCCTGTCACTTTCTGGCCTAATTGAACTCTGGCTGAGAGCTCTCTGTGACATCTCTTTAGCACCCGCTCGCTTGGGTCCATGTGAAGGATGCAGCCATGTCACAGGGGTCACGCTTTAGGTTCTTATGTTCTCCTGGAAAGGTTCCACACAGTGGATGCTGGTTCAGACAGTGAAGACGTTTCAGGTGACAGCTCTGATGCCATACTGCTTTTCCTCTCCAATCCCCAGGGCCTGTTACTAAGGCTGGCTCGTTTGAGCAGATTTCGTCTTCCCTCAGGGTACACTCTCTCCATGAGGATTCACATTCTTTCTTGAAATTTCATTCCACTGGGTGACTCCTGCCCAGTTTACCAGATGTGCTTGAAGATATGCCGGCACCCCAGTCTTGGCCCTAGTAGAGCGATTTCCCAGAAGCCTGTCCAGCTTCCTGTTAACCGTGGATAGCAGGAGTGCGAAAATCAGAATATCCACACACATTTTCCTCCTTATTTCTAAAGCATGCCATGTTTATTGCAGGAATTTTAGAAAATGCAATCCAGCGATAAGAAGATGAATAATATTACTACTCAGAGATAAATGCAGTTGATATTTGCAGAATGTCATTTTCATTTATGATGTGACTACAATGTGTCTGGCATTGTGCTAACACTGGCACTAAACACACAGCCAAGCACAAGCCCTGCCTGCCCAGATATTGCTTTATACTTTGATCTCCCCTTCATCCTGCCACCTTATAAGTCTATTCCTTTCTAGTCTTCATGGAAGATGAACATTTTCTCTTGGATTCTGAATTAAAGCACGTTCAGATATATGCCCTTCTCAGAATTTTCTTTCTCCTGCGCTGCAGCATTTTTCTCCTGTAAATCCTCCTACCCGGTAACGCCCCCTGCTCGCCCCGCCTCTACCTAATTTGTTCTTAGCCAGTTATTCAGTTAAAGGTCAATGTCAGTTTTTGTCAACAACTGAGGGATGAATTGCCTTCAGCTCTGCCTACTGTGTGCTGTTTGAATCTTGCTCTCATATCAAGCCTTGGTCTTGGTCTGTGTGACCGTTTAACCCTTCAATGCTCAGTTTCCATCAGCATTTGCTCATCATTCTATATTCTATAGCGCTGATAGCCTTTCTACCTTTGATCAGTCAAATGATCAAAATATATTTGTCAAAATATCTGGTCTTTGTCCGTAATTCCTTGCTAATAGCTCCCCCAAGCCTTGGACTTTCCTAAGTGCTAAAGGGTTAAAGGTGTTTTTTAATGTTAATAAGTGCTAAAGGGTTAAAGGTGTTTCTTATGTTAATGAGGGACACTTGGGAGGCACCAGTGGTGGGTTTATTCTAGATGACTGGAGCATATTCACGAGGATGTCAGCGACAGAAAATTTGTGAAATATGGACCTACCATTCGATCCAGCAATCCCACTTTTGGGCATATGCCCAGAGGATACAAAATCTCTAGTCAGGAAAAATATCTGCACCCCAATGTTCATAGCGGCACAGCTCATGAGTCAAGACATGGAATGCAAACAACCTAAATGCCCAACAACAGATGACTGGATAAAGAAATTGCTATTTATATTCTCAATGGAATTCTATGCAGCTACTAAGAAAATGAAATTGTGCCCTTTGCAAAAAACTGGGTGGAATTGGAAATGAAATAAGTCAGTAAGAAAAAGAGGCATACAGGATGGTTTCACTCACATGTGGGATCAAATCAAATGAAATAAATAGATAAACCCCAACAAAAGCTCTCTGGATACCAGATGATGATTGTTAAGGGGGCACTAGGGGGGAAGGATGGAAAGAGGGGAAAGGTGGTGGTAAGGGACACAGAAACTCTGGTATAGGGTGTGATGTGACACATGCATAGAAATACACTGTCAATATTCAAAATTCAATAACAAATTTTAAAAAAGGAAAAGTGTGACAAAGGAGGCAAATAAAGGATTGCATCACTTATATTGAAAATAGGAAGAAAGAACACAAACGAACTCACAAAATAAATTTTAAGTGAACTTTTGAACTTTGACATCTAAACTATAATTGACAGAAATAAAGATCATAGATTATGGAAAAAAAAAAAAAAAGGAAAAGAAAGCTTGTGAGCAAGTGATAGAAAGAGTTATTCACTCTCTAAGGTAGGAGAGGGGCCAGACTCAAGGAGGGGATCCACACTGATGGCTGGGGATCCATGTTTATACAGGGCTGGGTGAGGGTGGCATCTGAGTGGGATGCAGGGTATTTTTCCAGTTTCTCGCATCGTTTTTCCTCTGGAAAGCAAACTTTCCATCTTTCTGTTTGGTCTCAGGTCTTCTATCTTATTTCCTAAGCAGTTTGGGGTCTCCCCTCTGGGATGAGGGCTCAGCTGCCTGGGGCTCTCGCGGCTGACACCTTCTTTTTGGCAAGGTGATTTTTCATCAATGGTGGGCTCAAAATAAGACATTGAGGAGAATTGTTTGTTTTCAGTCTCTGACAAAGGGGACCCGCCCACTGTGATTGGAGGGTTAGAAATTCCAGTCCAGCCCCAGATCTCCCGGCAGGGAGGAGAGACTGGCAGTTGAGGTCAATTCCCCAAGGCCAGGGATTGAAGCAATTGTGTGCAAATTGCAAAGCCTGGGAGGATGGGTTTTGGAGGGTTTCCAGGTCAGGGAACACATGGAGATTAGGTAAAGTGGGGTGTTGGAGAGGACTGGGTGCTGGGTGACCTTTCTGCACGCCTCAGCCTATACAGCTGTCCCATCTGGCTCTTCCTGAGCTTAAATCATAATAAATTCGTCACCTAGTGAGGAAACAGGCTTCCTGCATCCTTGCACATGATGATATTCTTGCACATTAATCAAACCTGAGAGCCTTTGATCTCCAGACAGCAGGCAGAAGCACAGGTAAACACCTGGGCCAGCACGTTGCGTCTGTGTCTGCAGCAGCAGAGCTGTCTGGGTGGACTGAGCCTTTAACCTGTGGAACCCGACTCCATCCCCAGGCAGGGTCCGGATTGAGGTGAATTCTCGGACACTCCGTTGTCTGAGAATGACTGGATGTGGGGACCTCCATTGGTCCCTGCGGAACTGAGCTGCAGGAGACCTCTGTCCATCAGTCTCATTCTGCGCATTCACTCTTCCCAGCGTGACTCCAGAGGGTTTTCCTGGGGACGCCTAGAATAGAAAGTACCACAAAGTGCTCCTCGTTACTGTGTTCTGAGAAATGCTGCAAATAGATGCAGAAGTGAGGGCAGAGGGTGTGCTTTCAGGAATCAGCACCCAAAGGCAGATGTACAGCGACTCAGCTCTTGGGTTGTTGCAGACACTGGAGAGTCCCACTGGGGACAGTGGGAGAAACAAGTGTCTGTGTTCCTTATAGTCTCTGTTTCATAAAATTAAACCTAGGTAAGGTCTTTCTCTATGTGGTCCCAACCCATTGGAGTCGGTATACATTTATTTTCTGACATTAGCTAGTTATCCATCCTAATTGTCTCTGCGGTTATTTTCAATTCCATCCTTTCTTTGTTTTCATTCCTATTTTAATTGGCAGTTAGGAGAGATCCTTACTCCACTATAGGTGGACATTTCATTTCCCAACTATCATAATAGCTGCTATGCTGAATAGCTATCAGCCCGGCATTTTTCTAGTTGCTTTATTTATGTTATCACTTTGACTCTAATCCTATAAGGCAACTTATTACCTCCATCTTGCAGATAAAGAATCCAAGGCTGAGAGGTTAATAAAAGATCTGCCCAAAGGACACTAAACTTGGAAGATATACTGGCTCAATTCAAACCTAGGACCCACACCAAAGCCCTTGACATTTCCCCAGTCTCTTAACTTCTTTAAGAGCAATTATCATGTTAAGTTATTTTGGGACACCTTGTACAAACACACTGAGCTCATGCAAAGTTTCCATTGGTGCCTGGCATTGTTGTTTTGCAGGTAGAGAATGAGAACAGTGTGGTCACTGAATACTATTTCCTTTCTTCCCTCCCTTCATTCCTTCTCCTCTCCTACTTCCCCTTATAACTTTTACTCTATATTCACATGCTACAATGAATTCATGAACAAATATTATCTCCGATCTATATGCATGAAATGTCTAGCACAATGGAGATGATTGGAAATAAATGAATTCAAAGAAATGAAGTAAAAAAATGGCTTGTCATCTGACAATGCAGATGCAGTCGTATCTGTCAGCCTGGAGTACTTCATGGGTGGTGTTTTCGTGTGTTGGTGAGAACAGGGTGACAGGTAATCTCCAGGAAGCAGCAGCACAGTTGCAAAGCTTTCAGACACAGAGGGTGAGCTCTCTGGTGAGTTTGCTTGGTGGTCTACGACCTCATCGAAGTAGGGAGTTACACACTGAGGATGCACTATGAGGCTGCACCTGCTCCTTGAAGCACAGCAGAGCAGACAGGTGGTTGGAGAAGGTGTGGGAATCTGCAGGCTTCAGTCTTTTTCTGAGGAACAAAGGTAGTTGTTGGGTTCATAAACGTCAATCACAAGTATAAAACTACCTATTTCCATTTTCTCATGAGCCCAATAATTGTTCTCTCTACTAGTTTAACTGAGTTTAAGAAATATAAATAGCAATGCTGTGTTGAACTTCATTCTATATTTTAGATCCAATGATAAAGCTTAATCTTGCACTTGAGCAAATTATTCTGACCTAACAGAAAAGTTGTTGACTGATTTGTAAATGATTTCCTTTTCCCCAGTGAGCCTTAAAATATATTTGTATGCTCAATATTTACACATTTTCAGCAAGGCCAGTTCCTCTACAAGTCATCTACTCCTTATCAGTGCCCGCAGAGGCTTTGCCACGTTCTCATCGCCTATGTGCACAAATATTTGAAGAGATGCATTCTCATAAAAAATATTCCAAAAGTTCCATCCACAATCTACTATGAGATGATGAATGTGTGTAGCTGGTCTTGGTTGAGTAGACCGGGGTCTCCCCACACATTAATTTGTAGTGACAACTTGAAGAGTCCCTTAGTGAACTTGTCATTTATCTATCCCATAAGGAAATCAGATTGCCAGAAGTAATAGCAAAAACATATAGTGGTGTCTGTCAGAATTCTGAAGCTACTGCCCTCAAATATACCTCCTGGAAAACGCAAACACATTCAATCCTAGTGGCCGCTAGAAAAACAAGAAGGATTGTGGGTATTTTCTAAAGGCGAAGCATTATGTTTCACTGATGAGTTTCAAGACAACCACATAAAGGCCACCAATATTGTAGAGAAATCTCCTTTCTAAATAGCACGTTACTGAGATATAAATCACATATCACAAAATTCACTCATTTCGAAGTAGACAGTTCACTGTGTTTAGCGTATTCATAGTTAGACATCTGTCATCTCTATCCAACTTTAGAATATTTTAATCACTACATACAGAAACTCACTCTCAATGTCAGTTTAGAAAAAAGGTAAGTATCGAGTTGCAAAATTTGAGATTAAAAACTATAAAGATATAAATAATAAAATGAATAATTTTCTTAAGCATTTTGAGTTCTCAGTAGTGAATTAAGAAGAGGCAGACAAAATGGACTGACAGGCAAACACTGGTGGAGTAGCTGGTAGGTCCACTGCCTCTGGAGAAACACAGTCCACATGCATCCCAAGGACCCAGGTGTAAGTCCCAGGTTTGCGGAAAACCACCATGATCAGCAACTAAACGAAGATAAAATAAATTGCTTTTTTCTCCTCTTCCTGCCTGTCTGCCTGCTTATTCGCATTCATTCTTGCCTGCACCTTTCCTTTAAAAAAGAAATGTTGAAACGACAGTAAAATATCTCTTAGTAAAAACAAGGCCCAAATTATTTACAAGGCATTGTTGCTGAATCTCCAAGAAGTAATCTCTCACTTAGACACTTTCTCCCAAAACTGGTTGTATCTGTGTTTAGTGTCAACACCTGGTAAGGCAAAATGAAAATCACTGCACAATCATTCACATACATAAATAAAATGTATATCTGTGTATACAGAGGCTGATCATATGTCACATAAATGCAAAATTGACCCAGTGCCAGGATATCTTTTTAAAAAACACATGCTTATCTCAATATTTCTGAAAAATTTATTTTACAGTTTATATTTAAAAAATATCTCTCATTGACGCAAAAATAGAAGGATATTTTCATCACTAAAGAAAGGATCTGCTGCAAAGATGCACAGAAAAATTACATTTTGTGACAACTGCAGAAAAATTTCCATTAAAGTCATAAAAGACATATGTTCACATTGACTGCAATTATTCACAGTGTGAGAATCAGCCACCAACAAAGAAAGACATGAGAATAAGGATTGGAAAGACGGACACAAAAATGTTTTTTGCTAGATAGCATTGCCTACACAAAATTCAAAATCTGCCAAGCATTATACTTAACAAAATATTCAAATAGTTTTTTGGATAACGGATAAATGATAATGATTTTCTTTTGGTAACAGCACTAACCAATGCAAAATAACATTTTAAACGTATCAGTAATCTTATTTCCTTCCTTTCCTCCTCCCTCTCTTCCTTCCTTGTCTTTCATTATTTATTTTTTCTTTTGCAGCAATTTGTTTATTCTCCCTCAGTTATTACCAGGAAACTCTCTGTGATGAGCATGCGCTGTGTGCTTGTCTTAGGGGATAAGAAACAACTCCTGGGCTGGGAAGAGGACACCCCACCAGGTTTGGGCATGGTGGCTACAGCAGAAGACAGAGATACCGGGCATCTGTCTCTCTCTGCACCGAAGCCTAAGCATCCATTTCTTCAGACCCTTCTATTGCTCTCTTTGAATTCTCACCCATAGCAATGCTTGGCATGGAGAGGACCCATGAAGCTTCCCTTGAGACAATTGTCTGCATTAATTCTGACACTACTGATGAGGATGAACACATGGAGGCTGGGAATGCATTTTCTTAGGTGTTTAATTTATTCCTAATAATCATGCTGCAGAGTTCTTGGGCAGAATCAATTTCCTTTCTGTTTACATCAAAACTCGTGTTCTCCATTCATTGTCTTAATGTCACTGGAGCATAAATTTCATATCGATATCTCATGTTCTTTAGAGAAATCAAGTTGCATAAAATCATTTCCATCCTTGAGACATATTTTGGGGAAATTTCTGTGAAGTAAGAGGCTTTAAATGAAAGTTATCAGCAAAATTGAGGCTAAGGAAAAAGCTACCTTCATAAGGCTAAAATGGCATTCAGTAAGTATTTACCTGAAAATAAGTCGATTTTACATGTATTTTTCAAAAACATAAAGTGTATTTAAAAAATTATCGTAACCAAAGTAACTATAACTTTGGTTGAATATTTTAATCTACCATTAGCTTGATAGCAATAACACTGAAATAATACTGAAATAGGTGTAAACAGAAGCAAAACCCATTCAACCGAAAGAAGTCAGAATAAGGATATTTACTCTGACTTTTATCTCAAGGCATCATTATCTAGCTAATTACCATGGGAGAGTGAAAACAGCTTTGACTTGGGATTTGTATCTAGAATTGCTCCTGGATTTTGGTAACACTAGCGATACCTGTCTAGTCCGGTATGGAGTGATAACTGTTTAAACTCATCTGGATTCAATCTGTCTCCAGATGCTGCAGGTGAAAATTCAGGAAAGCAGTCAAACACCAAGGGCATGTGGAGAAATGGGAGAAAGGAACCAGCCATGATCTGTGGACCCCGAGTGTTCTGTCTGCAGGCAGCAGGAACCAGCCTCTTACAAAGCTTTTCAACTCCTGAGATCAAATTTCAGTTTGGGGAAGAGTTGACAAGTATAATGCAGACAAAGGTAGAAGCTAGACTCTGAGATAGGCTAGCAAGAAAAACACTTGAAAATAAGATTCGGGTCACCCACCATGGCAGGTATGAATGAGGTGGGTCTTGAAGTTCACAGCCCAGTTAGCATGTTCGTGGGCAAGAACCAGGTCCCAGTGGGTGTAAGGACTTGGCGTAACCTGTTAGACTGTGAGGCTCAAACTGATCAAATATTTGAGTTGAAAATGGTGCAGAGAAGAACTTGGGTAGGAAGAGCCTTATGGTCAGGAACCAAGATTTAGTCCAAGTTAGGAGCCTGCAGTGTGGTCTGCATTAGAGATGGTCCTGAGCATTTGACTTCAAGCATAACCTAACACAAAATTTATGGCAATACTGTTCTTTCATCAGGTCACTGTAGTCCAAGACATTTCATATCATGTCCTGAATGACTGGCCTCCCCACAGATTCTGTTGCGAGGAAGAAGAGAGCATTTCTGGAGAGATGAGGGTGTTGGATAACTGGTGGCTTCTGTTCCTTGTATTCACCCACTGGAGGATGGGGGTCGACTCTGGCCTCAGGAAGAGCGTGCAAAGACAGGTACATCTCGCCAGCTTCATCTGTGACCAACTTGTGACTCTGCAGATCTCTCAACTTAAGACCCACATTCTCCTTAGCGATTTCCTGGTAACACACATTTACCTGCAGAAACAGAAATGAGATGTCAGGAGCAGTGCTCTCGGCTCTTTCCATTTCGTGGATGAGTACCTGTCTGTGTCATCACCTCGCAGAGAGACCAAGTGGCCTCTTCGCTTCATCACTTAAAAAATTAATTATTTGCCCCTCCATTCGTTTAAGCCTTTAGGGCACATTCTGAGAGCTATACCTCCCCATCTCTCTGCCTATATATGCCCCACATACCGGGTAATCTCACAAAAGGCCTGCTTCCGAATTAACCTGTGGCCACTGGACAATTGAGAAACTGGGACATCGTGAGAGCCAAGGAAACCCCATCCTTCTGTCCCCGACTCCCTCCTGCATTGCTGAACAGTGGGCTCCGGTCTGAAGAGCTTAAAGACCCCCCGGAGCATTTTCTGAAGTCTGGACATTAGATGTGGGGTAGACTGAATGAGCTGTGTGAGAATGCTGTGGTGAATGCTTTCTTAAATGAGGGTCTAAGGTTGGCTGGGTGTTTGTCTCTGCAAAAGGCAGCTCCTTGGGGAATTCTCTCCTTCCTTTTCTTTACCATCTCATCCAAATATATTATTCAGTCATAATAAGGAAATGCATTTCCTTTCTCAGTGTTACCATGCAGAAACTGAGCAGTTGAAGCCGATGCTTCACCAGGGCTCTCCCAGCTGCTGTCTTTAAGTATTGCTTGAATGCCAGGCTTGCTCCAAGCATTGAAGAGAGTGCAAGATCCTGCCCACCTGAAGCTTATATTCCATTTGTTGGGAACTCAAGGAGGGTGGGACTGTTCCTTACCTCCCTTAAAACTGTACTGTCCAACAGTGTGTTTGGTAGGGGTTATACTTTTTGCAATGACACTGAAGGAACAGTTTCAGTAAGTGAGTTTGGTGATCTGAAGACCTCTTCCATTCACATAAAACTAGACCCGGAATGCATATCCTAAATGTATTTGTTTTTTAAATTTCTTTCCTTTTTGAAAGAAAGAGAACTCTCCAAAGGTTAACAGAGGATTAACAAACGACGAAAGACATAACACTGACTAACTGGAGGCGGAGCAGGAAGCTGAGTGTGAGCTATATGCTGATGTGGGGTGGTCACCAGGAGGACAGTCCCCTCCCACCTTCACTGGCCCGTCTAGCGCCACCAGCAGAACCGCTCCTTCATCTGAACTAACGGAACCAGATGACCATTAGGACCTAGACACCGAAGAGTCCTGTGTGTCATCAAACAATGGAGACCTAGACTTGTTTTCAAATCTAACCTGGCAGTGTCTTTTAATTTGCCAGTTTAACCAGGCTGCCCATACACACCATTTTGAATGGAACAGTCCCATTTGTTTTCAAATTTCCCGATCTTCAATTTTTTCCTCGTTTTTAATAAACTAGGGGTCTGTAACTTGGGGCAAAAAAGGGCAGTTGAGTTGCCCCCAGGTCCAGTCAATGGAAGGGGTCCAAAAGCCCCATCTCATTTTTGTCTCAAGGAAATATGGCCGGTCTGTTCAACCTGTTTGATTGTATTGTGACTGACACAGTCGAATAGCTTCAAAATCTTGTCCTTTCTGTGGTCTTGCTGAGTCTGTATCTCATTTGCCTCCTTTTTGTTGATTTTATGTATTATATCTATTTATCTCACCTCCTCTAACTTATGTTTTAAACATAGCAGTTACCCTTATGATTTTACCTTGGAGACTTTTTAAACCCTGAAGTTAATGACTATTTCATATTTTCCCTCATCCCAAGCAATACAAGCAGGTTAGAGATTTTCACTTTTCCAAGAATTCAAATTCTGCCAATTTATCTCTGAGAAATCAGTTATGTTGTCCCTTGGAGGTTATCATATCCACCTTGCTCTCTGGTTAGTACACTTTCTATCTTTACTTTTCAGAAGTTTGTGCTGTATTTAACCTGACATTTATTTCTTTGTATTTTCCCTCTGCTTCATAGCACTTCTTTCATCTGGAACAGTTTTAATCTTTTGTCAGTTTGGGGAAGTTCTTAGCTGAGAACTTTTCACTTGGTCTTCTGTTCTATTCACTCTCTTTTCACTCTTAGACTCCACATATACATTTGTTAGATTATTTCACTGTGCTGCCTCAGCCTTTTGTTAAGGCTGTTTTCTGAATTTTGTGTTCTTTTAACTCTCAGTGTTTCCATTAGTAATCCCCATATTCTGATTCCTGGTGATTCCTTAGTTTATTTATCATGTTGTTGATAATTTTCTATGGAACTCTTCAGTTATTATGTTTTTTTCCACCTGTTTAATATCTGTTGAATTTCTCCATTTATCATCTAGCTTCTAGAACAACATAGAAATAGTTTGAATCTTTCAATAATATTATTCTCTAGAAAGGATTTATTCTTGATTCTCATAGGCTATTGGGATAGAAAACAGTTCTCCTTAATCCAAACAGAAACTGAGTTAAAACTGTAGGGGCTGATGTATTGGTAATTCATTCTAATCTCTATCATCCTAAATCTGTCGCATCCGCCTGAAACTCTACAGTGCTTCAGCAATGTCTTTCTCTTGATAAGCTGAACGCCATTCCCCCCCGCTTAAAATGGCCAAAAGCTCTGACTGGGGTTTCAGCCACTTTTGTAGAATCAGCATATCATCACAGAGGAGAGCAGCACTAAATACAGGGCTAGTAACTCCGGTTCCTGTAGGTCCTTTCTGCGTAGGCAGTGCTTCAAGGTCTTTGAATGTGTTTCTGTACTATTTCTGCTCAGATTTCTTA
Source organism: Solenodon paradoxus (assembly GCA_004363575.1). Lineage (NCBI taxonomy): Eukaryota > Metazoa > Chordata > Mammalia > Eulipotyphla > Solenodontidae > Solenodon > Solenodon paradoxus. Next base: position 271,923 of record RJWH01001149.1, on the reverse strand, counting down.
GTTATGCTCAATGAGAAGACAATCATATCCGAATCTGTACTCAACAGCGAGAGAAAAATCTTATTCCAACTGTGGTTGCAGAGGCATTCATATTACAAACAGGAACCAGACCTGCTCTTAATTGTAACTACTATTATTAAAGGGTCAGGGAGCCCAGAAGGTGCAGCAGTGGTGGGGAGAAAAGAAAGAAAACTGGAGAGATGTACTCAGGGTTTTCCAGAGAAATATTCTAAAGAATAGAATCTATAGGACGTGTATATATGTAGAACGGGATTTATTATAAGAAATTTGCAGAAGATTATGGATGCTGGAGGGTCACGAATTGTAGGGTGGACCAGCAAGAAATGGCAGTGCAGATGACATCCCAAGACAGTCCTCTGGAGAGCCTCCTCTTGCTGAGGAAGGCCAGACGGCTGTTCTCTTCAGACTCAGCTTCACATACTGTCAAGGGCAACTCAAAGTGTACAGATTTAAGGGACAAAATACCTCATTCCAAAATACCTGTCAACAATGACAAATAGAGCTATCAAAAACTGCAAACAAATCATATTTTTAACTAAGACTGTCACAGACAATATCAAATAATCTGAGAGTAATTTATCAATGTTTCCCAATTAGTAGATGTACAATGAAATTCCAGCTAGAATCATAACTTTTTATTGCTGGTACTAATGGTGGCTGTTTCTGCTGAGTTGATTCCAAAATTAATACGGTGGTATTGATTTTTAAATGTAGATGGTAGAATATAACCCAAGGAGATTTAAGAGTTTTTGTGATTTAATAAATATTGCCCTGCCAGATAGCAAAGTGTATTTCTCTAAAAATTAAAACAGTGGTGTTACATGCAGTAATAAAAGTGCCTAAGAAACGGAGTAATGGGCACAGAATCAGATACAAATGATTTATGGATATATAACATATTGCGGAGTTATTGAATATTTTGGAAAAGAAGAACTATTCAATGAATGACATTTGGGTAATTAGTTACTTAAGTGTACAAAAGAAAACTGAACCTGTATTCTTAACCCATCAAATGTGCAAATTAATTCCAGGTGGAATAAAGTCAAATGTGAAAGTGACAACTTGAAATTGTAGAAGGGAACACATACTTTTTAATCATCTGATGAATGTTTAAAAAATGGAAACTATTAAAGTAGTAGTCAAAATTGACAATATAGAAGATTGTTAAATTCGGTTACCTTAAATGTGACAACTTCTGTTTCACATCAGTTCCCCACCAAAGAATAAAGTCTTACGATTCAAAGAAGATATTTTGCATACATACATTCAGAAAGCATAACAACAAAATGCAGTCTAAAAGCATTTTACTTATCAAAAAGGAAAAATTAACAATACAATAGAAAATAGACAGAATATATGAAGAGTCTTCTTTGGAAACACAGATTAATGCAATGTGGAAAAAGGTGCTACATGGTTATTCATCAGAGACGTGGAAATTAACACCGCAATGAGATGCTGTTTTCTCTGATTATATTGGTTGGACATGAGAAGTGTGATCAGCCAAATGCTAGAGAGGCTGCTGACTAATGGATACGCATAAACACAGCTCAAATGAACAAATATGGGTAAACCACTTCGGAAAGATATTACTCACAGCACAGCCATTCTATTTCTAAAACGAGAAACCAGAAATCAGAGATGGTCCTATACGTGAACTCTAGGAGATATGTGTAAGAATACTGATAGCACTTTGTTTTGAGGAAACAACCAAACCAAAGCCTGGAAGCTCTCCAAACATCCACCAACCCCAGAACTGTATATATTGTGATCTAGTCACATGCATTACACAGTCCACAGCCATGCAAATGAACAAGTCATGGTCACTATATGGATATGAGGGACATAATGTTCAATGAAAGCAAGAAAACACATAGAAAAGCCTTTAATCCAGTTACAAAATTCAAAAGAACCAAAATGAAGCAATATATATGTACACATAAATAATAAAAAAATCTTAAAAAGAGAAGCAACCTGAGATGATGTTCCTCAGCAGTTCTTTCTTCTGGGAGGCGGGGCAGGAATAAATAAAGGTGAAGTGCAAAGGAAGATTCTATTTGTGCGCTCGGGATTTGTACATGGTGAGCTGTTTACAGGAGCTTCGAAAATTATTCTGTTTCATAATTGACACATCTGCTATATATGTACATATCTATTTATCAAGTTCTGTAAAATGTTTTAATAAACATTGAGTCAGAAGGATAAAAGATTAGGAAACACAGCAGCCCTCCTAACTGCAATGTTACTTTGCAGGCTCTAGTGATACAGAGAAAGCTATGTCTTTTGCAGAATTCTACCGCTGCTATCATCTCATTTGTTGTTTACAAAAACTCTGTCATGAAGGCAGAATAGTTGTTTCTGTACAGGAGAGAAATCGAATTGCCTAACGTTATCACATAATAAGTTAGAGAGTAGAACCTAATTCTGCTTGGCCTCAATTTAGCTCAAAGTTTCCTATGAAGTTGCTTGGTACTGAAGAAACTACTAGCAGATACAAGACTGAACTAGACTGAGGGCTAAACTGCAAGAGGTGGAGGCGTTTCCAAAGGAAAGTAGAGGAAAAGTAACAGCAACACGGTTTTAGTAAGGGCTCTTATTGAAGGTGCTGGTGAAAGAAAAAAAGAACTGAAATGTATTTTGCTCAAAATGTTTTAAGGTAAGAGTTGTTTTTCTTAACCTTATATGTTATTCTGATAGCTGTTGAGGGATTCAGCTTGGTGATAGGTGGTAGTAAACCAAAAATGAACTCTTTCTTTAAATAAGAATGTGATTTTTTTTTAGGTAAAAAGTCCAGGTGCAGACCAGTGCTCCTCATCCTTCAGTTTTATTGCTTTGCCATATGAATGGCGTGGGCACATTCTCTCCATCCAAGATGGATAATCTCCATCCAAGATGGATAATCTCCCTCCATTAGAACCAACAGAAAGAGAACAGTTAGAAATACTACTTCTCCTTACATCCCGTTGTCTGTAACTTAGTCCTATAGACATATCTAACTCCAAAGGAAGCTGGACAATGCAGTCTTCATTCTAAATGGCCACATGCCTTTATAAATTTTGCAAATTCTATTACTAAAAAAGCAAGGGAAATGGATATTCAGGGACAGTTAGCTATTTTTGAAGCAAGTGGATGAATAAGTATTCCCTTTCTTTTATTCCTATGGAACATAGCATTGTGACAGATATTAAATTAAGTGGAGGAAAATCCACAGACATGGGGACTGACTGCTTGTGTATAAAGGTTTTATGGAACATTCCTTTGAATTTCCTCAAGGGACAGCTGCAGCCTGGTCACGTCACTTTTGATACTTCCCGAACAATGAAAGCCTTTTTGATTAGAGACAAATACCACCAGAAGAAGTAGAATACACTGAAAAGGTAAAGATTAAAGGCTAGACAGCTAGAGAATGGTGATACTCAGGGCTCAAATAAGAACAAGCAGCTCCGAACAGGAATAAGGAGGTGGTATTAGCTGAGTATGGACTCAATGGGCATTGGAAAATGCAAAAAAGATGATAGAGAGATTTTGGAAGCTTCACTGAATTTTTTGCAGATACAAATTAACAGTACCCAACCAACAACAGGACTTATGCACATTCAACGTGCTTTCAATTAAAGTCAGCATGGAATGTTAATGTACTGTCAAAATAAGCAATACAGTTTCCTCAAAGCTAGAATACTCATCCGAACAAAAAAGTCCAAAGCCCGATGGGACATCCTAAAACTAACCTACTACGCTTAATATTCACACTTTACTTTAAAAATCACCTGGATTTTAACAGCTCTTCCGATACATATTTTAAACTAAAATTGTCATCATAAATTCAAAAAATTTCAACTATAGAAGCTCATAAAGCAGAAAATGGAAGCTTTATATCTCCTTATAGATCTAATAATTTGTTGCATAACTGTGTAGGCTTTTGACTGTCAGTATTGATTTTTGTTAATGTGAAGAAAGTAATGCTTCAAACTGATTAAATGGAAGGTTCACAATTGCTTGTGTAATCAATCAACAGGTAAGATGACTGAACTGCAAAGAGCAGGAAACAGATTTCCAATGTACCAGATTTAAAATGAAGTAACTTCTCTCTGTCTCTTTCCTCCCAGCAATTCATAAACTCAGGTCCACATACATGTGTGTGTATGTGTAAATGTGTGTGAGTGTGTGTGAACAGAGCAGCCACATTTTATTCTTATTGGCCTGGTGCCAAGTGAGTAAAGTTCTGAGCAGTAAGAACTAAAGGTTAGAAGCCATGTTCTCATGCTCTTTGGATGGAAATTTCAATTAGGGCATCTTTCTATTGAGAAGTCAAATACATTGTGACATAGAGGTGCTAATTTTTCTTTTAATCCATGAGACATTTTCCTTTAGGACAATAAGAAAACATTTACAGCTACTGTTCCACAAAGCAGTTCCACTGAATCACTTCCTTAGTGATCATTACCTTCTAATTCAAATCACCTATAACTGCACTAAACTTTTTTTTAAGGAAAGAAGCAGGAAGGAATGAAGGTGAATAAACAAGCAAGCAAGAAGAGAGAGGATGGAGAAACGTTTTATTCCTTTTTATTTATTTGCTCGTCCTGGCTGTACTACGGCTTCTATCCTGGACACGAAACCTTGTTCCCTGGAATGTGCATGGGCTGAGCTTGGCCAGAGGCCATGGACCTAATCACGACTCTACCAGGGCATGCCAGAACTAACCTTCTCAAAACACTCAGGGTCCCCAGATTAAGTCTCTCCATTCAACAGGCATCATTTTTACAATAGCTCTCTTCTCATGCACAGTAAAATTATTTACAATTTTGTTTTGGAATTAGTGATTAAAAATGTTCAACTTGGTGAAGATTGGTGCCTCAGGTGTTAAGTCTATGGCTCTCGCAAAACCCAAGGATCCAGGGCAGTGCAGGATGGGATGGGGTGGGGGCGGTGGAGGGAGGAACAACCCAAACTAGCAATAGATAGATAGATAGATAGATAGATAGATAGATAGATAGATAGATAGATAGACAGATAGAGATAAGATGCTTCTTCCTCTCTCTTCCTGCCTACCTACGTACTTTGCTTCATTCCTGCCTATGCCCTCCAAGAAAAGGTCAATTTTGAAAACACGTATCACTTTTACAAATACCCTTTATTATTAAAATTAAATATGAATATTATCATTTTTTAATAATTTTATTATTAAGAAAACCAATTCAATGCTGAGTTCAGAAAACCTCACAAGCAGTGATCTGAGGAATATTGTTGCATTAAACCTGGCTTTCAAAATCAGTTCTATCTCCTTCTAAATTAGTTAATAGAGATGACATTTTCTTAAACCAAATGTATTGTTCATAACAGCCTATTGAGCCCTAAAACTCCAAGAATCAATCTCTAGCTTCCAGAGGTGCTTAGTGAATAACATTGTCTTTATTAGCAATGCAGAAAATGACAATATTTTTATCCAAAATTTGACCCAACATGATAAAAAACTCACAAATCTCATTAAAAATTAATTTTTTTCATTGACTATTTTGCCCTCAAATACCATAAAGGTTAGTATGCTTTGCAAATTGTGTGATTCAAATGATTTTAAAATCTCAATATAATTACTCAGTCTTTGATATACAAATACTTACCCAGTTAGTTTAGTTTTTAGATATTCCAGGAATTATTCATTTATTTTCAGCAAACTATAACTTATTTCTCAAGCTGCCCTTACTGCATGCTTCCACTATGTTTGGTTCCCTTTTACCTGAAAGAGTTATGGAAATACCAATGACACAAGACATCATGACATGTCTCCTTTGATGTCAAGTTCCCTTCGACTTAATATTCGAAATGACCATAGAGACACAGCGTTAAGATTAATTTCCTCTTTGTCTTTTCTTTTGTCAGTTTAGTTGTAGTGTTAATTTAACTCTGGCTAGTAATTTGTTTACATCCATCTTCTGAGATTTTCCTTCAAACTTGCATAATCTGCTTATAATGATCCCTATAAGCAGTTCTACCTACTTATTGCTCATTTTTCTTGTACAAGGGATAACAGCTTTGAGTATCATCTGAAGTTTCAACATAGTAAAACCCAAACTTGAAATGAACGCTTGAGCTCTAGCTGCATAGACTGGAACTTGCCACCATGTGCTCATTGCAGCCGAGGCAGCTTTTCCATTGTCTTTACTCTTGGCGAGTCATCTGTCTCAAGTCTCGATGTTAGATTATTCTGAGGGGAAAAAGAAAAGAAAGAAGAAAAAAAAGGAGAAAGGGAGAAAGGGAGAAGGTAGGGGAGGGAGGAAAGAAGGAAGTTTCCCCTTTCCTAATATAATTTCTAAAATTTAACCCTTTAATTAATATTTATGGAACTCAGGATAATCACATAGAGGAGACTCAAAGGAATTGTTGGGAGATCAGGTCCTTTTATTAAGAATGCATTATATTCTTGATATAATTTGCCCAGTTAATATGTGAGCTGATTGATCTGTCCTTTTGGTTTTGAAACACCACAAGGGCACTGGAAATCTAATCTGATCTGTTGGCGTGTGCCCCAAAGAACCAAGATAGAGCCCTTATTTATACACATGTATGTGAGAGTTTTCTCCTGGGAGCTGAGGAAATAGCCAGCTGTCACCTGTCATAGCTCAGACCAGGGTTAGAGAATGCATTTTCAACACTTGCAACAAGGTGTGACACAGAGAAAAGTCACAAAGTGCATCTTGTGAAAGGCAGCTCTGTCTCTGGGCAGAGATGGAGGCAGTGGCTCTTCCTGCAACACCTCTTTCCCTCCATCAATTAACCATCCAATTCACAGGCCTCGGTGTCATACTCACAAGACCCCCACAAAATTATTATTCCGGCTCTCATTTAGAATTAAGGAAACTGAATTGTGCAGAAATCAACTCTCAAAGTCAAAGAGCTGGTTAGTCCTGAAGCTGGAATTGAGCCCAAGCAGTCGTCACCGAATCTTTCCCTCTTGTTGTTATAAGAGCCACGATCCCTTCCAGTTCCCTGTTAGAGTGAATCCCAGTTATGTGCATACTTGTAGCCTCTACAGAGGGCGGAGGTGCTTGGCTTTCTGTCTGGTACCCCTCTGTGTTGGACTGAGGGGACATGGGGAGATCGAATCCTTAGTAAGTGATGCGGAGCCTGAGCCAACTCCCAAATCCTGGATTATCACATTCCATTCAGGCTCTGGTAAGGGACGTGTCCTTGGAAGAAAAGGATCCTCTGGGCCACTGGGTTTTCCAGTTAAGACTCTCAGACAAGCAAGAGTAGATGAGAGAGTGGGTAGAGATACCAGCACAATTGGTGTTAAACATATGGGTGTGGGTCACATTGTGTGTGTATTTGATTCTTGTAACTGGCAGCGCGCAGGTCGTGGCACAGGCTGGCATCTTCGTTTCATTAAACTCAAGTAAGAGCTTGTCAGCGGGCACACCGGCAGGAACAAAGGAGAAGAAGGTCATTGAAATGATTGGTCAGCAGGCTGGGAAGACATCATTAAAAAAAGGGAAACAGAGCTTGATCATTATACGGAAAACACTTGGCTCGGTGTTGAGTATTTCAAACCCTTCTCAGGGGAAACAGGAAGTAGTAGGAAGTACAACAGAGAAGGAGAGCAGAGCAAATCCAGAGGCAGGCATGTTGTGCAGATGGTTTATTTGGGAAGTAACCCTAAATTTCACAGGAAAGAGAATAGGCAGGTGAGACAGGGAAAGGAAGGATGCCCGTAGGGGACTGCTGTGAGCACAGTGCGAAAGGGGGCAAGTGGAGCTCAGTGCCAGGGACCAGGTCAGCGGAGAGAGTCACCCTGGAGCTCCCATGTGACATTGGTTGAAAACTTCTCTAGAGGTCAGTAACGACTTGGTATTTTCCATTCACCCATAAGCCTGTTCAGCGGTTAAAAAAAGTCACCAGTTAAAAAATAGTCTCTGGTAGAGAATACAAGATCCTCGTAAGAAAATAGTTGCTTATTTAAAGGCAAGGTAAAGGCTGATGTACACAGACAGGGGGCTGACAGCATCTGCTTCAGAAACTCTTTCTAGGTTTGCCTGCAACTAGAAGGGTGTGAGATCTTAATCAAACCAAATGCTCAATAGGACCCAGATTCCCACCAATGAAACGGTAGACAATCATCCCAATCTCTCCCAGCTCATGGTTACACAGGAAAGAGATGCAGGGACGGGGTCGGGGGGGGGGGGGAGAGTCTCTGAACCCTAAGAACTCTGTGGTTAATTTTCTTAAGCAAAAGATTAAGTCAATTTAAAAATAAGAGAAAATTCATAAAGGGAATAAACCTGAGATAAGAAGTTGGAAGTATATTGTAACTTGGTCAGTTGGCAGTTCCAGATGGTTAAGATGAATTTGGGTATCTTATGTCTCCAAATTAATATCTATATCTAGCTATTAAGAGGAAAAAAGGGAGATAAAAATGAAAGGCGGTAGGGCAGAAGACACATGGGGGCCCGGGAGAGAGAGACAGAGGCAGAGAGACAGAGGCAAAGAGAGACACAGAGACGGAGATCCAGCTGATTCTTACTCAAGACAGATTTCTCGGCGGCCCATCCTTCCCCTTGCACCCACCTGCTCGCCCTGGACACAGCGTGCAGCGCCCTGGCTGACTCCACCCGGCAAGCACAGTGAATCACAGAACTCTTTCTCACGAAGATTCTGTCCCTCCAGAGAAATCCCACAGTGACTGCCGTTTTGAAAATAGAGAATTCAAATCATCCTTCCGAAAGTGAGAATGAAAATAGTCCCAGAGCACCCAGAACTCCTCCACAAATGTTGAGACAGGGCTAACGGAAAAGATTGCCTGGGAGCGTGATGCGGGAGACGTGATCTCCCTTCCGGTAAGGGCTGCTCCGGGCAAGGCGCTCGTTGACTCCCACTGAAAAACAGGCCTGCTGTCCAAGCCAGGGGGGAGTTACAGGAGAATTGGTGCAAAACTTCACAGCCTGGAGAGAAACCCCAGTTGCACTGAAGTGGAGCTGTGAAATGATTCCTATGTTTCAAGGAGAATTACTTTATCTTTCTGCTAAGTCACTGAAATAAACAATCGCAGTTCTCAACTGTGAAAAACAGAAGAAACACTGGGGAGATGTATCAGGCACATTGCTGCTCGTCTAGTTAATTAAATAGTAAACAAAAGTGCAGTTCTCCATCGCCCCCGGTTAAAATAATATCATCATATCCTCTTATTTACATTTTACAACAGACTCTATAAGAGAGAGTATTGTCGCGTGCTAATCTTTATCAGGTCATTTTAAGTGATCTCTCTATTGTCACAAAGATGCAAAAACGGGATTGCTGACCTGGGTCCTAGTCTTTTGCATTCTCCTCCCTATTTTTAAATCCCAACATAGCTGTCAGAGAAATATTCCAGAAGTCACTACTGTGTTTCCAAATCCTAGATATGCTTATTCTTACCTGATGTTTATTAGTGTTTTCTAAAGATTTTCCTCTGTCTGAAATACAGGTCAGAAAATATTTACTCTGTATCGATTGTTTTATAACACGTGGTTCTTCCACTAAAGGATGTGCTTTTTGGATTCATTTAAATAAGTCGAGTGTAGGCTTTGACAGTGATGATCTCTGAGCAACTCACTGAGTGTCACATGTTTTCTCACACGGGAGTTATGCATGTGCCTTAGAATTACAGTATGTCTTTAGGCTGGTGAATAGCCGGTATGCAGTTAAAGGAAACTCCTACTGTTACTTCTCCCCTAAAACACGTGAATACACATTGTGTGCGCATAAGCAAAGGGCGGTTTAAGTCAAAAACAAGAAACTGGAAGGAGATGAGGAAAACAGCAGCCTCGCATGATGCTCCCCTTTTCCCTTTCCCCTTCTTGAAGGCCGGATGCGTAGATGACACGGTTCTCACCGACTGGATAGGACCCCTTCTCTGAACTTCTCTTTATAATACTCATTGTACTTGAGGGTCCCCCTCAATTACTTTTTCAAATTCATTTAGGAATGTAAGTTCCATGAGGCCAAGCATGTTTTTTTCTCTTTATTGCTAGAAGAGAGCTGGCTACCAAGGACCCTCGTCATCATTTGACAATACGGTCCCCACTCCTCCTTCTCAAACAGCAGCCCCTGCCCCGCAGTGGGGCTTTGGCAAATTTCCCTCTCCTGCCTATGTGCCCTGCGGGGGTGGAAGGCCAGTCTCTGTGCCAACATGCCGCTGCGCAAACACTGCTGCCCGCTGCTGCCCTGCTCCACGGACATGGCCCGCAGCTCTCTGCTGGGACTGGATTTTGACCGCGTGTCCAAAGTCCAAAACAAATATTGGAATGCACTCATCCCACAGACAGCATCCTCGTCAGGCTGCTGACAGCTCTGATATCACTGCTGTTGTTTTCTTTCTAACCTTCTAAATAGGCATTGATTTCTGCCTCCGACAGAGTGTGGGCACCCCCGCGAGAACCTTCCAGTAAGTGCCCTGGGCCAAACCAGACCTCACCACAAGAGATGCAAATATCGTGTGAATTGCACTGAAGTTACAGACATCATCCGTCACTTTCCAGAGAAGCAACTTTTTCCTCAAGTTCAAATTCTGCAAATAATTTACCGTGAACTTATGAGTATAAAGAATAGACTATGCCACACGCACTTATACAGAGTAAAATACGCCTGTTCCAATTTTATTCACGTAACATTGCATTATAACATCACAGAGGCCTGAGGTGTGCATCCTAGGTGATCATCTGTGCGTAATGAAGTCAGTTCACTGCAAACAGTTCAGTCTGATCACAGGGATCAATTATAAGGCGAAGGACAGGTTATTTTATGTAGCCACTTATCACGCAAAGTCTCAATAACACTTGAGAATATAATGTTGAATCATAACTCATTGGGGTCCTTTTCCTAGAAGTTTATAAATTACAGCTACATTGTTTTGATAACAGCTGGCCTACTCCAGCACAGAACTCAAAAGAACTCAGAGCTGTCTAAAATTATCATTTCTTCAGACGGATTTTTTAAAAATGTCAATAGCGCTTCTAACTATAATTTCGTAACAGTTAACCCAAAGCTAAAATTCCACACTTAACATATTCAGTATAAAGAAAAAAAATGTATGTATTAGCGTTCTCTTATGACTTTCTGATTTCTGTGGTACGTATCGGAAAATATTTACTGTGTCTCAACTAGCTGGTCAATAATTCTAAGGCAAACACTATTTTCTTAGGATTCTTTTTTCTCCTCCGACTACGTACTCCAACTCCTAACTTCTAATCTAGGTACACCTGTGATTACACTTGATTTCTCACAACAGAAAACAAGTAGCATTGCTGTTGGGTCTCAGTGAATTTCCTTTAAAAGGAGCATAAATATGTTGTTTGGCAAACAATCTTTTACTATGGTAAGAGGCACAGTATATGAAAACCATCACGTTACCAAATAGCACATTATTTTTTAAATAATCCGTACTTTATTACTTTAGTCAAAGATCAAGTCAATAGCTTCAGATCAAAATTATCTGATAATCTGATGAATTTAAAAAGAAGATAACTTAAAATATCACAAATACAAATAAATGTAATTTAAAGAATGTAAAAATCAATCCCAAGATCACTGAGAGGCTAACTATGAAAATATACAGAATCTGAGATCCATTTTTAAAGTAAATAATGTGAGGGCAAATATTTTTACAGCTGCCGCCATACCCAGAATGATATTCCTGAGAATACGCTCCGATTAAAAACCACGATAGGCTGGTTTCAGATCAGCACTCATCAGGCACCTTGGATTCCCCATCTGGAAAAAGAGAGATCTGTATTTACTGATCCTTAGCTTTCTTACATATCTAATATTCATCAGCATGTGTGCCTGTATGAGGCTTGCTGCTTGAGAGAAAGTTGCCTCTGACAGTCAAATGTCGTAAACACTGACTTCACGGTACAGATCAGACACTGGAGTAGGCTTTGGATTTGCGAAGCACCTCTTGGCAAGACTGCACAATCCAGAGGGGAGTACTGCCAAGTAAAGATAATAATATGCAGACACAGAGGGAGCCATAGGGTGTGGCAAAGCACTGAGGAAGATCACTTACTAGGCTTGGGTGTCTAGGGAATGATTTCTCTAAGAGGTAATGTTTGCACAGAATTTTAAAGTCGATGTTAGCAAGGTGAAGAGGAGCACACCAGACAGAAGGAACTGCTTGAGAAACATGCAGTGTGAAAAAAACTTGTGTCAGGATAAGAAAAGAGTCCAGAACTTCACACTGTGAAATAGAAGGCTGAAAGCAATAAGAGATCGGCGAGAGAACCAGGAGGCTTTCAGGCCAAGTACATAGTCTGCTGGGGAGTGTTGGGAGGATTTTCTAGAGGACAGAAAAAGGATTAGATTGTGTTTAGACTTTAGATCATTTACTCACATGGGAAATTCATTGGAGGGTGACTAGAAGTGAAAGGATCACTTGGAAGTCATGATAAAAACATTTGCATGAGAATGTGAGTGGTGAGGATGATAAGAAAGGGTCCATTTTTAAAGGCCGGAGAAGTCCTCCTGCAAGAATGCACAGCTAATAGTCTGTGCAGCATTGATAAACACAAGGAGATACAGGACCTCACATGAGGCCTGGGTCCAGTAATCAGAACTGTGAGCTAATGGAGCTCCCCACCTTGAGCAGTGGATGAAGAAGTCACTTCCAGGAAGAAGACTTTAAGAAAAGGTCACATTCGGTGTTGGGGCACCGGTATAAAAGTTGGGTCACAGATAGGTTTCACCATGAGTGAAGTGGCAAAGAGTGTGAAATTCAGCCAGAATGAAATTGTTCTTTTAGACTTAGCTCCAGAAAAAGAATTGATGTCAGAAAAACTGCTGTTCGGAAATTGGGGGAACAGAAGAAAGATGCCTGAATAGTGAACTAACCAAGGAGTATAAGGAGGGAAAAACACTGACTTTACACAAAAAAGATGTCAATTTTTGATTCTATGGAGATTTAAAAAATACAAAAACTCAAGAAAAATATTTGAGAAAAGTGGCAATTATTGAATTGCAGATAGAATGTCAAATGTAAAGGCAAACTTTTATTATTATTTATCATTATTATTAGCAGATAATAAGTAAATAAGTAAATGTGCATGCTTGTCAAGGAGCCCCCTACATAGCAACTAAGGCAAACTGCAAACAGGTGACCCCATTCAAATAACCTAATCTTGTCATCATAAGTTTGATATGCTCACTACATATATTTGCAAATCAATAGACAAACTTAGCATTCATGAAAAAAGTACGTGAAAAATATACCGGAAAGCTTATTTTAATTTTCTTTCTGTACACAGTTTTTCCAAATCAGTAAGTACAACGCCAAGATGCAATAGAAAAGCACAGGAGCTGTTCGGAAAATGCATGAATATAAGAACATGAATGATGAATAAACATGGAAAATATACTTGTCCTTGCTCATAAAGACATGCGTATTAAAACAATATAGCATATAAAGCGTGACATGGCGGGGCATCTTAAAATTTTACAAGAATGCAAAGCAAATAGAACTACATGCCATGAACATTAAAGGACAGGGAAACTTACCAGGATATGCGACACAAACATGGTTCGAAATACCATAGTACGTTGGAAAAGGCAAACGTACATGTAACTAGAATGCAAGGTATGTAGGCTAGATGCAGTGAATGAGATCCATTGACGTGAAAATGGAAGGATCAGGTATGCCAAGTTAAGCAGTTTTGGAAGCTGCCCTAATAGAAGAGAAGGACTTTCCAAAAGATTTGAGTGACTTCATCAGACGACTGCTACTATAAAGATAATACTGGCATGAAAAATGGGCTGGATAATTTAGAAAATTCTTATAATCATTCAGAGGAGGCTTAATCAAGGTCTACACCAAAGCAGTGGCCGGGAATGTGAAGAGGAAGACAGTTTTGTGACTGAGGGGTTAGCAATAGTTTCATTGCTGATTGAGAAGAATGATGACGTTTTTAGTTAGTGTGAGATTAGTGAAATTTGAGAGTTGGGTTTCCATAGGGGCAGGTGAAAATTGAAAGACATGATAGGCTTGGATAAAAGATTTCTAAAAATATGTCAAAGATAATGAATGCTCCTTTTTCAAAAAAGACATGAAAAGATTATCCCTCAAAAATTAAAAAAATGCTGGTGTCTTTAAGGTGTGTTTATATTGTACTAACACATGTACAGTAGAAATAATCAAAATATGCAAACTATTTGTCAAAAAAGAATGATTTGATGAATTCAGTGTGCCCCTAATTTCTACATTAAATATCCCCAAATAATTCTTCATGGTTTGAAGATTGTCACTGTGCATGGTATTAATGCTGTAAAACAACATGATATCGGAGACAGGGAGTCCTTGATACTTTCAAATTAAAATGATTAAGCAGAGATCTGTCCAGCATTTATTCAGACATATCTTCCTTGGAAAATTCTCTCTGATTTCCCTCTGTTGCACTGTTTTCTTATTTTATTTCATTTACCGAATCTTCAGTAACATTTGTCATTTTCTCTCTTCCATCCCAGTTTTTGGTGTTTACGGTCAGTTCTTTTACATGCGGAAAAAAATGGGATCTAATAATGAGAAATAGTGCCTACAGTGTCTGAAGCCTTTATTTTGTCCTCAATGCTTTTATGAGTCACTTGCATACATCTGATTTATGTAGTAGTCATAAGTGCTCTATGAGAAAAGTACTGATATTATAAACTTTGTTTTACAGATGAGGAAACTGAGGCACTGCAAGGTCGAGTAGCTCTTCCATGATCACACAGGGAACTACTGTTCAAATGGCTTGGATCTAAAGAACATGCATTCAACCAGTATTTTATGCTACATCTCATTGTCTGTGATCTCCCATAACTTTGGAGAGTGCTGGGTACACAGAAGAAGTAAACATTTAGTTAAAAAATCTAAAGCATTCACAAGTGCCAGAAATTGTGAAATCCACCCTACTCGCCAGAGGAAAAGCTATAAGCCAAGAAACTCTAGGGACCTAGCTCTCAACTCCTTCCCTGGTTTCCCTGTGATTACGGTGAGGAGGCAGAGTTGGAGGTAGGAATGGAGAGAGTTCTTATAATAACATAGGGACACACTTCCATGCCTGGAAGTGCCAATAGCTGCATGTTTAGTAACTTCATTCAGAATCAATTTCTTTCTTGCAGAAAGAAAACAGGCTATAGAATTGAAGAAGTGGAATATTAATTCTCTGTCACATCTAAAACCTTTCCAAGATGGCTAATTGAATTACACCTTCCAACAGAGAATGCGAACACAATTTCAGGTCTAATCTCTCAGTAATCAAGCATTCTATTATTAATGTCCTCTTCCTTTTTCTGCGCTTAATTGCTCATTGTACTACACGTGGCATTGATTAGCAGTAGGAAGAGTGTGTTCTGTTTTGTTGGCTTGTGAAAAAAGTGGCTATAAAAAGGCACTGAATCGCAATGCAAGCTCTATCCAGCTGTGATATGGTGGGTGGGGGGTCTGTGTCTGAAGAAGCAGAGCCAGCCAGCTTGTTTAGTTGGAAATAACAGCTCCATATTCGCCTGTGAAACAGCCAAGCTTGATCAAACAGAACCCAAAATCAACTGGGAACTTTTAACAATGGCAATTCACAAAGAATTTAGCAGTTTATAACACACTGTTCTGGAGGTATCTTTTTGACTAATCTGGACCATGAACTTGTGACAATAAATTTATCCAGATTTTACAAATGAGAAGTCTGACACTCAGCAAAAAAAAGTAACTTTTGTTAGGTCATATAACTTGTGTGGTGAAGACAGTATTGAACACTCACGTGTCAGGGAGGAGGGGAATATCCCCCTCCCCTTCTGGGTTCTTTTGGGGCTGATAGAACAATCAAATGAACATTGGACAGAACAGGAGAAAAAATAAATTTAACATTGCATCTAAGGGGAGAACTACAAAGACACGAGGATTCCAAAGACAGGGGAGGCAAAAAGGAGACAGAGATCCCTGAGCTAAGGAGTAGGACAAGGGCCTGGGCTTTGTGGAGTCAGGGGACTTATTTAATGAAGAATGGTTGATTCATATGAAAAAGAGCAGATGATCTAGAATTAGAATTATCCTGACATATACATAGGTTTTTCAGATAGAAAGGTCTTTTCTAGTAATAACAGTAATTCTGTGTAGGAGCCCCCATCTTCCTTCTTAAGTAGTTAAGGAAATGACAGGTTAGTTCTTTTGAGCCTGCAAGACCCCAGTTGACTTCAACTCAAAATAACCCAGCTTGCGAGAGTGGTATATGTTGAAGAGGTCTGCTCTGAACATCTGGGGGGAACCCTAGCTTCCCAATGCGATTTCAAATTGTAAGCTCTTTCCATTATATTACACTATCTCTCAGCAACAACCAGTCAATTCAACTTAATTCATTAAACATTGTTTAGGCAAATGCCACATTCCATAAATCAAGCTATACATGCTGAAAGAAAAACAACAAAAATGAAAAAATTTTAGAGACAGACACCTCAAACAAGACATGTATTTGTCCTATTACAGATACAAGATACTGGAGTCAAGGAGGAAACGGATGCTCAGGAAGAAAAATATCTGCACAGAGACGATATTTCAGTTGGCCTTGAAAGAGAAGGCACATTCTGATTATCCGAAAAGAGTACAGGGAAGGGAGATAACTTCCAGTAAAAAAATAAGGTAAGAAAAACCTCGTGTGTGGACAATGTGAGTTAACACAATTTATCAGGTTGTAAAGTACATAGCGAATGATGGGCATACACATCGGGCCTGTGGGAAGGCATTTAACTCCATTGTGTAAACAAGAAAATAACGTTGACTGTTTCTCCAGCGCTATTACTAACACAAAGGGGTTTCAAGTTCATTTTTCTTTCATATGTATGAAGAAGACCAGCATAAAAAGGTATCAGCTACAATGGCTTCTAACTAGGGGAGTGACTGCACACAGCCTCTCTCACAGGAATGTGCATTGTTAACATAAACTCTTGGCCACAAATGCACACTCACTTCTCCACTAGTCCCTGGGGCCATGACACCCATTCTCCATAGAATTTCTTTCCAATAGCTGGATTAGATCATCTCCATCGCTCCCTTCAACACCAAAATTCTGTTGCTTGTTTTGCTAACCTCTGACAGCTTTTAGGAATGCCAAGTTAATGAATCCACTTTGTTTCTGATTATAGAATGACTGTTTAGAGTCAGTCCATAGAGTTGCACTGGAGGAAGACACGAGACAGATCTGTATGTCCTCCAAGAAACAATCTCTCTCAGTTGTCTCAGCAGTCTCCTTTCTCAGCTCAGGTAGGGCTTCTAGTTTGCTGTTTCTTGGTCTTTAGAGCCATCTCCACTGCATCTTTTCTTCAGGTCCCACTGTGTGAGAGGACACAATGTCCCCAGTCTCCTGGTTCTCTATTAACTTTAAAGATAAGTCAATATGATAGTTGGACATTCAAGAACTGTAAACTTACTCTCTAAAGGGCACTTGAAAACAGAGCCATGTTGCAGCACCTCTGGGGAATAATTCGAGTTCTGGACCTGAGGGGTGTACCATGAATCTGTCAGCTATCTGCCACTGACCCCGGATGTGACCTGGTCTGATTGGCTAACCAATTCAGGTCTCTGTTCTGTACCCACCAGAGGAGAACCACCTACTGCCTAGGGCTGTTATGTAAGTCTACTGAGATAACAGCTATGAAAGAATTGTGCTAACCATCCAAACACCAAAAAGTTGTCATTTTTATTGTTATTAGCTCTCACAGGCTGTGGGAGACTGGAAGCTTGTGTGAGAGACGTTACCATATGCTTTCAAACCCTAGCTTTGGGGTGCAAGTCATTGCAAGGGGAACATCCAAATTAAAAATTTTAATTCAAGAGTGAACGGCACTGCATCTGAATCCTATATTTTATTTCTATGGCCTGAGTACAATCCACTGCCCTGGAGAGAATACTGCTTTCTTGAAATGAATTTGTCTGGCTCACACCATGAAGTCTGAGTGCCAAAAAGTGACTGTGTACTCTAAGATCATGGAATAAGATCTCTTGGTACAATTTCCAGTAAGTCTATCAAGAAGATATTTTTCTTTCCTCTGGCCAAAGTGGCATTCCTGAATGCCCTCTTTGCCAGAACTCCCAAGAATGCTAGAAATACAAGCAGAACTAAATCAAATATTTTTAATGGAAAGACAGAATTTAACTCAACAATTGATTAATAAAGCTTGGCAACATTTTATTTCCCCATAGTGCCACCTTATTTCACACCCACCTCCTACCTGCTCTCATCATATGCCAGGGAACAGCACAGCATCCCCACCCCTCTGTTAGGTGGGCTGCCATAGATACATAGAACAATATTGTCTTTTTTTTTTTTTTTCATATTTCCTGACCATCCCCTTGTTTTAATGTAAATATCAATCTGGTTCCATTTTGAAAAAATCAGGGAAAAAGTGGCAGCTGAGTTGCCCTGGGCCCAGTTTGTTGAGGGGGCCCAAAAGCAGCTGCCCCTTTTGTCCACATTGAAGACGCCCTTGCCAGTTCCGACTGCAGCAGGCCATGGCTACCACTGCTATTCCCGCCCCCATGAGGAAACAGGAGCTGCAGGAAGGAGTCCTTTCCATTCCGTGCGCACCTGCTTATTCAAAGGGAGCAGAACAGTGCAGTGTGGCCGAGCCACAGGTAACTACTATGAGGGCTGTCTCTGTCACTGTGGGGGTTATTTGGCATTTCTGTCACTGGGCCAGTTTGTGGGCATTTATAGCCACCCATACGATCACCCATTGGCATCACATAGTACTTACGTGTTGCTGGCCTGGCTGCTCTGCTCCTGCTCGGATGCCTCTGCCTCCTCCCTTCTCCTTAGTCTCCAGCACCTAGCCCTGTCCCATATTTGCCATGCCAGTGTCCCATTTTTGTCTCAAGGAAATATGGTCAATCTATTCTTAAGCCTCTTGAATCAATAGTCACCATCAGCTGTATTTGGTCTTTTCTGTCTCTTTGTAAAAACAGAATTTGGAGAACTCTTTCATGTTTGTGAAATGGGAAGAGACTATAATTTATTTTCCTTTGCCAATTTTTCCTGTCTTCTCTTTGGGTAATCTGGTTGCTTCTTCTGACATACCTCTTTTCCTTCTACCTCCTGAATTTTATCTTTGGTACTTTTCTATACTGTGATCATGCCAAGAAAGGAAGAAAGGAAGAAAAAGAGAGAGGGAGGCTCAAAAGAGGAAGAGAAGAAGACTTACCTATAGAAAAATGTCTTTTCTTGTGGATCCACATTTTTAGCTATTAATAAAAATTGCATATATTTAAGGCATAAAATATGATGATTTAATATACTAAGTGAAAAGTTTGCTGTAATCAGTCTAGTTGACTTATCATTTCTTCACACAGTTGTGGTTCCTGCATGTCTGTGATGAGAGTTCTTATAATCTACTCTTAGCTTATTTCCAGTATCAACACAGAATGATTAACTATTGTTATGCTATACATCAGCTCTCTAGACTTGTTCATCTATATAAGTGCAACTTTGTACCCTTTGATCAAAATCTCCCATTTCCTCGTTCCTCCTGCTGATAACTACCTTTCAAATCTCTGCTCCAATATATTCAACTTTTTTTAAGACTCCTTAAGATCACACAGCATTTGATTTTCAGTGCCTAATTATTTCACTTAGCACAATGTTCTTTAAACACTTTTGAATAGGAATGTGACCCATTCTAGTGCAACTAGACAAAATTCTCTTATATGGGTGGGTTTTCCAAGCCTGTATTTTCAATTTTTTCAGAAATCTCCATACAACTTTCCATAATGATTGCACTAATGCATGCTCCCATCAACAATGTATACGTCTTCCTTTTCTCCACTTCCTTAACAACACTGTGGCTTCTAGTCTGGGTATAATAGTCATTCTCACAGGTATTATTCTCTCATTGTTATTTTGCTTATAACCTATTAAAACCTATTGTTTTAAATTGAAAACAAGTTAACCTCAAACTTATTCTAGCAGTTCACATTTTTACTCCCTTCCTCTCACATTTTATATTTTTGGTTTCATGCTACTTCTAGTGGGGTTTCATCATTTTATAGAAGTCCTTTTAGTATTTCTCATGAGGCTGGTTTATTCATGATTGATGCCTTTAATTTTTGCTTTTTTGTGAGGCTCTTTAGTGTTCCTTCAATTCTAAGTGATGACCTTGCAGGCTAAATTATTCTTGGTTGGAAATCTTTTTCTTTCAGCACTTTAATGTAACATACCACTCCTTTCTGGCCTGTAAATTTTCTGCCAAGACATCTGCTTTCAATCTTACAGGAGTTCACGTCTAGGTGACTCAGTTTCCTCTAGTTGCTTTTAATATTCTCTTTTGATTTGGATTTTTGTCATTTAAATGACAATGCATGTCTGGCTTGGTTTATTTGGAACTCTGGGTTTCCTGGATGTGGATGTTTATTTCTTTCCCTGGGTTAAAGAAGATCTCAGTTATTATTTCTTCTATGGTAAAGTTCTTGACCAAAGACAGGGAGATTTATTCTCCAATGGATAAAGTCTCATTTTGATTATCACTAAAATGCTAATGGTAGAGAGCATATTTCTGCTTCTTAATATGCTACTAACAATGGGTTCTCTGTGATTCTTAAACTCTTCTCCACCACTTTTCTGGGGGAAAAGCAGATTGGTCACTAGTGGTAAAAATTGTATGATACAACTCATGGCTTTAAGTTTTTGGTTTTGTGTGTGTGTGTGTGTGTGTGTGTGTGTGTGTGTGTGTGTGTGTGTGTGTGTGTTTGGTTTGGTTTTACAGAGTTAAATTTACTAAATGAATGGCATAAGACAGATCTCCAAAAGCTTAGAAAATAATGCTCACAAGAAATTTTCTTAGAGACTAAAGTTACAGTGGCAGGTCAGTTTGTTTATTGATGAAGTCTTTAGCTGACAAGATGGTAGAAAGTGCTTGAAATGGGGAGAAGATTGTGACAGGATGCAGTGGGAAACAGTTGGCGACTGCCTTGTATAAGCTTTTCTTAAGAAGATATTCTTTAGTGCCAGACCAGAGACGGGCATAGCCTTCCTTCTGTGTTCTCAAATTATCTGTCTCTCATTTCTATATTGATCCTGAAAGAACTGTAAGGTGCAATGACTACCTGAGAAGGAAGTCCTTATACAGAGAGCAATAAAAGTCTATCTTTTCTATAACATTCAACTTTGCTTGAAGCTGTTCTTCACTGAGGCACTTCAGAGATTTGGTAAGCAAAAGAGGGTGTCTCTAGATGGGCAACCTCCCGATCTGCTCTGACAGAACAGCATGTGAGCGCCTCAGTGGGGTAGAGCACACCTGCAGGTTTTCCAAAGAAGGAACAACTATTCCTGTTGTGTTCAGATAAACAAAACCTCCTTAAAATAAAATGACAAGAATGAAACAGGAGACTGCATAAACAGGGCAAAGTCTTTTTTGTTTAGTTAATAAATCTTCCTATTTCTCAGAAGAAGCTGAACTGTGGATGGAGAGCTTGTTATGAATGTGTGGTTTTTGTTATCGGTATGGCTGTTTTTAATGAGCTGCTCAGTCATGCAAGTCAGGGTAGATGATTTCAAGAGCCTGAACTGACTAGTTCATCTGTTAGGGGTGAAAATAAGAGCTGACACCAACCAAAACAACCTGTGCATTGAAATATTAATTTGCTATGCAAGAAAATCCTACAATTTCAACACCATGATGGACTGAAGGCATTATGTTAAGTGAAATAAGTCAGACAGAGAAAAGCAAAAAAATCTATGATCTAACTTATATGTAGAATCTAAAAGACTATAGATGAACTAGTAGATATAGAGAACAGATTGGTGGTTGCTGGAGGTGGGGAGCAGGGGGTGGGCAAAAATGGGTTAAGATGTCAAGAGATACAAATAATTCAGTTATAAAACAAAAAAGTCGTAAGGTGTAAAATACATCGTGGTGACTGGAGTTCATCATGCTGTATTGCAGATGTGAGAGTTGTTAAGACACTAGATGTTAAAAGTTCTCATCACAAGAACTTTTCACTGTGTATTGATGGATGGCAACAAGTTGTTAGAGTGATCATGTTATATATATATAAATTATTATGCTGTACAAATGAAACTAATGTAATGTTACATGTCAATTATACATCATTTTAAATAGTCACCAAAATGCTAAAAAAAATAATGTAAAATGTATAAAATGGACACAGGATTTAGCTATAAATAGAGCTTTCATGGGACATGACAAATGATCCCCTTCTTATTATACCAATATATCGAGACATTTGCATAACTACTAAATGATGACACTGTTTCGGTTACATTGTCTGATACATGAAGGTGATTTTGAATGATAGCCCTAGTTTTCTGGAAATAAATAACCTTACTATTTCAAAAGGAGATATCATACGCAGCATTAGTTGCTCTATGCACATATATAATGTATTCTCATATAGTAAACCTAAGAGGTAGCTATAATGTCCTTGTTGAAATCTAATTTCTATAATGTTAATAAAACAAACAAACAAAAAACAAACACCTCACATATAGTCTGACAGGTAAATTTTAACTCTGCACTGTTTTCTCTCTGATGTCAGAGACTGAGATGTCCAGTCTAGAAGCATCATGAAGTTACCATCAGGCCTGCTATCTTTAACCAAGCACTAGCTCCATGGGACACGGATTACGCATTTCTTTGTTTTCCTTCCTTCACAGCCTTGAGCACTGTATGTGGGGACATGCTTAGGAATCCTACTGCCTAACCCCAGATCTGTCTTGAAGTTGCTTTTTGCAGTCTGTGACTTGCATAGCTTTCCCTAAGTATTAGTCATTTTGGATATCACACATCCCTTTTTGAGGAAAACTCTGATACTGTGCATGTTTTATCTGTATTTTTTTTTCCTGTTTACACTTTACTTGAGCCTCATTAATCTGGATGTTGGAGTGGAAGGTTAATGGCTGGAAGTGCATTGCCACCTGGTAGAACGTGAGACCCTTTTTGCCACCAGTTAGAGACTATTGATCTGTCTGTTTGAACTCCTTTACAAAGCACCCCGTCCTCACTGGAGAGCAGACTTCCCTGAACTTACCTTGAATCTAGCACATTGATAACAACCCAGCCACAAGTGTTTGTGCACATTGTTCTGCACTTGTTCTCTCTGCCTGAAATGTGTTTCCTGAGAAGGTCATGTGGCTGGTTCTCCCGTTCACTCGGGTCTCTGTTCAGAGGGCACTTAATTAAAGAGCATTTCCTTGGCCATCTTTCTCAGATAGACTCCCCAGTCATTTTCTGTCCTTCCCCAGCTTCATTTTGTTTTTTTATATCACTGCCTCATATCTGATTATTATGTATTTTCTTGTCTGTTTATTGTCTATGTACCACCATTAGAATGTAAACGTCCTAAGAGAAGAGAATGTGCTTCTCTCACTGTGTGTGTAATAGCCCCAATGTTTACAAGTGTCTTGTACTTTGTAGGTATTGACATAATGACTCATAGTCAACAATAGCAATCCTAAAGGCAATATTTGATGTTTCATATTTCACTCTCCCCAACACACACACACACACACACACACACACACACACACACACACACACACACACCATGATCCAGACTATTTTAGAAGCTTCGGTCTTCTGACTTGACACCTAGGTCTTCTTACATAAGAAGTCTCCCATCTAGAACATTGATTTCTCTAAGCAGCTGAAGTCTCCTAAGCAGCTATTCTACACACACACACACCACACACACACACACACACACACACACATACACACACACACTCTGCTTATTGATTTGTGCTTCATAAAAATTCCTTCTATGATGCTAATAGCTTCTAAAGGCTCTACTGGTCAATGGACAAATTAATCAGAAAACACACCTACTGTATTTCAAACATGACTTTCATTTGCCTACACGTCATCCACTTTTCCCGCTTGACTCTCTGTCTCATGCAGAGCTCCGTCAGGCAAGCGCTCTTGCCAAGTCAAGTCACTGAGCCGCTGTGGTCCCAGGGAGAGGACACTGGGAAGGGCCTTTAAGGACGAAAACCAATTTACCCATAGACATTTGAGAGCAGTGTTGCAGATACAAAAGTAAGAGGGAAGCGTGCAGAATAAAAGCATCATGATTTTTTAAAAGCCATGTGTGTATTTCCTGGGGTCTGGTGCCCTGTGCATAATCAGGCACAGAGACTTGTCACTGGGCTGTTGAATGGAGTGAGTGGGGAAGAAGGGAGAGTGGAAATGGATTAAAAATTAAGAGTTTGATCCTTTGTCACAAAGTGTGTTATGAAGCATCAGAATGAAAGATTTTGTTGGAACAAGGTATCCTGTTTTTCTGCAACTACAGATAAGATTGTTTTGGTTCCAGAAGTACAAAACAAGGCCTTATGAAGACAGCAGTCCCATAGTGGGTTCTGCCTGGGGAGCTGGCAGTAAGCAGCAGCTTATAAATGGAGCTCATCTTTTCTCATTTTGATTCCTCTTTTTAGAAAAGAAACAGTGATTGTCTGTTTATTTGTTTTCCCAGAGTAGAAACATTCCAGCAGGGCTCCACCATTGTCCCAGAGCCTCACTTCTCAGTGGTAACTCAGCACTGACTGGGGGACTTTCCTGCCTGCCGGGGTCCTTCTGGAGCCTAGAAATTCCTAAATTAGATTCAGAAGTGATAGTCATGACAACAGGTCAACCCAAGTTTGATCTCTTTTCACCTTGGAGACTTTAGGGTAAAACTCAACCACATGGGACCTGGAGAGTGAGAGACTGATTGTACTACTCTTTGACCCTCGGTCCTCTTGCCTGTAACAGGGAGGATCATCAACATAGTCCCATAGGGTGGCTTCACTGTTAGTTGAGATCATGCATGTGCTTTGACTTTGCAAGAACTGAAGAAAACACCACAAAGACACACAAAGATGGTGTTTCTAGTAATGGAGAGTGTGTGTGTGTGTGTGTGTGTGTGTGTGTGTGTGTGTGTGTGTGTGTGTGTGTGTGTGTGTGATGGAGAGGAGGAATACTGTTTCAAATACTGCTGCACATCTTAGCCTAATAAATGCAAAGCAAACCTATTGGAAAGACAAGAAAAACTCACATGGACAGTTTCCAGAAGGGTCAAGAAG
The DNA here is from genome assembly GCA_004363575.1 of Solenodon paradoxus. NCBI lineage: Eukaryota > Metazoa > Chordata > Mammalia > Eulipotyphla > Solenodontidae > Solenodon > Solenodon paradoxus. The sequence continues at coordinate 246,844 of RJWH01001149.1, read as the reverse complement.
ACACTGGAAACATTGCCTAGTGCTTTCCCTATGACTCCTGTCACCGAGCTCTGATGCCAGTTCCCACACTTCCCTGACACTGGGTGAATCGCACAGTGTGTGCTCTATCTCCTCTGCCCAGCATGGAGGGGCTGCCACTCTGCATGTTCTGAGGTCATGGTGGGAGACTATCACCAGGAGGTCGACTAATTTCCATCTTTACTTCTCACTCCAGCACTTCTCGTTGATGCAACCAAGAAACTGTTGGCACAAAGCACCCGCCTGTGAAGAAAACTGCAGCCCCCTGCTCTGAAAATTCACACTGGGGCTTGGAAGGAGGGGAAGCTCTTGCTTGGCTGATGTTTGTCTGATTTTGCTAAATCGTGCCCTTCCCACCCCTTTCCCTTAGGAGAGAGAGTGATCTAACAGTAGCTGAGCATTTATTTTGCACACACTGTGGGTCCTTGTCCTCAGAAGTCCATCTTTGTTTCCAATTTATTTATTGCTTTAGAATACTGACAAATGGAATATTTTGATGACCAAAAAGTAAATATCGCAATCTGCTGCTGGCTCAGAGCACCACACTGGGATCGCAGTTGTGATTTGAGTCCCAGCTCTGCAGCTTACCTGCATCATGACCTCAGGCAGGGTCATAGTATGTCTATAAATCTCAGCCTCAAATATGTCCATGTCTCACATTCCTAGAAGTATGACTATCTGAGGAGCACATGGTTATTCAAGAAAGACAAAGGCAAAGGCAGAGCACTATTCAAGGGGCCTTCTGTTACCCTTGGGATTTCAAGGGGCTCTGTGGGGCAGAGCCAGAGCACATGCTCAGGCAGAGGACATTTGGGACAGGTTTATGCTGGCATCAGAAAGAGCCCCTTTCCTCAGCGAACATCAGGAAAGTAGATGTAAATCATTCTCTTTTCTGTAGCCACAGTTCTGTTTCTGATAATCAAAGACATTTGCAGGTGGAGAATAAGTCCTTGCCTTTGAAACTTAAGCTATCCAAACTGCATTTATAAAATGGAAAGTGATTTCCCTTTCAGCTCATAAAATGCCACAGGATAGATTCCCTTTATTAATGCGTGACTAACATGTGACAAGATGAAGATATTGGAATGTTTAAATCTTTTGTTTTAGAGTAATTGTCAAACTCCCAGGAGTCAGTGGGAAATAAGGGAGACTTTCAGAGTGCAGGCCTGCATTTCCTGCTGGATAGGACTGTGGGCATCTCCTTTTCCTGCCTCAGATCTGCTGATTAGCGAATTCCTCCTTGCATCTCCACATCCCTCATCCATTGCTCCCCACTAGAGGAGTAATCAAATCACTTGTCTGGCAAATTTTAAAATAGAAGCAACATACACCACACACACACACACACACACACACACACACACACACACACACACACACACACACAGATACCCTTCCCATTCTTTTTGGTATATACCTGTCTCTCCTCCCCTTTCCATTATAGGACAAAGGACTTGCCTCTGAGAAGGAGACCTGATATTTTCCAGAGCAGACTTACAGAATGGTGAATTCTGTCTCATTTTTGGTTCAATATTAGTAAACTATCATTGGCAAATTTGGAAGTCATCTTCCCACTTCTATCAGCTTTAAATCTGGCATTTAGATCTATCTACCTTTGTCTAATTTCTTTGTCTATCTCTAAAGTGGTACAGAACTGGCATGGGGAAAGACCTAGCAAATGTTATTTCATTCTACTTTAATATTCAAGTCCTACAAAGTTAATACATGTAAACAACTATGTATGGGTGGATAAAAATTACCTTACCCGCTACTACCAAAACAAGCTTTAAACCATGTGTCCTTAACAGGAGGGACACTACCGCCCCACTTTAGCAGGCAGGGCTTGGGAATTTTACCAGTGAACTTGGGTATCAGAGGGGAAGTGATCATCATAGAGCTGCCCACCTGCAGGGAGGCAGAGCCCAAGGAAGGAATAAGAGTTCTGGGCTGCAGGTTCTTGCAGAAGTGGTTTAGAGAATGCTCAGTGATCACAACCAAGATGAGGCCTTTCTCACGAGGAAGTTTATCTAATCTGAGAAGGTGGGAGCTTCAACAGTGTGGTTAGAAGGTAAGAGAAGGAGGAGTCAGTAGACCAAAGTGATGTCCAAGAAAGCTGTCTAAATGTCAAGGTAAACACTCGACATAATAATGGCTGCCCATTGTGGAAAACATTTGGAAAGCATACAAAGCATTCAACCCGATTTTGAAGACCAGGAGCTCTCGAATCTCCGCCATCCCTTGAGAAGGACATGCCCTGGCCAGCAGGTGTGCCCCGATCTCCTGAGCCCCAGATGATTCATCGACTTGAGCAATAAATAATAATAAATGATTATTGTGTTAAGCCTGTGAGTTTGGGGTGTTTCCCTGGACAGCAATAGATAACTGATTTTAAGTAAACAAAATAAAGTTTTAGAGACAGGAAGAGCAGCAAAACTTGGTTTCACAACAAGATGTTGTCACGTCAAAGCCAGATTTTTCCACCTCTGCCTCAGAACATGGGGCTAGCTGATAAAAGAAGCAAAAAATTGTTTTGAACGTCAGCGAGGCTATAGGACAGAGGTCTCACACAGACTCCAGACGCCCCGAGAAACAGACATGTGAATTCCCCAGGGACCAACACTGCATGATGACACTGTACGCTCCTTGTCCGGTGTTTGAGCCTCATCGCCTAGCATGGTGTCTGCACAGGGGACACTAAATAGTTATCAAAAGAATGACTTAATGAATGACACTGGTCACTATATAATTTAAAATGATTTTGGTCACATGACCAAGTTGGAAATTCTAGGTGTAATTAATGCTTACTGGAAACGATAAATATTATTAGATTGTAAAAAGTTAAGAACTGTCTCAGGAAACTCTCCAGAAAAATTAAATGGTTTGTAAGGTCAGATCCTCACTTTGGTGGGGTCCTGGCACACTGTTCTGTAAATGCCAAGCTTACTGCCCGAATTAATTCTAGGCTATGCTGTATGAAGATGTTGGTGGGCTGGTTATACTGAACTTTTCTGAAACAGATGGAAGAGTTGTTTCAAACAGTATTTTATTTTCCAGTCTTTGATTAGACATTCCCTTTTTCTTGCTTTTGTACTGAGTTGTAACTAATGCTTATCTTTTATTTCAATTTTCATGAAAAACAAAAGAAAGTTTACCTAAAGGTTAAGTGAAAATATAATTTTCCATTTTTTGTGTTTCTCTTTTATGTTCCCTGATCCCATTGCTTCTAGAAAGTTCTAAAAGTCAAACTAACTGAACTTTATCATGGGTTTTTCTGCTAAGTAGCTGTTTGACCTTAGGGTAGTCAGTTATTCAACATACCTGGGCTTCAGCTAGGTAATTTTCTCATCTTGGTAATAAAAGTGATGTTCAGTGATTTTTCTTCTCTGAAAAATATATGAATCTATGTGGGAGGGGCCACCAGTTAAGGAGAACCACTGTGCTGTGGCTCAAGCTTATCTTGAGACTGAATGCTCATTGTTGAATGAATGATGAATGGATGACAATTGCTGATAAATGTGCTGGAAGAAGCAATGAGAAATATATGCAGAAAAGATTCACATGGATTTAGGGGACCATCCGGGAAGAATAAGCGACCTGAACACTGTTGTTTCTCTTGGGTCAGAAAACAACCAGATAACATTTCTCCACTGGAATGTTCTAATGGGTCCCACAGAGAAATGCCAGAACAGAGCGCGTTAGCTAAACTATTTCAGATTGCTCAGGAAAAGGTAAGTTCAGATGATAATTCATTTTAAGGACATAAGGGTAGAGTGTAAAAAAGAAATTATTTTATCAGGGATACAGCCATGTCTCATACATTAAAAACTCTGGAATCCTGGTCTCTAGTGGGTATGGAAGATCAGACAGAGTGCAGGACTAAAAAATATATGAATATTTATTTATACTTTTGAATCTCCCCATCTATTTTTTTTAAATTGGAATGGTTTGCTGGTCATGTGTATAATCAATAAGTGCAGCCATCTAAGTCATAAATACATGAATACATATATATATATGGAAAGAGAGAGAGAGAGAGAAAGAGAGAGAGAGAGAGAGAGAAAGAGAAAATTCATTGTATGTGGGAAGGAGAGTAATAAATACCAAATATTACTAACCATATAGTTCCCAGCCCTTTATAATTGAATGGCTTTGTTTGACTAGTCCTGAAGAATAAAATCTGAGACATGTGCTGTTTCCAGGTTGAGGCCATGAAAAGTTTATGCATAATTCTCTCATATTCCTTGCCTCTGGCCATGACTGAGGTGTCTGCATATTCTAGATGGTATAACTATAAGATAATAGATATCAGCCTGGGTTCCTGAGTCAGTATACATTTTTATATTATAAAATTTTCTGATTCATAAAGAGGTCTTCATTTATTGTGTTGCGGTGTGCGCAATTTACATAATTTCTCCACACATATTTGTTTTTATTGATGAACTTTCTTTATATTTCCCAAGAGATACAAGCTGATGAGTTCTCTAAACTGTAGACGGTCTCATCTTTAGCTAGGATATCAGGCTCATGAAGGGAGAAAGGTAATTATTGTCTTGATTACTTCCACCAGTAGAAAGAGGGATTTTTGAGGTAGAATTTGTGCTCCTTCAGGAATTCTCAAGGCCTATCTAGAATATCAATTCAAATCAACAATTTCACAGAGAGACTTCACATCAGGGGATAGAGGCAATGATAATCTTGTGCTCAAGGTCCTTATTCTTCATTTCCAGTTCCACAGGATCTTGATCAACAGAAGTCCTTGAGTCTGGGATTTAGAATGAATGGAAAGACTGGATGAGGACACATATGGTCAAATCTGAGGCTTTTCCAAGAGGAAGGTGGCAGTGCATTAAGTGGGAGGAAATCGTCTTTGGCACAGCGACAATCTTTTGAGATGAGGACTTACGTGGCATTCTGCAAACAGTTTTCACTTCACACATTCATTCAACAAATAGTGATAGAGTGTGGTTTATGTTTCAGGTTATTTCCCTAAAAAATGGCAAAGAAAGTGTTTTTCACTTTTTCTTCTTCACCTACAAAGATCTATTTTGAAGGCTGGGATTATGGATTTGAGCACTGGTTTTCAAACACGGTCACGAATCCAGGCATTTGGTCCAGGCTGTGCCGGGAGGAGACTGGGTAATGATTTCGACAGAGCCTGCTGGAAACACCCACTCTTCTTCCCCAAGCAACTAATCTTAGGTCTCAGTAATGCAATATCCCAGTGAGCAGAGGATGAAACTGACTCAAAGGGGAAATGTTGCCAACAAAAGAAACCAAAAAGAAACTCACTTTTCGAGGATTGCTCATTGGTGTCAGCTCAGGTCAGAAGGGTATTCCAGGAGCCCGGTGATTGATGAACGCTATTCTGACCTCCTTAGCCACGGAGGAGAGACTGGATAAGAACTAATGCTGCTCCTCTTAACATAACGCCTGGGCAATTTACTGTAAGTAGAAAAGGAAATGGGTAAGAACACTCTGACATTTGCCATTACTGATTATGTGCAGAGAATTTTTAACTGGTGCGTGAGAGTTTAACTTCAGTAATTCATTCATCAAGTAATACTGAGATACTTAGGATTTGTGTGTACTAGATAAAGGCCCAAGAGAAATGAGGACAAATCTTTCTCTTTAAAGGTCTTAGATGCTACCAAGGAGCTAGGCAGCCCAACTAAAGTGATCGATGATTTTAAAAGAACATAGAAAAATAATATCAGTATTGACAGATAGGAGAATTTAGCAGGCAGACAGGCAGGCTGTGAAGACAAGTAGCCTGAGTTCAAACCCCAATCCACTCACCTCTTAATAACGGAACAGCTCCAGGCTGTGTACTGACCCTTTGTGCAATTTTTCATTTAAAAAATGGAGATTAAAAGATTATTTCAAAGTACGTTAGAAGTATTGAGAACGGTGACTAACTAGAATGTGGTAAGGAATAACTGTTAGCTATTATGAAGACAGATGAGATTTAGAGGTAAATTTAGCTTGGTTGATTACTTTTTCATCAAATAGTCTTACAGACTCATTATCTTCTTGTTAGGACTTGCTTGATCTGAGGAAGTTGGTTGTATAAATATGATCTGCTAAGGCACATTAAGATCACTGGGTTAGAAGCCAGGCAGTCACAGTTCACCAGATGGACATGGTCTCCAGATGAATAAAGGATGGTCCCAGTATTTAGATCTCTCCTGGGATTACAAATAGTTCCTCTTATTTAAAAAAAATGCCAAAGCCCATTCAACTCCAATGTCAAGGGATACAAAAGTAAAATAAACAAATGGGAATACATTAAACTGAAAAGCTCTGCATAGCAAGAAACTATCATCCAAAGAAAAAGATATTCTATTGAATGGGAGAGACATTTGCACATTATACATTTGACAAGTGGTTAATGTCTAAAATATATAAATAACTCATAAAACTCAACCACAAAAACAAAGCAACCCAATTAAAAATATGTAGAAGAACAAAACAGACATTGCTCCTAAAAAGACATACAGATGGCCGACAGGCACATGAAAAGAAGTTCTTCCTCACTTGTTATCAGTGAAATGCAAGTCAAAACAACAAGGAGATACCACCTCACCTGTGAGAATGGCTGTTCTCCAAAAGAGTAGAAACAGCAAGTATGGGCAAGGATAGAGAGAAAAAGGAACTTTCATACACTGCTGGTGGGAGTATAAATTGGTGCAACAATTATGTAAAGAAGTATGGAGATTCCTCAAAAAATTGAAAATAGAAATCCCACATGATGACATTATCTCACTTTGGGGCATTTAACTGAAAAATACAAAAACACTAATTCACAGAGATTACTGCACCTCCATGTGTATTACAGCGTTATTTACAATAAACAACAGCTGGAAACAGCCTAAATTCCCACAACAGATGACTGGATAAAAAAGATATAGAGAGAAAAGGAATACTACTCAGTTACTTAAAAAGATGAAATTCTGACATTTGCCACCACATGGATAGGTCTAGAGGGAATTATGCTTAGTGAGATGAGTCAGAGACACACATCATTGTATGATTTCATTTATATGTGACATATGGTGAAACTAAGCAAATAAACTAACTAAATCTAAGCAAAATAGACTCTTAGCTTATAGACTCAAATCATTGGTTACCAGAACTTGAGTAGAATGGGTCAGTCATATGGTGAAGAACAGAATTGAACGGTTGATAATAACTTCAGGTAATATATACAGATGTTGATTTCAATAATGCACCCCTTAAACCTAGGTAACATGCAATGTTCTTTTAATATATATTTTTTAATTAAATAAAAAAATGCCAAAGCCTTCACTAAATATCTTCCATTCACTTCAACCAAAATGAACTCTCTCTTCTCACCACTGACCTAACCCCTACAGCACTCAGGATCCAGGGCCCAGTGCAGAAACATATATAGGGACAAGATGGAAAGAAGGGAAAGATTTCTGAGTTACACATTTCCACCAGAGAATCTCTACTTGCCCAAACATTTCTGAGAGCCCTGACTTTAAGTGGAAATATAGTACATTCAGATGACATGGTCTTTTATGTCCAGAAGATTCTCTCTGATTCTCTAGTTATCTAGTTATCACCAGTTTGGCTTCCTTATTGGCTAGATATGTGCCAAGAGGAACTGTTAATCAAGATTGACTGAGTCCCTAAGCTAGCCCTGCCTATCACTGGCTCCTCCCTGTCTTAGGATTTTTCATCATTCACCCTGATTTAATAGGACCAAAACTTATTCACCTGTGCACGTTACTCAAATTCATGAGGGTCACCATATCCCAGCTCCACCACCCTTCTTGTTATCTCCGTTGGTCAGGATGCCTCCATCCTTGATGAAAGCCCTTTGCAGTATGTTAGTGCAGCCCCTGTGGTCAGCTGGAGTCAGACCAAAGTCTGCACCCAGGGCTCCTGATGCCCAGACGCAGCCAGGTACAGGATAGCGAGAACAAGTGGATAAAGGGAAAAGCAGGTGAGACTCCAAGGAGCAAATCATCTCTGCTGCTATCTGTAGCCATTCCTTTCATTTCTTTCAGTCCTCTTTATCTTCTTTTCCTCTTTGTCTTTTCTCCATTTTTCTTCCTTCTTTTCTTCTAATTTTATTGAATATCTAAAGTAGTATCCATAGCCAAGTATTGTGGTTTATATGCATGATTGTGGATCTCAGCTCTAGCAAAGTCCAATAGGGGGATTTTTATCAAGTCATTTTCTCATCTTAGACATATTTGCAAGTGAAACAATTGATCTAGACGATCTTTAATTGCCTTCAATTTCCTGCATTCTGTGGTTTAGGAGATTCTGATTATATACCTGGGGCTGTGACATAAGGTTTTAAACTTTCTCCTCTAGTTTCCCTTCTAGTTCTTGTTTAATGTAGAGGTTAATGCATTCCAGCAGCCAGTGTTTTCACGTATTTCTCAAACAGAACGCTGAGTTTCAATAAGATGATTTCTTAGATAGGTATTCTATCTCCAGCTTCTCTTGCAACTAGGTTCTGGCAGAGAGGATGAGTGTCATGAACCTGAGGAGGAAGCTGCCTGCCTTCCATTTCCTCTTTCCTCCACTGACTGCCTTGGCCCTGGACAAAAGAGTCACACATTGAGAGCAGACGAATAGCCCCTCCAGCCATGAGCTACTCAGTTTTGTGTTCCCATAACCTACAGAGATACATTTATGTTTTATTTGTCATTTCTGTTTTCTGATTCTTTTTGCAATAGCAGCTTAGCCTGGACTATAAATAATAGCTTTTTCTCTGATCTTGGCCTTTGATTTCCCATCTGTTAAATGAAGTGGTTTGAACAGAGATTCCTTAAGGGTATCTCCAGATTAGACACCGTAGGATTTATGTTCTGGAACTTGACAGGCATGAGAAGACACTGTGTGACAGGCAGTGCCTGCCCTGGGATTTTCCACTGAACCCAGCAGAAAGAATATAAAGAATATCTTGACAGGAACAACAGATAGCCCAACACTAAGGAATTCTTGCTACCTCGGCAGCCTATCTGGCTTCTCACCTCCCTGCTGCCCAGATTGCTAGTCTAGAATCCTAAATCTGCTTCATCTAGAGAAAGAGTACCTGTTGCCCTTACAGATTGAGCTACCTGCCTGGTTTAACCACTCACAGAACTTGGACCTGCCAAGTATTTTCACTCAGTCATGTAGTTTTGCTAAAGGACACCCATTAGAGACATCTGCCTTCCTTCCTGATAACTATGAACCCAGAACTGCACTTTAACCTTGAACATCAGCTCTAGATTTGTCCTCCTCCATTCAGTAACAGCAAGCCCTTCTGACCACCTACCTCCCCTCCACCAAGTTATCATTAAGAGGAGAATAACAGATCACAGACTTTCAGGATACAAGTGATAGAACAAATATCCAAGCATCTTTATATGTATTTGTAGACAGTAGGCTCTTTTTCCTAAGAAATTTTGTGCAAAACCTGATTCAAATAAGCTATCTCTGCAAAACTTCACTGGGGACCTGGAGTCTATATGTTACTCTTTCACCTTATACCCATGGGGATGATTCTTGAAGCAGCTCCTATCTATCCTAGATTTTTTTGAATTCAGTTTAAAAACAATCAGTCTACCTCAACTGGCTCTCAAATTTACACATGGAAAAATGAAGATGAGGAACTGATTAATGATATGCTCCAGTCTCTTGAAGACAAGGCCAGGGTTCTTTCCACTAAACACTTCACCCTGGACCCTCTCCCGCTAACCCGACCACACGCTGCTTCTCTGTCAACCTCATTATATCAACTGTACATGGAGACTTCACGAATGCTCTCAAATAAGAGATACCTTGGAAATATATGAGATTTTTAAAAATTTATGTCTTTTCCTCTTGGATCTTATAAGCTTGCCAGAAACCAGGTCTCCAAATTCATCAAAGTTCTTGTTAATAAACAATGATATTGGCTCATCTCTCTTATACATTAAGGGGCTGGCATCTAATTAATGATACTGCCCTTTTTCCTTGAATTGGATTGGATGCAGCTTCTAATACAATGGACCAATAGCTCCTAAATTCTCTTCCTAATAATAGAGTTGATTCTGATTCCTGTTAAGATTCTGGTTCCTTCTCATTCACTCTCTGTGTCATCCACCCTCAATCCTTCTAGCCCTTCTCTGCTCTGACTATAAAGACATCCAGAGACCTGGTTATTTCCTTTTGAGAGATTCTGCTTTCATCTGCTAGGACAGAAGTGGCCAAAGCTTTCTGTAAAGGGTCAGATCATCATTATTTCAGGCTTTACAAGATAACCTACAGCGTTTACTTCATATTATTCTCTTTATTTTTACTTTTTCATCTGTTTTTTTTTAAATTATAAGAGCCATTCTCAGCTCCAGGGCTGTACAAAACCTGCTACAGTCCAAAGTTTCAACATCATGAGATCCTGTTTTATTTTGTAAACAATTTCCCTGCTCATATTTTACTATGAACACCAAGAAGAAAATAGGAAGCAGGGTGAAACACTCCTTTGCTAATCACTAGGTTTTCCACTTATGAGTTCTGCTTTCCACATAACTCCAGGAGACAATTTCCCTTAGCTTTCTGCCACTATATAAGGAGTAGTCTTTCTCCAGTTTCCAATAATATGTTCTTAGCTTCTTATTAAGCTCTCATTAGTACCGGCCACAAAATTCATATTTCTGCTAACAGCCTGTTCAGGGCAATTAGGCTTTCTCTGTTATGCTCCACAAAATTCTCCTATTCTCTGTTCATTATCCCATTCCAAAGCTGCTCTCCTATACTTTTAGATATTTATTTATAGCAATACCTCCTTTCTAGCTACCAGAGTCTGTGTGAATTATATATTACTATGTAACAAATTTCCATAAACTCGTAAGTCAAAACAACATCCATTTATCACCATAGAGTTTCTGAGAATCAGAAGTAGGGACTGGCAATCACTTGGTCCTCTCGTCAGGGTTTCATAAGATGTCTCCTTTCACACTTGGGCTCCTTTTCCAATCTCACATAATCATCAGAAGAATTCTTTTGCTGGAGTCTATAGGATTAACAGTGACCTACACCTTCAGGGTTAGCAAGAGAATCTTATTTCACATCTCTCTGTCTTCTTTGGACAACTCATTTGATAACATTGGCTCCACTGAGACATATTTGCAAGTGAAACTATAACCCTTTTGGTGGACTCAGACCCAGTTGATAAGGGACCTTAATTACCTCTGCACAATCTGGCACACTTTGCCTGTCAGGTAAGCTAAGCTAATAATGAGAGTGACATTCTATCATATTACAGGTCCCACCTACACCAAAAGGGAAGGGACTATACAGGGTAAGAATCTTAGGGCATCTGAGAATTCTGCTTATAAGAGTTTGGAAAGATCTTTAAAGAAGGATGAATAGCCAGCGCATCATTTTTTTCTCACAACTTTTTTTTATAGCATTTCACTTAGCCTGGTTATGGACTAAATGAAGTCCAGTTCTCACTATTTTTAACCTGTCCTATGAGAGAGGCCAGGTATGGGCACCCGCAGCCTTGTTTTTTTCAATCCCATCTCTCTGCAAACTGAGACGTGATGGAATATCAGGGAATAGACATACAACATCTCACTGAGTTTCTATTTCCCTTTAATGTTTTGAGCATGTTATCACCAGTTTTCCTCCCACCTCTTAGGTAATTGGGTTCAATGGTTTCTATGCCCTGAGGCACAACTGTTTGATGGAAAAGTAGAACTGATGAGTGAAGGTAACAGAAGCTCAAGGTCACCAAGGAGGAGAAAAGGGTAAAGGGTGAGGATTTGGAGGTGAGTGCCCTTCACTGCCCTGATGAGGCAGGCATGGGAGTTGAGAGGCTGCCTCTTCCCCATGTAGGTCTTCCCAGGAAAGCCAGGGGAATGTGTGCCCTCTTTGGCCACAAGCATTCCCCTCCAAAATTGAGGATGAAATAAACTTTTCCTTCCTAGTGTTTGAGGGTGAATGTTAGCTCTGTGGTTTTCATGGTTAGACAGTTTTCTAATATAAAAAATTACTCCAAAAAGCTAGGAGCTTTGAAGCTAGTGATTTTCATAAATCTAATTTAAAGTCAAATTAGGTATCTCTAGCTTCTGTGAGTATTAATCTCAGTGTTCAGTTTTTAAAGGGCAGTAAGAGGCTTTGATCAGCACACACATCTCTGCGGTGGGAACATTTCCCATAGATATGGCAGCAAAAACTAGGGCCAGAGTTTTCTAGCAAGCCGAATCTGTCAGGTAGATGAACAGTTTGAATCTTCCTTCAAGTGTGATCAAACTTTAGTGGAGACAATTGGCATGGGCTGACCACAGGATAGGTGGCTGTAAGGTAAAATGGTAATTAAATAGGACTGTCCTCAGCCTAAGATAGAATTCACAGACTGGAAGTTGTAGAGAGAACCACTTTGACTCAAAAAACGACTCTGACAATATGGCTCCTGTGACCTGCTAACCAGCCAGTATCCACTTCTCTCTAACGGAGAGTAATCATAACTACATCCTAGGCACTGCCCAAATCAGCCCTACATGGTCTAATTGTTCTCTGAGCTGCCAGACTTTCTACATAAAAAAGTAGATAATTATTGAAGGTCAGTGTGTGTTGCATCAGGCACTGCTTTAGGCCCTTTGCATATACTTTACTTTATAATGTTCTTTGTTTTTTCAAAGGAATGGTACAGGTAGGAATGAAGGTGAGTATACGGGCAGGAAGGAAGAGAGAGAAGGATGAAACATTTATTTTAGTTAGTTGTTTATCTTGGTTATTCTCCCCAGTCCTGGGTCTTGAACCTGGGTCCTTGAGATCAATGTGAACTGCATCTGATGGTCTTTTCTGCTAAGTCACCGAGACACAACTACATTATAGTCGTCTTAACCACCTGTTATAAACTGAAGTGATCTTCCTAAACTTGTTATGTTCAAGCCCAATCGTTCAATGGAGATGGGGCCTCTACAGAGGGAATTAAGGTTAAATGAGGTCATAATAGTGGGGCCATGATCCCACAGATCCTGATAAGAAGAGACACCAGGAGCACGTGCCCAGAGGAGAGGCCATGTAAGAACACAAGGTAAGACAACGTGTGTAAGCCAGAAGAGAGGTCTCAGAAGAAACCAACCCTGGTTTTGGACTCAGTCTCCAGAACTAGAAGAAAGTTAATTTCTGTTGTTGGGGCCATAGACTAGAGGTAGGTCTATCAGAAGGATGTCATTAACATTTGCCTTATGGCTCGAAAATGATTTGATTTTGCAAAAGACTTTTCATTAGATTGCTTGAAACTCTATTAACTCTCTGAGCAGATTTCCTGAGATGAAGCTACACAGTAAGAATAATGAGAACTTGTCATCATTCCATGGAAGACCTTGTGTCTAGAAGCATAATCCTCACAACAACCCTATGAGTTACCTACTATTAATATCCCCACTTTAAAGAGGAGGAAATTGTGGCTTCGTGAGGTTTAGCAAATTGCCCAAGTTTGCACAGTTATTAAGTAGTGAGCAGGGATTTTAACTTAAGCAATATAAATCTTACACCCACATTCTAAGCCGTGAGAATCAAAAACTTCTCCAAGCATTGCAAAATGTTCCCAGGGGTGAGGAAGTAGAGGAAATCACCCGAGTTCAGAACCACTGATTCATTACAACGTGTTGGATCCCATCGGTAGTCACGGCTATATAACTTCATGCTGAATTATCATTTACTAAATCATTTTAAATCTAATATTCATAGATTAAAATAAGCACTATTACTCATTTAGCAAGTACTAGGTATTATGTGCATTCATATCTCCTGCACTTGTCTTGAAGAGCATCGTACATGAATACAGAAATTTAGTCATCAAGTATATATCTAATTTTTACAAGTTTATCATCTGTATAAATCAATTTTTTACCACATGAAATCTTAAAATCCTTCATAATATAAGGAAGATTTCCTGTTTTGATTGGTCTACGTAATACTTTTAGGAGACACCTCATGACATTCCATTGCACAACTATTAATGCTTGGTCTATTTTAAAATATTGATCATGGTTCCAAGTTAGCTCATAAATAAAATTGGAAGCAGGACTAATTTACACATTTTTATTAAACTTCTCATTAAAATATAAGCTTTATGAGTGTGAGAACTGCCTCATGTTTATTATTCATTCTCTATTACTTTACACCTTCCCTGGAACACAGTGGGCACTAAGAAAATATTTTTTATTGAATCAATGAGTTTATGAACCCAACAATGCCTGCATGATGTGCTTAGTGGGGAGACATGAATAAATAATGTTTCATCTCTTCTGTCACCAATGTTGTAATTTAAGAGACATAAATATGCAAAAAGTAAGTACAAGTGCTGTGATGAAACATACTGAAATAGAGTGTGATAAAGTACTACAGAAGGCGGGATGATGAACTGGGAAGAAAGGTATAATCAATACTGCAAGGCTTGGGCCTGGGCAGGAGTTAAAAATAATGAAAGTTTCTTAGATTGAAAGGAACTAAATAGAGGGAGATGAAGACAATGGATACATGCATGGAAGACTGAGACAGGGTGGTTTGTTAAGGGAATTACAAGTAGTTCCCTTTTACAACCAAACACGAGGTAAAAAGCAGGATGGCTAGTACACAGATTAAAAAACAAATTTGCTGAATGAATGATATCAGGAAGAAAGCAGGTTGTGAAATTTTATAATCAGCATGTAATTGATTTTATTCATTTGTAAACAAAAACTTGCACAAGTGGAAAACAAAACAAAACTACCTAATTCTGTGAAAAGAACACTTAAAAACGTACTAATGTCAACAGGAGGCACCCCTCACCCCAACTGCTAAATAAAAAGCCAAAAAAATAAAAGAATACTCCCTAAAGATCCTGCAATGGTAACATTTAAAATCACCCCTTTTCTTGACTTTTTTATTTTCAGAGTCAAGGGCCTGAACACAAACTTCTTATATAACAAGTAGATGCAAACTAGACCAATCTAGTCAAGGCCCTTTGCTAAAAGAACCCACCCCAAATCATAATGGCAGGCGGTCTACACAGAGCTATCTGCCTGGCTGTACCCAGGTTTGAAGAATTCTCATATTTAACTAAGTAATAAACTATTCAGTTTCATAACTCCAGGAATCATTTTACCTCATTTATCACATTCATTTGCAAATACTCAGTGAGTATGTATCATTGAGTATGCACCTCAGAAGAGACAAGGAGAGCATGACCAGCAATATCCTGTCCATATGGGGGTTAACTTCTAGCAGGTGGAAAAAATGTACTTTCAACTAGTCAGAGGATGGTGACGCAAATAAGACAATGATATGGAAGAAGTCTGAGAGCACCTTGCAGTGGGTTAGGTGACTCCTGAAAACGAAACATTTTACCTGAAGTGAATGATGTACGGAACAGGCATACAGAGACCTGGGACACACAAGTCCAGGCACAGAAAACAGAAGTACAAAGTCAAGAGGAAAGACTGAGCTTGCCACTATCTGAAGAATAATCTTGAAGACAAGATGCCTGACTTTTAGGGAGCAGAAAAAGGGAAAAAGATGGTAAATGAGTTCAGGAGGCTACTGGGACCTTTTAGGCCATGGGATGGCCTTTCAGTTTGTCCTAATTGTCCCTAAAGGCTATTGGAAGGTCCCCTACATGGGGACTGTAGAGTATAGAATACACCAGTGAGAGACCAGTGGGGAGATTATTTCCAGCCACTCACAAGAGATTTGATGGTGGACTTGGAGGGTTGGAAATAATGCCTGCTTTAGGGTACATTGGAGACCGTGGTACCATTTCATTTCACAGGTATGACAGAAATACTTCAGACTCAGAACCGGGGGTTATTTGCAGGGCTGTCCTAGTCCATCAGTTACAGGTTGGTCCTGCAGACAGGGCCTCTTTCTGAAGGAGAATTTACAAATTCAATGATTTAACCAAATAACAAGTCTTTTTTTCTGTTTCATTCCATGATATTTCTTTAGAATCAGATCTTGCTGGATTGGTGGGGGGCACAAGTCACTGGGGTGAAAAGTGAAGCCGCTGCTGGTGCCTCAAGCCTGGCTCCTTCCCACATCCCTTTACCAGGGTCCCATGGGTGCCATCCGGATCTGCCTGCCTCCTCTGCTTCCTACAAGCAAGCCCTTCCTGCCTCCCCTTGGACCATCTCCCCGCTTTTTTCCCCTTCACCTGAAAAAGTCCTCACTTCCCTGGGAGATCAGGATGCTTATTTTTTTTGGACACCAGTCCAGCCACACCTCAAGATGGCGCTACCCTGAATAAAGACGTGTCCTCTTGGCATCAATCTCGCCGCCATGATTGACTTTCAGTGGTGACGAACATTTCCTCATCACCTTATCTCTCCTTCTCCTTGGCACCGATGTGTTAAGCCATTATGCTCTCTGAGAGAACTGTCTTCTCTGTGACCTGTTTCTGCCTTAGGAAAGAGAGGATGGCTCTTGGAATCTTACTGAAACAACCGCACTCACAGAGGGTTTGTGTGTCTGCAGGCGGGGGTTTGGGTGCTGTGTGGCCCAGAGCACTGCTTACTTCCGTCCCGGTGGACAGCTTGGCAGGCCCACTAGGAGCGTCGTTTCACCGTGACTCAGCATCTCCTGGAGCCTCTCCGGTTCCCACCTTTGGGATACCTGCCGACTTGGGTTTGGAAAAGCACAATTACCTCCATAATGTCCTTTTTTCAGGAGAAGCTTTACTGAAATCTCTCATAATACTGGTCCTACACTGTCAACCAGATCCCCTCCCCTCCCCTCCTCACCCAGAGGAGGTGGCACTTGAGGACACATCCCTAATGTTCACGATACCTGAGGACCCAGTCTCCACACCACATTCCAGGGAGGCCTCCGTTCACCTGCAGGTGCTCGCCATTTCTCAGAGAAACTGACAACATGGATTCGTCTGTCTTAAAACCTTGTTACTATAACATAAAATGCATACAGACAGCAATAGCAATAAAATGTACTGCTTAATAAGTTATTGTAAGATGCAAATACGCACTCACTACAACGCAGGTCAGGAAAGAGAGTTTTGTCAACGAGCCCGGAAAGGGTAACATAGCAGTTAAATGGAGGCCCAAACCTAGCCCCTCAGCAGAACTGGGGGTCTATGACATTCAATCAACATGTCATTTAGAAAAGGATGCTGCAAGCTAAAATTGCTCTCCGTCTCACAAGATCCTTCCCAAGCTCCTCATCTGCCATGTTATGCGACATGCATTAATTCAGAAATTCACAGGTACATATGACACAGAGATCAGCCTTGGGTCTAACACATGAATGCGTAAAACAAATGACCCATTGGGCTATCCAATTCAACTTATATTTGATTTATATTTGTTCTCACAACTTGAATTTCAATTCTAAGGAATGAGCCTTAGTGTGATGTCCCAAACTCTTAGCTGATGATGCCCAATAGAACTTACTGCAATGCTGAAAACCTTCCATACCTTCTCTGTCCAAAGCAGCAGCTATTAACCACAAGTGGCTTTTGAACTTATGGAAGGAAGTGACCATGAGTGGGAAAGTGATTTTTTAAATGGATCTAATTTTAAGGGTTTGAAATTGAAGTGGAATCAGTGCACATAGCTAGTAGCAGTCGCATTCAAATTCACAGCTTTAGGATACTGAGACCAAGAGAGCTTCGGAGATCTTTGATTCTAGCCACTTCATTTGACAAATTCAGAACAAGAAAAGAACTGGTATTTTCTGAGCATTTTTCACAGACCAGCCCCTATGCTGATGTTTATTCTATTTAGTTTATTAATGAAGATAAAATGGTGTGGGCAGAATCAATGTACATCATTCTAGTCTGATGTTCAGTCTCCTGCAGGAATCAGGCCCTGTCCCATAGGAGCCTGTAAAAGACTGGTGAAAGAAAAACTTATTATCACCATCACAGCAGAACCAGTGAAGAGTCCTCTCAATCACGTTTACTCTCCTGCTTCTTGTCACTTTCAGCTCCAAGAAGTTCGTCTCAGATCTCACTCCGTTTCCTGGCAGTGTTAGACAGGCATTAAACATAAACAGGGCACAGGGGAAAGGAGAACAAAGTCAGTATACCATAAAATGGTGCCAATCTCAAGTTCTCCAATCAGTTTAGAAGAAACCACTAACAGACTAATCAGAAATCTTATCCCACCTCAGATCTTCCCGGGGAGGAGAAAAAGGCAGACAGCCTGGTCACCTCCTCTTGCCACAGGAGGACTGGCCCTTACCCTACCTCTCAGGGCACCTTTACCCTTCGCCTTCGGTAACCCTCACTTGTTTTCTACTGACTATACTGCTTTCTTTGCTCTTGGAGTGTTGGGTGTGGGGGATGGGGGGCTAGAAAGCTTCTCCCCAACCCCTCAAGGACCAGGAGGCAGAGGCAAGTTTCCTAAGCCCCCACGTAAGAGCAGTCATGCCTTCCATAATTATGCAACATACATTTTAGTGCTACTCTAAGCAGGACATCCCAGGTAGTGGATTGGCTTCAGAAATACACTCATGATGCATGGAAAATTAATACGCCAACACCTTCTGCAGTTTTCAGTCCCATTAGTTGCTCCACAACTCCCTTCAGCAGGAAAATTGAATGTTGACAAGTCTATCCAAAAAGTGAGTAAGTTCCTTTCATGGGACGACTCTTTATAAATCAAACTTAAATGACTATATTGTATAACGACCACTGTCTGCCACCTCACTCTTTGGACATGTATTCCCACATTCATTTTCTCAAAGCAATCTGGATGATATAATTTTCCCTATCCTTGTTATCTCAGCATCCAATAATGTTCTCTCTTGCCTCATTGGCCTCCATTCACATCACATTCTGGCCCTTGCCAGTGGACCAGTCCTAATTCACTCTTCCTACTGTCCAGAAAAAGAAACTAGAATCCATAGAAGAGAAGAAAAAAGAACTCTGGCAAAGAGTCAAAGGAATAAATACCTTATTAAACTCAATCTATTCAGGTATTTATCAACTTGTTTTTATATAGCTAACTTTCAACAAGTTGGCTTTAAACAAACTTAGAGATGGAAATACATAATGATCTCATCGGCTTTGACCCTGTCTTCCTCTGATAGGCTTTAATGCAGATCAAAGAGAATCAGAAGCCAGCAACTAATGGTCATGTTTCCTGATTGATAGTTTACCCTCCGAAAATTGCATTTTGATTGCATGAAGTTCTACTCATGCTCATGGGTCCCAAAGGCAGACTAGATTCTCCTTCCACTTGACTATAGCATGATGCTTAGGGAAAGAAGATTACAACTTTTCATAAGAGTGTGTCATCTTAGTGAAAAGCTATTGGTAGAGAAATTGTGTGTTTTAAAAGTAAGCCTTTATTAAATGCAGAATTCTCTTTGTTATATAAATCTTATCAAAGTACTTTCTCTAAGTTAGGCAGTGTATTAGGTGAGAGAAAACAATGCTAAGCAAACCCAAGAGTTCTTGCCTTCCTGGAATTTAGAGGGAACTCCAAATTACACATTTGCCCAATGGCTCCCTGTCCCAGTTCATTTTTCTATTTTGTGACCTGGGAGCCTTCATCCTAAATTTCTGAGAGAACTTTTCCAGGAACTTTCCCTTACTTTATGTAAGTAGGAAATAATAAAGGAATACTGAAGGCAAGAGGAAAAAGGTACTCTTTCCTGACTTCTTCTTAAAATCATCACATCAGTAGAAATGTTGTCCAACCTCTAACTTACTTCAGCATTGGCAGAAGCACTTTATTACATTTCTGTGGGTAAACCATCAACAGCCATATTTTTGATATCATACAGGACTGATTGACTTTTATTTTGTAGAAAAACAAATGACAAGGTCAAGGCTTTAAATTCATAATGCAGGTCTTAATCATAAAAAAGCTTCTGAAATGTCCACAATAGAATAAACACAGACAGGCAGACATGTGTGTATACATACATACATACATACACACAGTATATATTCATACTGCATATATATAAACATAATTTTTTATACATATAAATTTCTGAAGCATCCTTTCTGGAAGGCAGAATAATGTTCCCATTATCCAAAAGATCCATGTCTTAATCACAGGAATCAATGACTTTTGGTATGTTATTAGACAAGGAAAAAGTAAATTTACAGGTGCAGCAGTTAGGTCAATGGCCTCCAAAGGAGCAAAGCACATTCCCCTGGGTTTGGGTCCCAGATGTGGGGGGAAGCAACCAGTGTGAGCAACTAAATAAAAAATAAATAAAGATGCTTCTTCCTCTTCTCTTTTCCTGTCTGCCTGCTTCCTACTCACCTTCATTCCTGTCTACACCTTTTCCTTAAAAATAAAATAAGTTTACATTAAAGCTGCTCCTCATCTGACTTTGGAATATTATTCTGGATTATCCAGCAGGGTCCAATGTAATCACAAGGATCTTTTAAAGTAGAAGAGAAAAGCAAGTTCAGCAGAATAATAAGAAGAAATATTTGAGAGGCTACATTGCTATTTTGAAGATGGAAGAAGAGACGTGACTTGAGAAATGTGGGCAAGCATGTAAAATCAGAAAAGGCAAGAAACAGTCTCCCAGAACCTCAGAAAGAGCACAACTTTGGTGGACAGATTTTAGCCCATGAGAACCATTTTGAATTTCTGATCACCAAACTTCTCTTGATTTTAGCCACTATATTTTTAGCAAATTGTTACAGCTGCAGTAGGTAACTAATACTCTTCTCAGGCCAGACACCTTCTTTTAATCTTCCTGTAATTCAAGCTAATTGAAATGGGTCACCAAGCAACTTACCCTGAGAGCTAGGACCATCAGACCTCCTTGGCCCAGAATGGAGGTAGGATGCCCTGTAAGGCATGGGTGGTGGAGTTGAGATAGCCCCAAACACCACTCGGAGAAGAGAAATTGGTCACTAGAAAGAAGCAATGGGGACAGACAACTCATGTAGATCCATTGATTTTGTTAAATTAAAAAAAAAATAGGATAATGTGTTCACATGATTCACAAATTCAAAAAATGCAAAAGGGGAAACACATCCAGCCTTATCCCCAACCACCCACTTCTTGGTCACTCACAATTATAAAAGAGTGAGAGACAATGGAGGTCCGGGCTGATCTTTACAGCAGGGTCTGGGGGGCTTCACTGATAAGATAGGGTCTGAGCAGCGACGCAAGTGAAGGGACGGCTGGTGCATGCAGGCTTCTGGGAGAAGAGTGCTGTCTCTAGCAGACGCATCATGCAGGAACCATCTAGAATAACAAAATTCACAACAACAAGGGCAGGGTTATCATTTTCCAGAGTCCAAAACTGTAAAGGAAATACATTCTCTTCGTGTTCAGGAAATGGGCTATTACTCACAAGGAATATTCTAAAGAGTTTTGCTAAAAACACAACTCATTCTTTGTTAAGTTTTTATTGCACGTTGAGTTTCAGGAATTTTGGAATAAACCCCACTGCAATACTGTGAAGAGATACTGAGGAAGGTTGAATTCCCACCGCCCCGACCCCTGACCAGGTCAGAGTCCACCTCTCCCCTCTCTTTAGGGTACAAGGAGGGTAGAACAGATGAAAATACAATGACATTCAAATATTCAGCATCGGGAGTTCATAAACTGTAACAAGGGTTTGGATACGAACTCTATAGTTACAGTAATAACACTGTTCCTAATCTATCGCCTATATATTCTTTTAAAAGTTTTACTTTAATCTTCCAGCAAACCAAACAGAGAGTAAAGTAGTTTAATGTCAATCCAGGTTCACTATATTGTCACCCTAGGGAGGATAATGAATGTGCTATGGCCAGCTTGACTGGACTAAGGGATGCCCAGATACCTGGCTGTGAGGGTGTTTCTGGGAAGAGATTTGTGTCTGAATAAAGCTGAGGAAAGAAGATGGCACTTTCCAGTGCAGGTGGGCATCTTTCAATCTGTTGGGGGAGAAATAGAACAAAGAGGTCAAGGAGAGAGAAATGTGTTCTCTGTTAGAGCTGAGACATCTGCCTTCTGATACTTCAGCCACTGGTGCTTCGGGTTCTTGACCTGGGACTTACATCACAACTCTTCCATTCTCAGGCCTTCAGGTTGGGCCTGAATCACACCGCCAGCTTTCCAGTTTCTCCAGCTTGCAAGCTGGCAGATACTTTTGTCTTCCAGATTCATGTGCGTCAATCCCAATAATAAATTGCATTCGTATCCTCCTGATTCTGTTACTCCTGAGGACCTTGGATGAATTCAGTGAGGTTGTACTAGAAAATCAGGTAATTTTTTCCTATCGTTCAGAAGTTTCCACCAGTTCATCCTGTGGACTGATGGGCAGAGAGAACCCCAGACGAAAGACCAAGAGGACGCATTCCAGGGTCATTTCTTCCTCCCAAGGACACTTCTCATCCAGGAGAGAAATGAGAACCCTTCCCAACACATTAGAATAAAGTTTTAGCACCACAAAGGCATACTGAGAATCAAAGGAAATACTCCAAAAGTGAAAATGACAGTTTGTTCACAGTCAACAGGCAGAGAGACTAGGAGTGGGAAAGCATTAGTGGTGCTGAAACACAGAATATAAACACCATTCCTGGAGAGAACAATCATGGACATGGCAGGCAAGGTGTTAAAAAATTAGGGAGGCAGAAACATTGCAGCTTCTTAGAGAAGCAAGTGACAGCCAGTCTTTGTAGCTGTAAACAGGGGAAGATGAGAACCTAGAGGAATCGAGTCAGAAACCAGAGCAGCAGGAAAGAAGAAAAATGTCTCCTTTTCACACTGCTGATAGAATGAATGGTGGTCCCATTTCTCTCATTACATCATGAGTGTGGAACTGCAGGGGCAGAATTTGCAGTACTATCCTTCAATGCACAAAATGCCCAGAGTCTTTCTGAAATCCTAGGGGTCTACACAATGAAGAATCCTGACACAAGTTCAATCTTCTATTCATGAAAGTCCAAGACCTAATAGTGCCTGCAAAACCACGGCACCATTTTTTTCCAGCTGTTTCTGTATAAGTAAGCTGAGAATGCATTAACTGTTCACATGCTGCCCCATTCCCCAGCACATTAGGGTAGAGAACATTATCACGTTAGGACTTAAGAGGACCCAACTGCCCTAGAAAAGAGATTCTGATAAGCTCCAAGATAATTCTTGCCAGAGCAAGGCCAAATCAGTCTGCATGATGTATAGCAGTGCATTTCTCAACAGGCTCTAATATAAAACAGTAAGAGGGGCCAGATAAAGGAACTCCTCACCCACAGACTTATGAGATTAGAACTTGTTATTCACACCAATTCCCTTTCATAAATTGGTTTCCAGAGTCTGATATTTTAAAATCAAATCAGGTCTCTGAAATTCATTTTATGCTGATAGTCTTAAAAGCTGACTTGAATTGTTTTCTGATCTGGAAATGGAAATCTAAGAGACTTGGGTATCTTGCATCCCCTGCCTGGAAATTGAATCAGAATTAAAATGTCCCCACCTCTCTTTTTGACAAATTCCTTAAGAAAGCCTCCTCACAGGGTGAGCATCTGCCTTCTGCAGAGTAAAGATTTATTTTTGCCTGCCAGAGCATTAATTCTTGGGCGCAAGCAGCTCAGGGATCTACTTTAAAAAGTCTTAGTTATGTAGGGTCAGTAGAGAAGTTATTTCCAGTTTACTGAGAAATGAATTAGATTAAGAGAATAAGAGCAATTCTGAAATAGTCAAGTAGCTAGTCATCACCTTTTATTTTAAAGGAAAGGTACAGGCAGGAATGAAGGTAAATAGGCAGGCAGGCAGGAAGAGAGGAGAAAGAAGAATTTTATCTTCTTTTTATTTAGTGATCCACACAGATTGTTCGAATCCAAGGGTATGTGGTCTGTTCTCCTTTGGAGGCGATTGATGTAACCGCTGCTCCACCAAGGCCCGCCAGGAGCTAGTCAGGGAACTTAGGGCCGTGTGAACTAGAAATACAGATGACATGGGTGAGGGCAATTCCACTTTGACAATACAGAAAGGTCTGGCATAGCGCACACACAGCCTCGAGAATACAGTGTCTGAGGCTGACGCTGACCAGCAATGGACAAATGACTTAAAAACTCTGAACCTCATGTGGACTTCGGGAAAGGCAGCCCGAAGCCTTTTTACCAGGGTGAAAAACCTATCAAATATCTAAATGAAGCAAAATAAATTATTAAGTATTTGATTTATGATCATTTCCACTGTTGTCTACAGGATTCCATATAACGTGTCTACACTGAAAGCTTCGGGGTCCTATCAAAGATTCGTCATCAGGTAACATCTTTTTTCCACAGCTGATTGTCTCTGTAGGTTTTCACATCTTTTCTGCTGTGGATTTAACAAGAAAAACACTTCTCTACACTGAGACTCAGGAGCTGAACTTCAGCAAGATGCTGCACCAGTAAGTCATGAAGTACTTTCACATGTGACTTCGTCAGGAGCCTGTGAACCGAGTTCCATGCACATCACCGTGCAAATATTCTGGGGCTGACAATGGCCAGTCGATGTGGATTCATCTTTCAAGAATTTATGATCTAACTACAGTGCTACCAAGGCTGAGAGGAGAAAGGGAAGGAAAGGGAAGGAGTTGGTGGTGAGGGCACTGGAACTGGCGGCAGAGATGGCATGAAATACACACAGACTGAAGTGCCGCTTCAATATCCTAAAATAAAGATAGCGATGTAAACAAGAGAAATGATAATATTATCATTTTTGAAAACCCAGGAATGTAAAGTCTAGACAGAAGCACAGTAAATCAACAAGACAAAGGTCCCTGGGCTGGCAGGCCCTGCCCGGTGCCAGCAGAGTGGCGGAGAAACAAGGCAGCCAAGCTCAGTGCTCCAAAGATCAAGGGGCCTCCAAGGGCTGCTGGAATATGAGCGGGTGAGTGCAGGGCCAGGTTCATTTCCCAGGGGACTGCAGGAGAGCATCTCTGTGAACATTAGCACGGTTAATGCCTGGGTGGCTTTACTTTAAAAAAAAAAAAAAATCTCTGAACTTAACAAAACAAATAAAAAAACGAACACGTGCATCCACTAGATACACACCTGATTAGGCTGATTCAGAACGCTGGCTTATAAGAATCAGAACATTGCCATTCTCCGGGGAATGCGCATTTGGGGGAGTCTCAGATCCGTTCTGTTGCCTACGGGCCACGCTGGAGTCTTCATGGCCATTGTCATGGTGAGGCCATTGGTTTTAAGGCGATTACAGAGTTGGAGAAACGGGGGTGGGAACAGGACAAGTTAAATGCCAAAAAAGCTCACTATTCTTATGAAGATCCCCAGCTGTTTTTCTGGAACAAACACCTTTAGGAGGATTGCAAACGTGTGGTTAATTTCCAGAGTCATGAAAAAGCTGATATTGACGTTTGTCAGTGTCCTAGTCACTTGTAGGCAGAAGCATATTTTCCAGGACCTTCACAGTATCATTCTGAAAGTGCCTCAACTGTTGTATATTTTATTTATACAACAATTACATCATTTTTGGTTAAATACCACAATATCCTTTGTAATAATTTAATAATTTAATAAAATAAATTTATTATTTAAAGACACATGGTTTCCGTTCTTTGTCATTGCAACTAACACAGAGATCATCGTTCT
This sequence comes from Solenodon paradoxus, assembly GCA_004363575.1. Lineage (NCBI taxonomy): Eukaryota > Metazoa > Chordata > Mammalia > Eulipotyphla > Solenodontidae > Solenodon > Solenodon paradoxus. The sequence continues at coordinate 221,316 of RJWH01001149.1, read as the reverse complement.
TAGCAAATCAAATTCTGTGTTACTCCGTAAACACACATACACATGTCTACTCTGACCCAGGGTGGGGATGCCTTGCTTCTGTGTTCCTCGTGGGCTTCCACTGATAGCACCAAGGATTCGTTTTGTTCCTCACTGATTTGATGATTTGGTGTTGATAGGAAAAGACTTTTTATTCCAGGGTGTTGATGCTTGAGGAGTAGGGTGGTTTCATGTCCCAAAACAACCACCTCATTTACCCAGAGAGCAAAGAAAGGGGCAAGGAAATGGGGATGGCCCTTGGGATGCAGAGGGGAGGTGGGAAGGAGCCTGGCAAATGCACAGGTCCCCAGGCTGATTTGTTATCCTTGAAAGGTGGTGCCAGGCCTCATCCTGCACCAGCAAGTTGACTGTTAACTTTAGCGCTCTGGGGGGCCTTCTCACCAGTGAGAAGACTGAAGCTAAGCAAATTTCAAAAGAGAAAAAATGTTTTTGTTAGTCATTGAAATTATAAGGTCTCCTTTACAACTCAGTTATTACCTCCTCCATGAGACCATAGGCTCTTCTAAATGGAATTGGTGCTTTCATAGGACTTGACTTTGACTTACAGTAAGGGGCTTATCCAACATGCATTGTAACAGCAACTGTGCATGTTGACACTCAGACCGTGAGATCCTTGAGAACAGAGATATCTCTCTCTGTCTCTCTCGCCTTCCTCCCTCGCTCCTTCCCTTTCTTTTCTTTCTTTTTTTCTCCCTCTCTCCCTCGCTCTCTCTCTTCTTTGAAAGGAAAACAGGAAGGAAGGGAGAGGAGGAAACATTTTTTTGGATTTTTGTTTCACTTTGGTTTCCCACTCTAGCCCAGGTCAGGAACCTAAATGCTTGGGTTGTTACTAATTTATTCTTTATCTTGAGCCTTTAAGAGTATTGACTTCCTGTGCTCACTAATTATTTAATCAGAGACCACATCCCAGAAAACCATTCTTGTCTTTGAAGAATTTAGCATGTGCATTAAAGGCATTGTCATTTATGCCAATCTGCTACCTAAGAGTGACTCCAGCTGGTCAGGAGCGCTGAAGCCCCCCAGTCCTCCATTAGCTACTCACATTACCCACAGTTTGATTCGGCCTTACTGCAGTTCCTGATCCCAGGCCTCCCTCCTTGTCATGCCGCCTTTTGACATGGAGCCTGAGGTGCTTACTCCCTATACGATGCTCTGCCGTCTTTATTCAGAGCCCCATCCTATGCCCGTTCTCCCTGCACCCTCCCCTCCATTTTATACTAGTTTCCCACAGGAGACTGGAACAGCCCACGCGCAGCGTCCGTTCAGCAGCATGCTGGCAGCAGGGGACGTTGGCAAGCCGTAGGCCAAGAACTGCAGTCCCTGGGGAAGGACATTAAATCCAACCACATAATACATCAGTGAGATCTTTCCCGGCTCGGGCACAGGCACGGAGAATCAAAGCATCCCCAGGTAACAGACCAGTGACAATTTTAGAAGCGCAGGGTGATGGGGGTGTCAGAGAGAGAAATCCAGGCTGTCCTAGAAAAAGTGGCTAAAATAGGACATGGAGAGATAACAAGAGAACTCAGTCCCAAGAGGAGGCATCTTGGCAGTAAGCTTCTGATGGGTCCTACCTCTGGTCCCCACACGACTTCTACATCCCGAATCCCAGGTAGGAGCACCCACCAGACTTCAGTGTCCTGCGGCATAAGAATCCTGGCATCATGGCCTCGAGAGCTCTTTCAGTTGGATTCAGGGAGCTACTATCACCTGGTATTAATGAAGAATCTTCATGGTTATGAAGAACCTTTGTCATCAGACATATAGCAACAGCACAATTCAAAACCTTTTGGGTTGAAGTGGTAAGGGCTTCTTGTCCCTCTGCCATTTGACCTCTTCCCAGAGGAGAAAGAAAAGACCTCAAAAATCCTGTTACCGCTTGGCAGAAAGAACTGACTCAATGTAACAAAAAGGCGCCTGTCATCTGATTGCTGTGTTTGGGGTGGTCTGTTAGAGTTCCTCATGCGTCACTTGCTTAAAATGCAGGAAAGAATGTGCAGCTGTTTTATCGGTGATGCTCACCTGTGTGTGGTACGACAGCGACCATATCAGACCAGACAGTCCTCCTGTGTGTCTGAGAGACAGGTCTGAGCCCTGGGGATAAAAATAAATGTTTTGAAATGCTGAATATGTTGAATGTATATATTTTGAAAATATATAAATATTTTGCCTTTGGGAACAAAGACGGTTTCTGTAACTGCGGTTGACCCTTGAGGAACACAGGTGGGAATGGTGCGGCTTCATCTGTAGTTGGATTCTTTTCAGCTGATAAAATTGACCGGATTCCACCCACTGCAGTGGCTGGTTGCATCCGTAGATGTCCGTCTGGAGTGTTGACTGTTAGGAACTTGGGCATTTGCAGGCTGTGGTATCATCGGGGCTCCTAAACCATCCCCTTGTGGGTACCAGGGTGACGCACTGCAGTTAAGTGTTAGAGGAGCTGAATACTCGAATTTGTGACTTGCAGGGGCCAATGCCACTAACCCCCAAATTGCTCAGGGACCAAGTAGTTTGATCTGGAAAGAACAAGAAAATATGAGGTCCTTGAAGGGAGGAAGATAATTTTATCATAAATTTTTCCTTTGTCTGTTTTCTTGCTGCCAGAGATGGTAAGATGTCACGAAAAGTGTCAGTTGTAGGTCTTATTTTAAACTGCCCTTTAGAAATGTACCTTTTCCTATTACTGACTCAGTTATTTTTTAAATGATTTCAGAGGAAAGGAAAGTATCTTATCTGAGGAAGCAGTTGATGATGTGATAACCTGAGGTCAATTTCATGAGACTCAGGGTCAATGACTGAAAAATCTATGGGGTTTTCATCAGTGATCAGATTTGGTTATCATAAGAGGAAATGCATTCGAATTTTACAAGAACTTTTCTTTCCTTAGAGGATTATAAGGAAAGAGATCTATTCAACTTAGAGAGTTGAAAATAACCACTTAATCCTAAAAATGTTCGAATTTCTCTGAGAATCCTGAAGCGTGATAAAGTAAAACTGTTTATTCAGTAGATGAGCCATGGCATCTAGGGGCCAAAAATTTTTTCCTGTTACCTACCAGAACATTTCTTTTTGCCATATTTTTAAAGGAGAAAGTTTAATTTATATATCCTGAATTAAATACTTACAGAATTAATTATACCTGTTTCTCTTTGTAAATTCCCTAGAAATCCAGTTCCATGACTTGTATTATGAAGGTAGATAAAAGGATGTTTAAGATGGAATAAAACTAGACACTTCTGTATTAATGTAAACATTAAAAAGGGCTTTGTGTTATTATGTTTATTATTTTGCATGCTAATATGCAGTATGATCCACCTAAAGGTTTACATAAAATGCAGCAGTTCAAAAGCTTTTATGACCATAAAATCTTCTTCAAGACTAGTGTGTCATGAAATACACTTACCAAATATTTTTATTATAACCATTCCTGCCTATTAAAACTACTCCCAAAACACACCACACACCAAACACACACACGCACACACACACACACACACACACACACACAGAATCACTACTTGGCACCTGATTTGCTAGATGCTTGAGTGCATTCCTCTGCCCTCTCCTCTAGATCCCTAATTTTATTGGAGGCTTCATGCATCCTACTCTTGAGTCCCTCTGTTGGGTTCTTTAGCTCAGCTATCATGTTCTTCATTTATTTGATATCTTGCTTCATTTCTTCCCCTCTTTTTTGTTGTTCCCTTTTTCTTCCTCTGTTGTTTTCTTGATGTCCGTGAATATGTTTATCACTGCTGCTCTAAATTCATCCTCATGTCTGTGTTATGCAGATATTCTCCTGAGGTTTTAATTGGGTCCATCGTTTCGTGTATATTTTTCTGTGTCTTTGCTGTTTGTCATTCTGTTTCTGTGGGTTAGGTTTCCCTGCGGTGATGGCCTTATGAAGGGTCTCAGCTTGCACTGAATAAGCCTGGATCTTGGCCCAAACTCTAGTATTTCTTGAGATGTGTGGTGTCACCACTGGTTGAATTTGTCGAAGTCCATAGGTAGACCCTTTTTGGGGCCTGAGAGTTCGGCTTTATGGAGTTTGTGAGGGGATGCAGAGCCTTCCCCCAGTGTCTCAGGTCTGAATGGTAATGACCACCTTGTCACTAGCCCACAATCAGCAATCAGGCTGCAGTTCCGCCTCCACACGCAGAGTGGTGCTGTGAGTAGTGCTGAAACTTCCTCCCTTCTGGGAACTCTCTTTTTCCTTTATACCTGGGATGGGATTTCCAGTGGGCGTGCCCTGTGGCTCTCAAGCAATATGGTGGGAGGAGGTGAGGTGGGGAATTCTCCTAGCTGCTGTCTGGTTCTGGTGGCTTCCCTGTGTCATTTTCCCTCCCAGGACACATACTCAGTTCACTGGGGTGCTGGTCCTCCTTCTGCCGTATGCCAAGACCCTCTCCCCCGACTCTGTTTCCCAGTCCTACTGGGCATGCTCTCTACTGCTTCTGGAGGGCCTCCGGGGGCCATGGTTCTTCCTGAGGCTCCACCCCATCCATGGTGGCCCTTTTTCTCCCCAAGGTTGGGAATCGCAAATCTCTGATGCAGGTCTGAACGCCTACGCCTTTGCCTACCCTGGTGGTGGTGATTGCTGCCTCTGTCTCTGCAGCCTCCAGGCCTGCCATTCCACAGCATTTGTGTCTGCAAAACAGGTGCTTCCCAGGGGTTCTGTGGGGAGGAGGCATGACATGGTCCTACCAGGTCACCGTTTGACTCCCACCAAGGGCTGCAAATCTGAAAATCAGAAATCTATAGAGGAGGCCTGCAGGCTGGAAATTCAGGTTAGAGTTGATCCTGCAGTGTTGAGTTTAAATTCTGCAGATGATCAGGTGGTAAACTCAGGCAAGGTTTTTATGTGGCAATCTAGAAGAGAATTCTTTCCTTAGGAAGTCTAAGCTTTTGCTCTTAAGGGCTTTAACTAATTCGATGATTTCCACCCACATTATAGGGAGTAATCTGCTTTACTCAGTCTACTGGTTTAAATGTTAATCAGATCTAAAAAGTACCTTCTTAGCAGCAACCAAATTGATGTCTGAATAACTAGCTGGGCACCATAACCTAGCAAGTTGAGACATTAAAATTATCAATCACATGAGAAAGTGATCTATAAAATGTAAGGACCACTCTTCAACCCATCATCTTTGTATTTCCTACTTGCTATGTATATAGCTTTTCAACCCTAGAAACAACTGGTTCTATTACTTTGAACTTCCAGTTATTCCCTACATGACCTCATTCCTTCAGTAATCCAGCTTGGGCTCCAAGCCATAGCCCTAAACTGTTCCATCATAAACACCCTCAATTTCCCTTCTCCTCCCTCCCACTCTTGTGCTTGCCTGTTTTGATTCAGACCAGCTCCCTTCTCCCTCCATCTCCACACTCAAGTCACTGGGTGTTACTGGATTGAAATTATATAGCTACCTTGACAGGACTGACATCCTATTTATGACCACACATTTCAAATGATCGCTCACTACTGCCAGAAGGTGTTACTATATTTCTCTATTGAATTAATTTTTCTGCTCTCCAAGATGGCTATTTCTTTTCTCTATTCAAGTTCTAGAGACTAATCACCCTTTCTCTCAGCTGAAACTCTCCATGAATAAAATGCACTCAGATGAGAGCTATCTCATTTTCATAGGTCCAGGCTAATAAATCACCATACTGGACTTACTTTTTGGACTTCCTATTATAATGGAGGTAGTAAGCTGTGATTTAAGTTTAAATGTTCCACTTATACACTTGACTATATCCTATTTTACTTTCTATGGGTCTGAACTTCTATATTATAAATCTCTCTCCTGGATCATTCCTATCAGCATAAAAATGTCCTTCTAAAAAGCAAATGGCCCTCCAGACACACTCCTCTTTTCTTATTAAGATCAAAACTCTTTAAAATAATGGTCAACACTCATACTCTAGGTTGTCTTCTTACATGATCTCCTCGATATATATCTAGTCTTTTCCATCCTTCATGACACTGAAATAAGTCTTAATAATTTTACCCAAGCTACATCTTGTCATAGATAATAGTCAATTTTAGTCATCATTGTTGGAACTATCAGTAGCATATGATTGAGTTAATCTCTTCTTTTCAGAGAAATATTCTTATATAAACTGTCCTCAATTCATTTTCCTCTCTCCAAGTATCTCTGTTCAACCACTGTTGATATACCTTCCTTTTCTTCAACTTTTCATATTGAGTTGACCTAAGAATTCTTCTCTCTTCTTTATTTATACATTTTCCAAGGCACTAAATTCCTTCAGTCCACACGTTATCCTTAAGTTCCATACTTTTATGTTCCATGCCACTACCTACTCAACATCTTACATTTTGGTGTTTAATAGTGACCTCTAATATCGCTGAAACAATGACAGTGTTCCCACTATTCCCCAAGTCTAGTTTTCCTGCCCTGTCCAATCCACCTCCAGTTCTCCCTATTTCACCATTCTCCATCTCTCCCATTCAGTTTCACAAACCTAAAACTTAACCTTCATCTTTTTTTCTTGCACACTCCAAATTCAGTAGTCATCCTACTTACTGCTACCTCCACAACTTACCTTAAATCTGACCATTTCTCACCATCTCCCCTTTCACCAGACTAGCACAAATCACCACCCTATTTCCCTGGACTATTTGTTTTTCCCAAGAGTCTTTTCTCTCCTACCAGCCACAATGATCACGCAAAGAACCCATCAGTCCTGGTGGATCACACTTAAACTTTCAAATGGCTGCACTTTGAACATAACTCAAACTGTCTTGGCAAGTTTCTTCATGATTTTTCTGTCCCCATCCATCTGTCAGTCACCATCCCTTACCCTTTCCCCTTTTGTTCACCCTGCATGATTTGACTGTGTTCTTTATAGCTCCTTCTGTTGCCTCAGATTACTTTAATTATTGGTTTACTTTTTATTGCCTGTAAATGCCCATGGAGGAGACATTCCACACACATATTTCTTGCTTATTCCCTGCTGTGCCCATGTATTTGGACTAATTACTGATACTTTGGAAGCACTAATGTGTTTGTTGCCTGTCTTTTGTTTTCTCAGAAGTGTAGATGAAATAGCTATTTGACTTTCCTCTGAGATCTACTGTAAGAAGACAGCAGCTCACCATTGCAATAGATTACAATTGACATCCAGCCTCGCTGTGGGGACACCAGGGATTGAACGAACCTGTGGCAATTAGGAAAATATATGTCTTTTGCTAAGAAGACAGCTGCTATTCAAACTCTGGGGAGCAGTTACCCCAAAGGAAGGTGAGACCGGTGTCACAATACATTTGCTTTTCCTTTTCGGAAGCCCTAAATTCCAATTTTTATGTGCTATCTGTAGATTTGAATAAATATTCATAGCTCCATTTTTAAAAACTCAGTAAAAGGATCAAACATAATGCATCTGGAGAATGATTTTGGTCTGCAGACTGCCATTTTCCAACCTTTACTGTGGAATGATATTTTTGAACCAGAAAAAAAAGAACTAACACAAACGTAATTACGTGTCATCGCTGTTGGTGAGGACGATAGGGTCCACTCAGAGAAGTTTTCCCAGTTTCAGAGTGTGGTCCCTAAGGAGGGTCTGACTAGCATGTTGGGTGTGCGCTAGTCTCAGACAGAAGCCACGTCCTCACAGGCACGTTTCAAAAGGACAGAGAATTTGTGTCTTCCTGCAGGACACGGGTTAATGTAGCTCACAAAAGCAGAAGTCACAGAGAAATTGGAGGACAGTAAAAATAGCCAGAGGGGCTCAGTGTGGAGGGGGCGCAGTCTGCCAGAAAGCAGAAGTCCTCACCTTGGGTCTGAGGGAAACCCAAACTCATCTACTTCAGCCTCAGACCTGCCTTCAGCAATCACCTTCTCTGGCCAAAATGAGAGAAAATGTATCTTGGAAAATATTCGAAATGACATTTCTGAAAAACAGTCATTATAGAGTCTCCCTGTCCATTTCGTTAACCTACAAAAGTCTGTTTCAATTCAATTATATTCAACATAAATAAACAAATATTCTCTAGAACCTTCCTATGGGACGCACGCAGTATTTGTTGCTGTAAAAGCTGATGCACTGGATGTTATATAGTGTTTATCCATAATGTGAAAAATACATTCTCTAACCCTCACCATCCATGTCTAGACAGAATACTCCTTCTTCTTCAGAACACTTTCGAAGGCCAGTCTCAAAGAATCTTGGTTCCCACGTACTGCAAATGGATTTATTGTGTTCATTGTATGTTCCTATCATCCTAATGGTCAGCTTCTGGAAGGGAAGAAACGAGTTTCAAACGCTCTGTTTTCACCAGTGGACTTAGTTGAGTTAGGTTCACAGGGTTTACTCAGTAAGCGCTGGCCCTGGGGCCATCTTGAAAAGGCCAGTCACGGACACGTGCCTCTGTTTGGACCAGCAAAGAGAACACGTGGACGGTCAGTCAAGCTTCATTTTTTTGTCTGTATCCCTCCAGAGGCAGGAAGAAGGAACCCCTCCTTCTTTCATGAAAACATCTGTATTAGGCTTTGCTGACCACTATGGGAATTTCAGCAGACGTTCCAACAGTGGGTGTGTTTTCTAGAGTGTGAAGTCCACAGAAAATGGCAGCAGGCTCTGAAGACTGGAAGTTTGGAGGAGTGATTCTTCTTCAGGCTCTGAGATCTTAGTCACAAAGGCATATATCTGAACTTGTTCCAACTTGAACAATGAGAGTGAACCCACCAACAGAGATTACAAATCCGCTTTCAGCATTTATTGAGAGAATGCTTCTCACTAGGATATGCCTCAGAGCTGACAAAAGGTCACCTTTCTATTTAGAAGAGGAAGAGAGAGAGCGTGAGGAAAGGACACACCTGAGAACACGGTGTGGTCCCCACTCACACTGGGTTTTATTCAGTGAAATACTGTGAATTATCAAAGCTCTTAAGTAGTGCATTTAACACCTCTACTAGGCAAAGCAATCTGTTTAACCCCATTTATACAAAAGAGATGAGAAATTCAATGTCCTGGGGTTATACCAGTTGATGGACACAGACCCAGGAAGAAGTTAGTCTTACTTGGATCTTTTACACAGAAAACACTGGTCTCCTCTCTCAGCATCTGTTTCAGACAACTCCCGTTTGATGTGCCGGTCCGTGTCCCTTCTGCTGGCACTCTATGAGTGACAGCAACTTATAGAGCAGACTAGAATCAATGAAAAACATCTTGTGAATCTTCACAATTCAATAGAAAAAGAGGGTCCAGACATCTTAGCTGACCCAGAACAGAATTTTATTTTTTCCACTGCAAAGGAAGGAAAGGAGACTTGAAACCCTAGGTTGTCTTCCTAGTTGATCTCATTTTACTCGATCATGTCAAGAGCTCTTTGACCACGGATCATTAACACAACGTACAGATGAGTATACCAGAGCTCAGAGGGGCAAACACAGCTGAAATTTTAGCAATATTGTGAACTGAACTTGTTCTGGGGTCCATTCTTTCTGCAGGACACTGTTCACCATCCATGCAGCAATGAAGAAGCTGGGAAACCTTGAAAAAAATTGCTTCACCTCTCTAGATCTCTAAACATTTAAAGGAATTTTACAGTAATATCCTGATAGCTCTAAAATGTCTCTGGCCCTGACACATGATGGGCCAACCCTGTAAGGAACTATGGAACATCTGAAAATAGACCCTGATGGAAAGTTAATATGGGACTCTTGTTACAGGTTCATGGATATTTACAGAGACCATGAGATTCTGGCATCAGAGACCAAGGACTTTATTATTCACAGCACAGCAGGACAGCAGAGATCCAGGCTGGTTGCAATTTCCCTTGTCCCCAAGTCCCCTGGGTGATACAAAGGGACTCACTGGATATGCACACATGGTACCTTTGTGTCCCTGCTGATAGACATGAGTTAAGAAAGGCTGCATCTTACAAGAGGCTGTCAGCAAATCTCCCTAATTTTGCCCAAGAGGGAGATATATTATGATGGCAAGAAAACAAATCTACCCATTGTCTTAGGAGACACTACCATGATCTTCCAAGTTTATTTGTTAAGCAGACATCTTGAAAGGACAGTCTGGAACACAAACAGACAGAAGATGTAGAGAAACATAGCAAAATAATTTCTCAACAACCTAGTTGCTGAAAAAGGTGAAGTGCTGGGGGCAGATTTAAATGCAGTGTCTTCTCTGGTTTAGTTCAATGTCAGTTGGGAAAAATTTGACTGAGAGCTTACTCTGTGCAAGGCACTGAGTTCAATACTCAGGAGCTTAATGAGGCAACTGAAAGGGGAGGGACAAATGAGTAAAGATAATGCTGTCTATTGATAATGAGAACTCTGATTTTAGGAAGCACAAGTTAATGAGTCAGTGGAACAAAGGCACAATAAATAGGACCTAGGGGTTAGAGAAGGTGTATTCCGGAGCTGTTTCTTTAGAATTCAAGAATTCTAAAGGAAGGATCAGGGGTGATGGTCGGGGGTGTGGAGAGATGCCTCTCTAGGCAGAGGGAATAGCTTGAACAAAGGGCGATGAAGACTGCTCAGTACACATGAGAGTTCTGTCCAGAGAAAATACCACCTGTAGGGCAGGAAGAGATGGTGGAAGCTCGAGGCCACATCAGCAGGACCTGAGAATAAAAGATCTTGTGCACACTAATGCTGAAGTTTTTGTCCTGAAGAGAAATCAACCGCAAATTGTAGAAGGTAAAAATAACTCTGCACTCTAAGTAGAATGGTTTGCTGAGTTTTGATTTGAAGACAAGGAAACCATTCAGAGCTGATGCATTTGTTCATGAACTGTATGAGCTAGAACATTAGCAGTTGTTCTAGAAAGTAAAAACAAAACAAAGCAAGATTATTCCATGTCCTAGAGCCTTAGCAAATGCCCTCTTTCGGGTGGACAGAGCCAGCGACTTGTTTTGAGACAATGGTGGAATGACTGAAAGCCAACACATTTGGAAAATAGATGGTTAGGCAGTGGGAATAGAGGTTCGGAGTTCAGGGATACTTGGGTTTAAATTCAAGTCTTCTACTTAATAGCTTTGTGACTGAGCCTAAATTCCCTTATATGGAAAACGGGGGAAGGAAGAAACACCAATCACCTAACATGGTTCTGAAAATTAGAGGCTGGTCAAAAGAAAAACATGAAAAATATTTAGCACAGTGCCTGGCACATGGTAAATGTTAAGAAAAATATTAAGGTACATTTTTTTTTTATGAACCAGAGAGGTCCTATTAACTCTGGAAGTTCAAGTAGCAGCAAAATGTTATCTGTATGTATAACATCCAATTTTATTGTTGATTAAATTCATCCAGTAAATGGTTCTGGGTCTCCTGGATCACTTTTTAATGCACTCACAGGTATTCCTGCTCATCCACTATAAAAAAAATCCCCTCAGCATACGGACTAAACTTGCTTCAGTTCTTCAAGTGCTAAAGTCACAAAATTTCATTTCTAGATAAGTCAGACAAAATTCTAGTTGCACTAATTATAATCAGTCTTCCTCCCAGTCAGAATAAATTAATCAAGCATAATGACAATACGAAGGGTAAAGCTTATTCAAAAGAATAAAATAATTTTTTATGTTGACTTAAAAAATGTCAAAATTATACTGTTTTTGAAATGTCATTTCACCCTCAATAGTCTTTCAATTCTGAGTTTTGCTGGGAGGAAATGAACGTGTAATAGCGGAGCTCAGCTTCTTCAATCAAACCAACTGCAATCGAGTTTCCACTCCGTGTGCAGGCTTTGAAAAAGTTAACTTCTATGAACCTGTTTTCTTTCTGCATTCCTCACCAAGCTGAGGAATCAGGAGTGGAACAGCAAACAACAAGTTCATTGTTTTCCATTCCAAATGAAACATCAAGGAAAGAAGAACATGTGTCCAGGGTCCTCTTGCCCTTGGCTCACAGTGTCTTCATTTCACAGCACTCACCCTGGGTCTCTCCCACTTCACTTCCTCCTGGGTTTGCTAGCTAATTTTCTTGGCAGTTTCAAGCTTAAATTCATGAAACAGGAAATCAAGTTCATGCTTGTAAAGGTCACTGTATAAACAATGACCTCTAGAATACTGGAATCATTCATCTTTGGTCAAATACCCACCCTGGTGCAATCTCCACTCTTGGTATTATTTGAGTGCAGAAGGAAAGAAGTGTCAAATGGTAAGAAATGTGGACACCAAGACCAGCCTTCACTGAAGTCTGTGGGCAGACATGTTCTCACAACTGAGTATGAATGAATATAGTGATTGGAGTCTCTGAAAAGGCTGGCACACAGAAAGTAGTTTACAAGCATTTGCTCACAGATGAAGTTCTACTTCCAGATTCATTTATTGTAAACTTAGATCCCAAGCTCTTCTCCCAAATATAGTTCTAGACATCTAGCTTCTCTGTCCAGACTGGGCCTAAAGTACATCTCTCACCCAACACTTAGGAGTCACAACAGGATCCTGGGAACTTTGTTCTTCTTTCTTTGATGTCTACTTTGTAATGGAAAGGAATCGTTTTCTCTGTTCCACTCCTCATGTCTTCATATCATCCTCAACTCAGTGAGGAATGCAAAAAGGAAACTGAGGTTCATAGAAGTTATTAACCTCACCACACATCTACCATTCAACCTTTTTCTGGGAAGATAACCTCCTGGATAGGTCTGTTCTTCATGATCACAGCAGGGGTTGTGAAGGGATGTTAGGGAGCTCAAATACAAAGTGAATTATCTCAGAGAAGTTTATCTTCCCACTGACCATGGAGTTCAAATCCAGTCATGGTACAAGGATGTTCAGGGCTCCAGCTCTTGTTAAGTACCTAGGATGACAACACACAGATCTCCCTGCTGTTTCTTTACACTCCTGTAGTCACTCCCTCTGCACAATGCCAATCAGCACTGTTACTCTTTGCATATGGTCACTCGTTTCTCATTTCTCAATTGACCAATTTGTCTCCATCGTGCACTAACTCCCTGAGGCTGAGCAAACTGAGATGATTTGTCATTCTATGATCTCGTGCCTGTTTTTCTTCCAGGAGTCATAACCCACTCCATTGCACACCTGCTCCTCTTATTCTGTTGTCAGGTAGATAGCATCTATGCACCATATATGGCATGAATATTCAAGAGTTATTCCATTGCTCATATATTAAACATGGCAGCTCTGAACCAGTCCAAGGCGCCATGATGTCAGCTACTTGGTAATTTGTTATCTAGCCAAAGTGACACCATTAAAATATGATATAAAATCTTTGTCATTTTATCATCACCCCTGATAAGGCATTTAACAGTATTTAAGATATTACAGTTACCAAACCTCCTCAATGACTATCCTTTCTCCCATTTTCTAATAGTCATCAATTTCTAGGCACTATATGTTCATGTTGACTTATTTTAAGGTCAAACAGAATGGCTTAGGAGATTTTAATCATTTGATTATTGTATCGTATGGTATCCCTCCTGGGATCTTTTAGAAGCTTGAAGAGAGAATTAATCCTTTATAAAAAGAATGATTCTCCAGTTGTGCTCAGAAGCAGTATGCCGTGTGCTGGTAGGAATGCCATGTTGGGGAACCTTTAATATACCCTATCTGTTCATGATGCTGGAACTCACATGCTCTATACCAAGCATTCCTGATTCATCCAATCTCTTGCCCTGAAGGGTAATTTGGTAGATATTACAATCATGATATATTTTGGTCCAAACATGTTACTGTGAAAAGTACTGAGACCTCTCAACTTACGGCTGTCATCAGGATAGTCATTGGAACAAAGGAACTGCTTTTTTAAAGGGATGTTGTGTCTCCCATTTATTCTGATTTGTCATGTGAATTCTTTCTACTTTACATCTCTCTCCATCCCTACCAGCCTGGCTAGTCTAAACAGCCAATGTTCATTTATATCCACACACTAAGTATGCTAAGTGCTATAGAAAGGAAGTCTAGAGTAAAACAAGAGTTTCTAACTTTGAGAATCAGGAATTTGTGGGAAAGAGGATAAGTTCACAAGCTGCCTAAGAAGGATGAAGGAAGAACTACTGAAAAATACTTTAGCTTGCAGAAGTGCTAAGGCAGAACAGTCTTGAGCAGTGTCTATCAGCCTAATCACCTGTGTATCTTGTTAAAATGCACATTCGGAGGCTGATCCAGGGCATGCTGGTGATTCTGAGGACCACACTTGGATACTGTGGAATATGTTAAAATTCTGCCATGACATGAAGAGCTCTGGAAAAAAAGAGCATCCAGCAAGCAATATGCAGAAAAGAGACCCTCATGCATGAGACAGGAGGAATAAGGAGTATCTGGCCACCGGAGATAGACTGAGGCTGAAAAGGGAATCAGAATCCAGTCAGGATGCTCTCTGACCAGGATTGCCCTTGACTGAATCCAGAACCTTTAGAACAAGCGGTGAAGTGGTCAGCTCTCTGAAATTTAAAGAGCCTCCTGACAGTTCTGGGGAGAGCAAACTGATCAGAGAAGCACGGAAAAGAGCACCAGCTCCAAGGTAGGACCCTGCTACGGTGATCCTTTTGTGAGCTCCACCCACAGACATTTTGTGCACAGTAAAGAGATTCAGATTTTTCACAGGATTTCCAGGTGAATCTGATGCAGTGGAAGGAAGATGACAATGATGACAACAGGAGAGGTTGCTGTCACAGTCCAGGTGAGCACTGACCAGGGCCATGACTGGGCACCTGCCAAGTAGGGCAGGCCCAACAGACAAGTTAGAGGAAGAGAAACGACACCCAGGAGCGAGGAAAACGTCATATGCGCATGGACCCATTCGTGGTGCCTACTAGCAAGGTCTCCTTCAAAAGTCTCTCAGAATCATGAGGCCATCCTACCTGGATGGATCTGACAATGGAAGAAAGCAGGTTCTTGGCTGCATCAGCTGCTCCCCTTCCTGATGAATCCTCACTCACAGAGCCTCCATCATACATCCATCGTCCTCTCCTCCCTGTGGAATTCCCATTGCAGACTACGCCCCAGTCACTGAACAGACCATCCCCTCCTTTGATTTTTTTGTTACCAGCCATTTGAGTGAGGTTTCTGTTATGCCCAACTTAAAGTCTTCCTCTGAAATCTTTGCCATCTCTGTTGCCTACAGGGCTAAATCAGAGCGTATTTTCAGGCTCCAATGGAGGCCCTTTAGACATTTGAAGAATATGATTCAAATACCTCTCTACCTTCTCTGTTGTAAGCTTAATGGATCACTCAGGAAACGATGGCCGCATTCCCAGCTCTTTACTCCTCAGTGAAGCTCTCTCCTGAAACCCCTTGAAAAGTATCATAGGGCCAGTTTAGGACTCCAGCCTACCCACGCAGGCCACGCTGCAGAGACAGAGTTGCGGTAAGAGAACGTGGCTCACAGTTGGGACACACTGCAGAAGATTCCACTGTCCAAGGTCAGGCCTGCCCTTGAGGACCCTAGTATGCTTTCAGTTCTGAATATAATGGATGCAATTATTTCAAAGTCCCTTGGCCCTCTTCTGTCAGAAGGTAACCATGGACCTCTAACTCTAACATGAGAAGATTCTCTAGCTTCTATGCAAAGCTGCCAGTTTCTTTGGAAAGAGGAAACTCTGCTTTTCTGTGAATCAAAAGGATCATTGAGTATGCACGTAAGACTGGCAGTATCTCAGTCCTGAAGCAAAGAGGGGGTAGAAGATAACAGAGAAAGAGGGTTTGGATCCCAGGCAAAGGATGGTCATAATGGCCCCAGGTTAAAACAAACTATTAAAATAATATACTCAGATTTACTCTGAGATACAGGAGCAAGGCAAAGATGACATTTGAAACCAGAGTAGCTGTGTATCTGAAAAAATGCTATAATAAACTGCACTGTAATGCATTTTAATTATCTGCTCATATGCCTACATCTTCCAGCAGATTGTTCTGTACACTTAAAAAATATATAATACATTATTTATCCATTCACCAGTTGTGTTGTTTTCACTTTCGACTATTATGAGTGACACAGCTATAAAAATTTGTGCAAAGGCTTTTATTTGAACATATTTATTAAATATTTTTCATGCTCTTTGGTATATACCTACAAATAGAATTTCTGGGTCATATGATAATTCAGTGTTTAAATTTTTGAAGAACTTTAAACTGTTTTCCACTGAAATTGCAACATTTTGCAACTCTATCAGCAAAATATGAGAAGTCTCATTTCTACAATTTGTTGTCAAACATTATTATCATCATCATTACCATTCTAGTGTGTGAAGTGATATCTCAGTGCATTTGCAAATATGTAAATATTCCATTCTGTTGGTTTTCTTTTTACTTTTTGTCAGTGTCCTTGATGCATAAAATGTTTTTAAACTATATCTGTCTAATTTGTCTGTTTTCAATTTTGTCATGTACTTTTGGTACTAGATCTAAAAACCTGTCTGACCCAAGTTCCTGATGATATACTACTGTTTTCTTAAGGGCGTTTACAATTTAAACTCTTGTATTTAGTTCTGTTATCCATTGTGAGTGTGGACGCACATGTGTATGGCAAGGTATGGGGTCAGTTTTATTATTTTGCATGTGAATATGTGAATACACAGTTGTCCCAGCAAAATTTGGTGAAGACACTCTAATTTCTTCCTGTAATGATCTTGGCATCATAACTAAAAACAATTTGCTATAGATATATGTGTTTCTGGATCTGTAATTTTTATTATCTCAGTGTATATAACTGTCTTTATGCCAGTACCATATGGCCTTAATTGTTGTAGCTTTTGTAGTAAGTTTTGAAATTGGAAAGTGTGAGTCCTATAACTTTATTTTCCATGATTGTTTTGGATCATGGATTTCAGAGCCACCTTATGAATGTCATTTTTACAAAAAGAAATATGGAACTTGATAGGGATTGCAATAAACATATCAATCAACTTGGGGAATATTGATTTCTTAAAAATATGTTTCTAATCCATCAACATGGGTTTTCTGTCTACTTATTTAGGTTTTTTAACGTTTCCTTTAACACTGGTTAATAGTTTTTAGTGCAAACATCTTGCATCAATTTTGTTAAATTTTTCCCAAGAGTTTTATGATTTTCAATACTGTTATAAATGGAATGTTTTCTCATTTAATTTTTGAGTCTTTAAATTTAATTCCAAAAATTAGTTTTTATGTTGATACGGTCTCTTAGAAATCTTTTAACATTTTTTTATTTCTGCAGGGTCAGTAGTAATGCCTTCTCTTTCATTCCCAATTTTAGGAATTTATCGTTTTTCTTTTTCTGCTTTAAGTGTGTCATTTGTTGGTCTTTTAAAGGACCTATTATTTTTTTGTTACTTTTGTTACTTTTATGTACTGTTTCACCATTCTCCATTTCATTTGTCCACAATTTATCCTCTATTATTTTCTTCCTTGTTTGTTTTGTGTTTTGCTTTTTCTTTTGCCACAAAACATTAATTATGGCAGAGACCATATAAACCATGTGATCATGAGACATCAACATTCTGTAACTAGGGGATGATGCCGGGAATAGGACACAATATGTAATTGTGACGTTCTTTCCAAAAATGTTTTTTCTGCTCTTGTTGATGTAGTGTTCTGCTATACATTTTTTGGTTCTTCAACATTTTCGTTACTGACATTTATTTAAAATATTAAGCAGGTATTTTCTAGTGTCCCATTTGAGCCTCCTTGACATTTCTTTACTTCCTTGAGTATATTTAGGAGATTGTTAGTATCACATGTATTCACCAAAGTCTCTATATGGTTATTTTAGGGTTTTGCTAAGGATTACACTGAAATATCACTAGTTGCCTAGAAACAATAAGGGCTACATTCTATGCCAAAGGGCTTCTTGTGTGGGTTGGGGTGCACCCCTGTCCTCGTCCAGGTGTCTGGAAATTCCTCCTCAGTCTTCACTTCCTCCTTGTGCAGCATCCGCCACAGGTAAAAGTTTGATGCCTTCTGAGTTTTCCCTGAGTTCCTGCGCTTCCCTGTAATGTGCATGACCTTGATGCCCAAAAACACAGAAGAAGTTTTAGAAGCCCCCATGAGCCTGCTTTCCCTTTTAAGCTTTTTGGCTAGTCTATTGCTTGCCCAACTGTGATCCAACACTTCAAGCAGATAGGAAAATAAAAACAGAGTAAAGGGGATTAATCGCAAAGTGAAAACAAAAGGAAATGGTGATAAACCTATTGTGCTACACACAGATGTAAATTTGCTGTTATGTAGACCTCAAAACATGTTAGTGTTAAAATGTAATATTCTTTTAATAAAGTCAATGTATTAAAAAAAAAAAGTGACCTGTAGCTGTTTTGAGAAATGCCCTTAAGTGAAGGCTTTTCACATCAGCAAACTCTGAGTCTGATCAAATCTAGTCAGCTTGGTAAGTGGGAGCTTCCAGAGAATCACCCTTCAGGTCAAATAATGACAATTTGGGGAAGTGAGGCTTTGAAAAACTCATTTTCTTAAGACAACTGTGGACCTGTAAGGACAACCAGACCCTCCTGTTCTGCCAGAAGTTCAGTTGTGCTTCCTGAATAATGTTCCTCTGACTGATATTAACCACAGTTCTGAAAAAAGTTCATTCCCTTTGTCAGTTTTTTTTATCTTTAAAAAAGATACTGTATGTTCTGAGTTTCTCACTCCCTGACTTTGATATCGCATATCTCGTTAGATTTTGAACTCCTTAGGGAAGGAGATTTATCTTAGTCATATATATTCCCCAGTAATGATTGTAAGGCATAAAGCATATGGAATATCAATGTATTCAGGAAGAAGGAAGAGTTAGAGGGGTGGAAAAAGCAAGTGAGGTTAAAAGGGAGAGTGAATAAAGGAGGAAGGAAAATTAGGTATATTGTGTTTTCTTACAGCTAATAGGAATGTTCTTTTTCTATATTACCAGAGAAAAGAAAGGAATTCATCTTTTAAAGGAACTTTTGAGCATCAGGGGCAGTTGAGGATGCATTTTGCTGACAGAAAAGATCCAGTTGTAGTGCCTTCCAAAGGCGTAAGGTAGGAGTCCCCAGCCAGATGGGCAGAAAAGGATATGCCAGAAACGGGTTCCTTCCTTCAGCCGATCCAACAGGTCCAAACCTGGCAGCAACAGTATGGATGGAGCCCAGGACCACTTCCTTCAGAAAAGTTTATAATTAAATATACCTAGGATTATAGATTTCTCCCCTTTTATTTCCTGCATTTAACTTACTTCCTAAGGATAAAGTCCAAGAAACCATTTTATTGAGTAAACCTGGATTTGGATTCCTTTTTATGAGTTTTGAAATGAAATGCCAATGACTAACAAAACGGGCAGTGAAGCAGTGTTCCAGCTTTATCACATCTTTGCTTAAATTGGCTGTTCTAATCTCAGTCCTATTTCCCGACCCATTCACCATAGCACTTCTTTAGATGCTAAAGCTCTTTACCATGCTGTTTAACAGGGTGTGCATACAAATAATAGAGCAGAGTCAAAAAAATACTGGTGAAATGAAAGTCCAAATGATGGCTCTGGGGAACAATCTTAGTCACCAGCTAGAAATAAAGGAGAGAAAATAATCTCATAAAGTGTGTCTGAGTTTCCAATTCTCCCCACCAACAAAGGGCTGTACAGACTGTACATAGCTTCCAACTCAGTTATTCTGGCTCTTTACCTTCCAAATAGGGAATGGACTTAATGTTACCAAGCAGTTTTCTGCATTGCATTGTGGGAGTTTTGCATTTACTGAGAAGGAAAGAGGCAGTACTGGAGAAGGGGCCTGATGAGAATTTGAAGACAGACACAACCCCTTCTGAGACTTCAGGCAGCTCCTCGGAGTGGTCTGCTCCACCTGATAATTAGCTAATAACTGAACTGCTCAGATCATTCATGAAGTTTACCAGGCCTCTCTTCTCTCCAGGTTCCACTAAAGATGACTGATGACGGCTGTGGAAATTGAACCACTGAGATTCAGTCCAACACTGATATGTAATTCATATGAAAAGTCACTTGAAAATTAAATCTAGGATGAAAGAATGGGTACCCGTAGCACAGATGACTGACATTAACTTATTTTATGATTGTTTCAAAAAACTGATGCATCAAATATGCCAGATTTTTTAATCAAGTATCTGAAAATATTCTTCTTGATATATCCTATACTTCAGCGTGGTTTCAGCCTTTATCATCTCTTGAATTACTAACAGTATTTTCAGTGGAATATCTGTCTTTAATTCTAAAAATCAGAATACTCTGCTGTTGTTGTTTTGTCTGTTTATTAAGACTATTTTTAGCAGAGTTTCAAGTGCATAGTGAAACTGTGACGAAGAGAGAGATTTCCTGTGCCCCCATACGTGTACAGCTCTCCCCACTATCAACATCCCCCACCAGAGTGCTGCATCTGTTCCAGCTGATGATTTTACCTTGACACTGCATAAGCACTCGAAGTCCATAGTTTATATTATGCTTCACTCCTGGAGCTGTACCACCTATGGGTTTGGATGAACCAATGACATGCATCCACCAGACTTCTCCGAACAAATATAAAGCAAAACAACAGTGGGAGGGTTTTATAAGAAACATAAGGGTGTCGGTCAAATGGTCATTTAAGCAACAAGGCTAGTTTTGAAGGAGTGCGAACTCAAGAAATTCCATGCTCTTAATTTCTTTCTGAGGAACATATGCAAGAATGGACTCAGGCAACTGAGTGTTGACTGAGGAAAATTTAAAATTACCTTCAAAAAATACCAACTTTTAACTACAGCTAGAAAACCTGATACTACAGAGCATATAGAAACACTGAAATTAAACAGTACTGTGAAAGAATGCCTATGAAAGAGGGAGAACTAGTTTTAACAGATAAGACATACAGCTAAGCCTACTGAAACACACTGGTGTGTGAATAGAAAAAAGATCAGTGGCGTAAAATAAAGTCCAGAAACACGATAATCTACATGTGAAAATTTAGCATACTAAGAAGATAATATTTCATAACAATGGGTAAAGAAGGAGTCTGAAGAGATGGTATTAGGATCACTGAATATTTGAAAACAGTCCAAATTAGACCCTTTTCTTACATCATATGTAATAATAAAATCCAAATGGATCAGACATGTAATGTAAGTATTAGAAGAAAATTCTTTGATAACTTGAATATTAGGAGAGTTGTCCATGACATAAAATACAGCACTAATCTAAAAACTTGATAACCTTGGCTACAGTTTTCTTAAGTCATGGTGAAATACAAGTAAACTAACAAAAAAATGATCAAATTGAAAAATAATGTGATGCAATCACAGATAAACAATTAATATAATTAACATATAAAGACTTTAGCTTTCAGTGGTAGGGAGAAGACCACGATTGGGCAAAGGGTATAGAAAATAACTTGCAGGTGCACCCTGGTAAAGTAGCAGTTAGGTCAGCCGCCTCTGAAAGAGCGCAGTCCACCTGCATCCCAAAGACGGGGGTTTGCAACATGGGTCACAGGGGAACAACCAATGTGAACAACTACATAAAAATAAAATGAAATGCTTCTTCCTCTTCTTTCCTCCTGCCTGCCTTCATTCCTGCCTGCACTTTTCCTTTACAAATTTTTTTCAGCTTACAAAAAGACTTTTAAACATATGAATAGATGCACAATTTGATAAGAGAAATGCAAATTTAAAATTACACTAAAATATAATGTCCTACCAATAAGACTGGCAATCAATTAAAAAACTCAATAAAATAAACTATTAGTAAGGCTGTAGGAAAACAATGCTTCATTTTATTTTATGAAAGTAAAAATTGTACAAGAATGGAGAAAAATTTAGCAAGATTTAATAAAACAACATGCTTATTTATCTGTTAAATCAGAAATTCACTTCTAAGAATTTACTTCATGATACTTTCCCAACAAGAGGAAAATGCATTTGCATAAGGTAATTATTTACAGTATCATTTGCAATTGTAAGATGTTGTCATTAACTTCAATGCCCAAATATAAGATATTTGTTAAATAAACTGCTACATCCACACAATGTAGTATTTTTCAGCTGTAAAAATGAGTACGGAAGCTATCTATAAGTTGATAAGGCAAGAATTCTAGGATATATTATGAAGTGCAGAAAACATATATATATATATATATATATATATATATATATATATATATATATATAGTATGCTAACTTTGGAGTAAGAAAGAAAACACAATAAAATTAGAAGCCTGTATCTACTTACTAATGCAAAATGAAACACAAGAAGGATAAACAAGAAAAGAATGACGTTGATTTTCTGCAGTGGGTGAAAGCAAAAGTAAGTAGAAGACAGTGGAGTGAAGACATTTTTTCTTAATATAAAGTTTTACCAACTTTTGACTTTTAAAACTATAGTAATGATCTACTAATTAAAAATAACACAATGAGATCAACTTGAATCAAAGAAAAATCTAAAAAATGTAAACAAACAAAAAAGAGCCCACTGTATTTTAAATTATCACAGCATTATTATTTTTTTTAAAGGAAAGGTACAGGCAGAACTGAAGACAAACAGGCAGACAGGAAGAGAGAGGAGGAAGCAGCATCCTTTATTGTATTTTTATTTAGTTGTTCACACTGGTTGTTTCTACCACACACACCTGGGACTCAAACCCAGGGGTATGTGGCCTTGCACCTTTGGAGGTGATTGACCTAATGGCTGCTCCTCCAGGGCTCACCTACAGCATAATTAACAATAGCAAAGAACTGGAAACAACTTAAGTGCCCACCGACAGAGGAGTGAACAAACAGGATGTGAGGTGAACGCACAATGGAAAGTACTCAACTATCAGGAAAGATGAAAACCTGCCATTTGCAACAACATGGATGTATCTGGAGGGAATTATGCTTCGTGAGGTCAGCCAGAAGACAGACATCAGATGAGGCAAACAGAAAAACCAAATAAACTAACTCAATCAAACAAAAATAGAAAATAGATGTTCAGTCAATCAAATCAAATTAGTGGCTGCAAGAGGGAAGGGTCAGAAGGCGATGCAACTGGGTGGAGGGCATCGGTTGTGTGATGAACTGGACAGATGGTGGTGAACTTAACCTATGGTAT
This sequence comes from Solenodon paradoxus, assembly GCA_004363575.1. Classification (NCBI taxonomy): domain Eukaryota; kingdom Metazoa; phylum Chordata; class Mammalia; order Eulipotyphla; family Solenodontidae; genus Solenodon; species Solenodon paradoxus. The sequence goes on along the minus strand of RJWH01001149.1, from coordinate 198,310 downwards.
ATGGATGTTGATTCACAGTGGTGCACCTTAACCCTACAGACTCTTCTGATGTGGTGTTTTCTCAGTAAAATTATTTTAAAAAAGAAAATAAATAAAATAACATCATACACCGAAATAAAATCTCTAGCATGAAAGTTGAAAGAGGGGCATGCACTGGTGAAAGAGGAGTCGGGTGCAGTTCACATACATTCTGAGGTCCCAGATTCATGCTTTGAGACCAGAAGAAACGACCAAGATGAACTACTAAATAAATAAATAAATGGCTGCCTCTGCTTGCCTTCCTTCCTGCCTGTAACTTTCCCTACAAAGATAAATAAAGGAAAGGAAAGTTGGAAGAGAGGAGCTGTTTTCCTCATTTATAAATACTAGCCCAGGCATGTTCACAAAGAATTTGTATGTCTCCAGATTCCTGCTGTTCATAAAAGAGCGCTGGAGGCAGAGATTGCATGCATTTGTGTGCACCCCTGTGGACACGTGCATGGAGAGTGAACCGGAGAGAATCCTCCATTCAAATTCCAGGTGTGGGGTCTGGGAAGAGAAATTTAATCTCTAGTTTCCTCATACCAAACGTAGGGATTAGTGCAAATCACAGGCAGATTACATTGAGGATTCAACGGGATAGTGAGAGACACAGGTTCTGAAATCCTACTCCTCAGTGCCAATCCCAGCTTGCCCTCATCCGAACTTTGGAATCCAAACTTGGCCATAATAGATAACTTCTTTGAGCCTAAGTTTCCTCTTCTGCAAAGTTGAAGACAGAGTTGTACCTGTATCCTAAATTTAGTGTCGGGGCTAAATGAGATAGTCATACAAATAAATGAGGCACCTCGTGTGAAAGATCTCCTTGGAAGGGAATTTCCACAAAAGGACAGATTCTACTTCATGCCGTTGACTGCTGCACCCTCGGTCACTGCCAGAGCCTGCGTGGCACACTTTTAAAAGCTGTCACATATCTGTGGAATGAATGACTCAAAGCCTTTCCCTGGCTCCTGACACATACAGAGCTGCATTCATGTAAGCGGTGCTGTCTTTATCTTCATAATTATGAATATCTGCATTATGAATGTATGTAGACGTGTTTTAACCTTCAAAACAAATGAGAAAATGTCATCTCTTTTTCTTTCAGCACGTAATGTTGAATTTCAGCGACTCACATAAAGAAGATTGACAACGGAAGAGGATTCTGGGAAAAGTCGTTTGCAGGCAGAAAGGAGTTGATGCTCTTCTGCTGTGAGTGATCTCTGCACTTGGTTATTACGGAGCCTCTTGGTGCTACTCTCTGAAGACTTGGAAGAGGGAAGAAAAAGAAAAAAAGAAGACTTCCCCAAATTGAAGACACTCACTCTGAAACTACAAAAAATGGTGTAGCTGCCCCGAGTATCAGTAATTGATCCCTTTGAATTTTCTGCTGGGAGATACTTGGGCCCAGAACAGCAGCTCCTGATCACATTAGGACGAAAGCAATTTTTGTAGAAATAAGTCTTCCCACAACTTGATAACTTAGGTTTCAGTTCTTGAGAAAAAAATCCCAGCTAGATTACACCCCAGAGTCATATTTCTTGAAAAGTCTAGCATCTGAAATTCTGCACTGAGCAATGAAATAGTCTGGGGGAGAAAAAGGTAGTTTATAGTTGGAAAAAAAAAAAAATGCCTTTGATAGAGAGCCTCCCCAGTCCAACATAGTGCAAGATCGTGATTCACATTAGGGAGGGTTTTGTTTCGACTCTGATCAGTTAAATTATGTAATTTGGAAAATGAGACTTTGATAATGTAATAAAAACAGAACCACCATATGCTCTGGCAATTCCACTTTGAGGTTATTTATCCAAACAATATGAAAACAGTAATTCAAAAAGAGATCTGCACTGCTATGTTTATAGCAGGACAATTTATAACAGCCAAGACATGGCATCAACTTAAATGTCCAACGACAAAGGACTGGGTTAAGATCAAGTGGTATGTATATTTGGTAGACTACTACTCAGCTATAAAAAAGATGAAACTTTGCTTTTTGCCATAACTTGAATGGAACCAGAGGTAATTATGCTAAGCAAATAAGTCAGAAAGTGAAAGAAAAATGCTGGAGGGGGTGGTTCCACTTCCATGTGGAATATAAAGAAACAAAGGGAATATACCAAATAACAGTCTTAGACTCTAGTCAAAACTGCTGCTGTAGGAGGGAAGGAAGGGGAAGGGGATCAGGAACTATAGGTAGAAGAGGTTATGTGGATAGTGGTGAAAGGTGCTAAAACTCTGGTGCTGGGTGCAATGTGACAAAGACGCTGATAAAGATATAATCTAGCCTCTAGAAATTTCTATAGTATTACAACCAATGGTACACAATAATAATAATAATAAAAAGCATGGTCCAAATGAATAGCGGAGGCTTGTGGCATAAAAACCAGCATGGATTTAGAGCTTCTATAATGAAGAGGCTTCATCCAGCTCTTAAGAATTTTCTAGAAAGAACCTAGGTCTACGTCCAGTTCTGATATTAAACGGCTGATTACTTTGTGTAGACAACTTCTAGACTGAGTTCCTCCTTTTCAAAATACCAAAAGGACAAAAGAGGAGAATTGGACTAAATGTTTGTAAAAATGCCTTTCAGTTTTTCGTTAACTGCAAATGGAGTTCAAAGCAGTCCCTGGAGTTAACTCCAACACAGCACGTATGGAGTGATGGCCTGTGGGTGTTTTTCCCCCGCGTGGGGATGGGAGGGGTGTGTTACATGATGAATTTTCATGCCGGCTAACTCAATTTCCACCAGTAATAATAAATGTCTCCAAGTTTCTCTGGAAAAAAATTCACCCCTCTGCCATCATGTATGAGCTGTAATTCAGCCCTCAGATGAATGTCTGACTCTTTTATTGATGATCCCAGAAGGCAGGGCCCAGGGACTGCACACTGTTTATGTCCGCGGAGCCTGGCTCGGCACAGCTCCTGGTTAGCTTCGACGTGTGCCCTACTTCAGTCATACCCACGAAGCACATCTCTCTTCCCACACTCTAAAATGCCCATATGAATCATTCCACATACAATATGCTTTCCAAGGAAAGCCAACAGGTTTTATAAATCTATGGGCACGGTGTACAAAGCTCTTTTGCACCCAACCAGAAGAAAACTTTCTTAACAATCTCATCTGTTAAAGAAGATGTTGTATAAACACACAAGTGAAGCCAACACAGTTCTGAAAAGATAGAATCCTGCCATTTTTGACAACTTGAATGGAACTAGAGGGGATGCTGCCGAGTGAGGTAAAACAGAAGGAGAAAGACAAATCCGGGATGAGCTCACAGGTCCGTGGGACATAAAGAACAAAACAAGCAAACAGACACAATAAAAACTAACCCCTGCAGATTGACAAGAGAACGGCAGTTACCAGTGGGGAAGAGGGTGAGGAGTGAGACTAAGTGGAGGTGCGGTCCAGTGGACACGAGCAGAGAAATCTTAGACATTTGGTGGGTGACCTGGTGCGTCAAATATTTGATGAAGTGCGAACCTGTACATCTCAACTTAATATTATCTTGTAAATCAAAGTTACCTCAATAAAAATATCAACAAGACAATCTATTACAATCTAAAGAAAAATGGTTTGAAATTTGTTCTATATTCTATTTTGAAAAAAAAAGTTTGAAATAATATTCTGCACACCATTTTCATGATGAAAATAAGTAGGTTTGAGGGTTTTGTTTTTGTTTTTGTTTACGACAAAAAGGCAAAGTATAATGCACCTGTTCAGTGGGAAATTCCTAACTCTGGCAGGATTCAAGAGGCCTGGTAAGGAAAAGCTGGCATTTTTGTTATTGCTTTTAGATCCTGAAGGCTAATTCTCAGAACAGTAATTTCAGATGAAAATAAGGGCATGGGGAAGAAGCTATTCCCACCCTGGGCTCCTGCTGCACTCAGGTGTTCCTCCCTTTTAGGGGAGAATTTCAGGCTGGGGGTGGTTAAGGAACTGGTTTTCCCTTTGTTTGCTTTTTAAACCACAGTTTAGGCAGTGACTTTATGGAATGAGCTGATCATTCCCTCTCTATTACTCCAATGAGTATTTTAATGAACTTCTTGGGGGGAAGGGGAGAAACTAGGAAGATGGAAGTCAATTATTTCCAAAGATGAAATTATGCTTTTAGCAAAGAACAGGCTGTTTTAATGATTAGGCTACTTTTATTATTAAAAAAACAAAAACAAAAAACAAAAACTTTCCTTAGCAACCAAAGTAACAAAGTAAAAATATTTACCAAGTCCTAACTTATTAAATGATTGAAAGAAATCAGAATAGTCTGCACCCCTTAATTAAGAGGGGATAAATAAGCAATTCAGCTGTGGGTGGAATTTTTTACCTTAACTCAATTTAAAACAGAAAAAAATACATATTTTTTCTATCTATTATTAAAGGTTGGAAACCATGAATGTAAGAGTTGTTCATATATATTCCCTAATCATCTTAACTTTCCTCCACTTGAGGAATTTTTATTTCTTTGCCTTAGCTTGAAATAATCATTTTACTTTTATCCAGATTAAAGTTTTTAGATTTGCCTCAATATTTTGATCTTCAATTATTTTGTGATCTTGATTTTACCATCAATTCTATCCAGTTTTTGGCAGCTCACTCAGTGTCTTTATCCAAATTTTCACCGTGTTCTGTATGTAGGATAAAGCTGACGTGGCCCTGTCTCTCAAGTGAGCCAGGGAGAAGTGAGGGAATTCATTTCAACTGAAATCAACTGCTAAGTTAGTTTTTCATCCATGTGTACCACGGAGTGGATTTCTCTATTTTTTCTCAGGAAATCACGAAGTCCTCATTAAATTCCTTACTATACTACATTTCTTTCAGACTAGTCACACTGAACACAAGCCACATTTTTTTTATTCATTTATAAATGTGTGTAGTGCTTAGCCTGGCCAGACCTTCTGAGTTGTAAAGAATTAATTAGTCCCTGCTCTTCTATTGCTTCCAGGAGGAAGGAGAAGAGAGTTTCAGAGGAAACAGTACATGCCAGATGCTGTGATGAGAAAGAAAAGTCAGACCGACTGGAACAGGCGTGGAGGAAGACGGCGCAGACCAGTTGGGGAAGTTGGAGAGGTCAATCCTGTGTCCCTTGTGAAAGAACATTGTCCCCATCGTTGATCATTGTGTGCCTTTGAAATGTTCCATTGAAGGGGTGCATGCATATATTTTTTTCAGTATCTGCTCTATATGTATTTATTTCATTATTTCTTTGGTTTTCATTTCTACACGATTTTCAGGATATTGAATTCACATGTCAATCAGTGTGCATTTCAGCTCACATCGCCCACGGAGTTCAACAGTCCATCTCTACCGGACACCCCACTGCTGTGCAGAGACCCAACCCAGGAATTCGAAGACCCATCAGGTAGGCCACAGATGTCTGTTCTTTCATACCAGGGGGTGTAGGCACTGAGGACATCTGACAGCCTTTGTGCAGATGGGAGTTCCTTTCCTTGTCAGGAGGGCTACCTCCTGCCCATGCCTGAAGATCCCTCTCACTTACTAACTGCAGGGTGACCTCGTACTAGACAGCAACACAGGGCCACTCTATTGAGTCACCTCCCTGGTTGCTGAGTCAGAGGATGCTGTCCCTTCGTCCAGGTTGGCTCTGGCTTCCAGCCAGACTGACCACCGTGCTGATCACAACTAACACTGTGACGGAACACTGCAGTTTATTCCCCATAATCCCCTTGGGCCAGTGCCACCCTCTTCTACGTGAGGCCAACAAGGGTCTGTGCACCAAAGGTAATTTGTTGACCTACTGAACTGGAAGGGAGAGCAGAAAAGGGATTCATTCCTGGTCAGCTGGCTCCAAAATGGTGGTTTCTCCATGCACCCTGGTCTGTCAGTGATGGGGCAGGAGTTCTATATAGAAAACGCTCTTAGTTTCTGGGGTCGCCCTGGTCACAGTCCCACCGTGAGCTCAGAAGCCCAACCTGTAAACTTGGGACACTAATAGTGAGCACATACTGAGCGCACTATTTTCCAGGTGCTGCTCCAAGTGTTCTCCAAGTACCATTACTTCCCATGGCCTAGGTGCTGCCATTTGTCAGATGGAAAAACTGAAGCACAGAAGGGGAAAGTGACTGAATACTGTCATCTGAGTCAATGCTTGATCATTCCCGCCCCCCACCCCCATCTCTCATAAGGACTGACTGGGAAAATCAAATACATGTGAGTATTTAAATGTATATTTTATTTAGTAAAAATTTAAATGTATTATTTTATGCAACCATCAACCACAGAAACATTTCTTTTCTGGGGATTTTTCCATGAAAGGCTACTGGATTTCAATAATCCCATTTTTAACATAGGTGAATATTAAGTGAACGTTTGACAAGGGTCTGGCATAGAGGAAGCTCTGTTCTAGACCGAGACTGAGTCCTGGTCTCTGCTTTGCCTATGAAGTCACTGGATAACATCGAGCAGGTCCCAACACTTGAGATGTGCGGATTTCTACTCTGTAATAAATTCACGAGTCTAATAAGTGGGTCTTTATCTTCAATCAGCAGCAATGAAGTAGATGTTTCATACTGAGTGATAAAGCCGTAAAGTTTTGTTGGAATGACATGGTCCAGTCAGTTATTTCATTGATCGAAAACTGGACTGAGGTTGGGAAAACGACTTGTTAAAAAATCATAAAGTCAGGAGCAGGGTTGGAACAAGAATCTGTGTCTCCTGACTCCTAGTTAGATTTTCTCTCTTATAATTCACACCGACTTGCTTTCCCTATAAATATCAAGCATATTATCAAGACTTTAAGGTACTCCCAGAAACTTTTATCAAAGATTCAAGACTTAGCTCTGCCTAAACAGCAGATTATTCACTGATAGTTATTGTTAGTAATTCCAAAATCATTGTGAACAGTGTCATCCGCACCTCATTCAGTGACAGATCTGAAATGCACAGCTTTTATGCAAAGAAGCATTTATGGTCTGATGCATACTGGCAGAAAAGTTGAGAATACAGACTTTGTATTTATCAGAGGCTGAAAGTCTACCACTTACCAGTGATGTCGGTTTATTATTTTAAAGATTCAGAAAAGAATTATTTATGATAAACTGGTTAATGTTTAAAAATAAATACATCAATGGTCCACATATACAATGGAATACTACACAGCCCTTAGAAGAGATGAAACCCTGTCATGTGAATCAACACGGATGGAACCAGAAAGGATGATGGAGTGAAACAAGTCAAAAGAAGAAAGATACCAGATGACCTCACTCAGGTGGAACGTGAACAGACAAAACAAAGGAACAGACAAAACAAAGCCAGTCCTTGAACATTTGCAACAGGACTGAGGTGACCAGAAAGGAATGGAAGGGGGTGCAAATGGTGGTGGAACCCACTGGACAGTGGTGAAGAACACTTGGTGATTTGGTGGAGGATATGAGTGGTGAAATATATCTAAGGAATGGGGAACCTATGTATAGTAAGTTATTTTAACATATGGAATAATTATAATAAAAAACAAAATTAAAAAAAGTAAATTGCATCTTAATCTCATGACACTGTGTCTGACACAAAGTACACCCTAAATAAATACAATTATTATGAATTTGGGGGGAAAAAACACCATTTTTTTCCTCAAAAGATTTCCAGTGACGTGCAGGGTGACTGGGTGGAGGAAGCAGGGATGAATTAGAGTGGCTAGTATGAGCAGGCCAACGGCCCTTGCCACTGCTTTCTTTCCTTCTGTGATGCATACCGAGAGGTGCTACCACGTCTGTGCAGCAGAACGAGAAGAAAATAGCAAATCTGCAGGAGAACTGTCACTCTGCATTGAATGTGCAAACCACCGCGAGGTAGGGTAAATGCTGAAAAGCAAAGTGGGCTCTCTCCTTTTGAGCAGGATCTGGTGGCGAGCCTGCTAGAGCTGGTTACTCCTCCTGGATCCCACATTCCTAATGGGCATGGCCTCTGTTTCGACTTCTCACCAAGGGACATGTACGTCATGGACAGGCAGCATCCACACCACCTGAGAGCTGGTTAGAAAGAATGTCCACGTCCACGTGTATGCGTCACCTGCAGACCAGAGCCTGCCTGGGCTCCGCCCCCAGGTGGTGCGCCTGCGCCTGGAAGTCTGAGCGCGTCTGCTTTCACAGCAAGTCGGTATGCGTCCCAATTAACCTGGGAGGCGCCATAGAAGCAGGACACACTCCATGCCTCTGTGTTTCCAGCAAGCGCGCCACGTAACTGGGTTACGGATCAGAGCTGGCACACCGCCGCTTTGGAAGTCAGAAGCACAGGATGAAGAGTGCTCTGTGGAGGTCAACTTTGGGTCGTGATTTTAGGGGTGTGGCGTTTAAGTCACAGGAGGAACCGAGATCCGTGGGAAGAGCACCAGGTACAGAGGCCGAGATCAGGACTCCGACTTTCCTGCAGGTGACCTGCAGGAAGCGGCACGGCGGGCAGCCTCGGTTCTCCATATCTGGGAAAAGGAGCTGAGAAGTTGTTCCAGCTCTGGGATCTGAACCGTGGTGTGTGAGCCAGGTGGATATGCCCAGAATTCCGGCCCCCAAATGGCCATGTCTCCAAAAGACCGGGCTTCTCACCTCTCTCTGCCTTGACTTAGATCTCTGATTTCTAACAACTGACTGAAATCCCTGACCCGACTTGTACTTTCAGAAAAAGGAAGAGAAAAAAATCTGATTTACGCGCCTTGCAAAGCCTATGAATGAAACAATGAAAGGAGTGCCTAGGGCCCCTCCTTCGGGCATTGTATGGGTTCTTCCCACTGCCTGGTATGCTTCACTCATCAATCACCTGAAAGATCAGCTTTTCAGAGAGACCCTCTAAAGGTCTAGTGGAGAATAGATTGCCTCATCCCTCCCACCCCGGGCATTACTCATCCTATCATTCTCATTCTTTACCACTGCACCAAAAAATGAAAGCGTGAGCAAGAAATACAGGGTTCCTATACCCTAATTCCTCTGTCCCTGCACAATTTCCCCAATTATCAACAGCTTGCATATGAGTAGTACCTCCTTAGAGGTGAGACAATACTGATACATTATTTTGAGCTCAAGTCCATAGGTAACTTTACATTCTTTGTGCTTGACAAAGGCATAATTGTCCCTATCTTAGTATCAAGCAGAATGCCTTCACTGCCTTTAAAAGTCCTATGTGCTTCATCTATTCATGGCTCCCTCCACTAGAACCCTCAGCAACCCCTCATCTTTTTACGGTCTCTGTAATTCCGTCTTTTCTGAATGTCATATTGTTAAAATCATACAGTATGCCATCCTTTCCTGCTGGCTGCTTTTTCTTAGCAATACATATTTAAGGTTATGGCATGTCATTTCATGGCTTTGTAGATTATTTTCTTATATTTCAAAGTTAACATTTCATGGAATGGATGCCCCATAGTTCGTTTATCCATTCATCTACTGAAGGCCATCTTGGTTTCTTAGATGTTTAGCAATTATAAATAAGGCTGCTATAAACATATGTGTGCAGGTTTTTATGTGTACATGTGTTTTCGATTCATTTGAGTAAATACCTAGCAGTGTGGTTGTTGGACCATCTGGTAAGAGCAGGTTTAGCTTTCTGAGAGACTGCAGATCTCTCTTCCAAAATGGCTGCACCATATTGCATTCCCACCCCAGCGAATGAGAGTTCCCGTTGCTCCACGTCTTCATCAGCATTAGGTGTTCTCATTTTGTTTTTAATTTTAGTCATATCGTTGCAAATTTTTTATCAGAAATTATCCTGCTTATTTGCTTGGTTATGGCTTTAATTGCTGTCTCCAGTCCATCACTAAGTGAAGATTCTATGTGTCTTGATAGCTGATCTAGCTGTACATAGTTAGAAAAAGGAGGTCGGACATGCAGTCCGCATGCAATAAAAATGTGACTACAAGTGACTAAATGGATAAATTTGCCTTATGAATTATGAATGAATTGACTATTATAATTATCTTTATGATACCCATACCTACCACTCTCATTGAGTTGTAACTTCCATCAGTTCTGTCATATTCATCTCTCTCTATACATTTCCCTCTTTTCACTGATATTGCTAACTCCCTGTTCTATGCCTTTAGCTTGCTGGGTTTGGGGGTAGGCCTTTTTTTTTTTTTTTTGAGTTGGAGGTAGGTACTACATTATTTTTATCAAACATAAATGCAGCTCCAGAACTCTGAAACTAACTTAGCACTGTGGTTTGTTGTTGTTTTTTTTTAAACTGAGGTTTCTGTTTATTCTCTGTTCCTCTTTGATAGGAGGATGTATCCTGGTTTTCCCTTGTTCCTGCTGATTTGCTGTTTTTGAGAGAGAAATCAAATTGACAACATAAAAACCTTATATTGTCTAGAAAATCCAACACCCAAGAGCTCTTTAACTCTTACAAACAGATGTGATGAAAGCTCCTTTGTTCTTCTTCCATCAGGGAGCACACAGATTTCCACCAGCCGTTTTCTGGGGCTAGGGTGGGTGAGACTAAGGGAGTCCGTATTCCGAGTGGTCCCTGGGGCTGAGGGCAATCCCATCAATGAGGTGTCACTGCTATTTCTCCAGAGCTGCTGTGACTGGACTGAAATTGCCACTTGGCTTGCACTGAGACTACAGAATATAGCCACAAGTACAGAGCAAAACTAAGAGAAGATTTAGTTAAGATCTAAAGAAATGGGGTAAATTCATGCATCTATATGTTTTGTGCAAGCTGTTCATCTATCGTGTCTTTCCTTGGACTCAGTTAATCACCCCAACTTCCTTGGGCAGTGAAACAGGATTTCTCTGCTGGCAATCATCTGCAGTGTGACCTTGGATGAGAAATATCAATCTCTTTTATCATGAACATCAAGTTCAGAGACTGAATGAATTATCACATACTATTTCCTCATGGACTCGTGATCTATATTTACTGTAAGGATTTAAGAGCAAGAATAAATCCAGTGCCATTTTGCTGGAGCCTCTTTACCACAAGATCTTGAGTTCACTGCAGCATGAAAAGTCAACTTCTTTCTTCATGTAGGACTGAGACCCATTGAGAAGAGACATTGTCAAGGATATGCAGTGAATATGTAGCAGAATCAGAGCCCACAGCTGCTCAATGTAAGTCAGTGCCCATCCTTCACCTTCCCCCTTCAGGTAGCATCTTCATCCTTGCTGGTTTGGTGTTCAGAAGCAAAATTCAACCATTTGTCTATCCTCCTGACTGACAGGCATCATCAATAGTTCCTGAAAGGTGGTCAGTCGCAGTCATGTGTACTGCAAATCAGGATATTGGAGATAGAACGTGTCCTCTCTATTTTAGCAGAGATCATGAGGCCTCAAGGACATGCTCTTCATGAGAAGATACTAGTCCACAGTCACTCTGCAATTCGTGTGAGACTTCTTAGAAGTGCACGAGGCTAGACAACCATAGCCTGTTCATTTAAAATCATAATGGTCAGGAAAAGGATTGTTCTTTGGGTCATGCACAAACATGAAGTTAGCTCAGTCGACAAACATTATTTTGCATTTTGTTACAGGTTTAATTTATTTGAAAAGTCAAGCTCATTCCAAGGAGATATGGAAAACTTTTCAATGCACAAATAACTAACTTGCAAAATCAATCTTATTTTACTGGTACAAGCACTTGCTTACATGTTTAACCTACTTGGAATTCCTTAGAGTAAATGGAAGAGAAAATAAAGTTTATTTAAAGTCGTCTCCCCAGAGTGTTCACTCATTCGAACTGGTCATTCTTTGGTCCAAATTTGTGAGGCTCCCCATGATAATACACTTTCCATATGTTTTGGAATCTTATTCCATATGTTATGGATCTTAAACTGGGAAAGGACTGGCAATCCTATATTACCCCACTCAATTTCTCTTATGGGACTGAAAGACTAGAGAAGCAGAAGCACATTGCTCAAGATCCCACAGTGTGTTTTTTAGTAAACCACTTACCATGGCCTTTATTTGCATGTGATCACTTTTAGAAAGTAGAAAGGCTCATTAGAAAGGTACAGGTAGGAGCGAAGGCAAGCAGGCAGGTAGGAAGAGGAAGAAGGAAGAAGCACCCATTTATTTAACTTAGTTGCTCATCTTGATTGTTCCCCTGGCCCAGGTTTTGAATCTGGGTCCTTGGTATGCACGTGGACTCTGCTGGCCAGAGGCCGCAGATGGAACCACTAAGCCACCAGGATGCTCCAAGAAAGGTTCATTTTTTAAAGTTTACGGGATGGCATGATCTTCATTTCTTCCCAAAGATCTGAAACCTGTCTAAGAAAACATGAGGATCCAGAAATCAAAGCATATGCATAGAGTTTGGAGCCTGCAGTCTCTGAATAGCATGTTTGCTTTGACTATAGAAACTTTCTTGATTAATAAGAGCTGATGGATTTGTTAAGAGAGAAAGAATTAAAGAAAATCCTCCTTAACCCTCTTATCTTTCCTCCTATCCTAAACCTCCTCCAGGGGGAGGAAAGCTTTGTGCTTTTCCCCAAGCAATATCCCTTGACTTTTGATAAATTCCTCTTCATCTTGCCAGGCATATCTCAAAGGAGATCTCTTCTTTGAGGAGTTTCTCCCCTCTTCCTCACTCCAGGCGGTTAGTACTTTCTCCTCTCTGCTGTCCCTGAACTTTACATGTATCTATGTCATAGCATATTGCGCATTATTTTGGATTTATTTCATATTTGTAACTGTCTCACTCCGCAGTGTGAGATTCTACAAAGCAGAAGTCAGATACTATTTATCTTTCATTCTCAGTGCCTAGAATGTAGTCAGCAAGATAATAATATGTTCTCTACACATATTGCTTCAATTTCTTTCAGCATCCATTCATTCATCGCCGAAACTTCAAAAACATCCCATAAGGTCTCATCGACAGGTTCCTTGGAGTCTTTGAAATTGGAAAGGTAGAGCAGAAACAGAATTATCTAGCTCACACTCCAATGATCTCTTCTTTTAAAATGAGGAGACAGCATATATAACCCCTTAGATGTTGTTTTCTAGCCAGGAAAGAAACTAACTTGTAGACAAAACACATTGGTAGGAAATAATAAAGGTACTTCTCAGCAACCACGAGTTCAGAGTCTCAAATCAGCTCTTATGACACTCATATCTGCTGCCCGAATTGCATTGCTCATAACTGCACAAATATTTATTATACATTGACTTACGCAAAGGGATGAAAAAGTTCCCAACCGTTTTTAAGGTCAGGGCTTTGCTACTCAGAGTATGTGTTTAAAATCAATCATTTCTCCTGTTCTTACAGAAGATAGTCATGGGACTCCCAAGAATGAATTCATTTTTCAGACACTACACGGTTTTTTATTGTTGGAGTAGCGGGTCGCAAGGATCTGAATTCCAATACTGATTATGTCCCTGCAACTTGATGTGAAAGACACACACAGCCTTTGTCTGGAAGGGTTGGTGACTTCAGTGCCGACAACCAGCAACCAGCCATCAGGTGTAGCCGGCCTTGCATGGCGTGGCCTCAGTTACAGGTCTGAGTGGAGCTGGGTTTGAAGAGACTTGGAAAGTTGCCAGCTCACCTTCCTGGGAGGGAAGGCTGGTCAAGGCCTCATGCTGTAATTAGTAGACAAGACATTGATTATCACAGCCCTAGGGCAAAACCAGCTTTCTCAACAGCGGAGACTTCTCCTGAGCAGCTTGAGGGAAGTGAAATCACAATCTTACAGGCTCAAACTGGTCTCTGTCTGCCAGTCCTCCTGCAGGGCCTGACTCCGCAGCTCTGCCTCTCTGCTGTCTTCCCTAACCCCAGCCAGTTCCCCACCGTGTCACACGGGAGTAACTGCTCTCAGGGAGACAGACTGGCTTGACAAATGCATGAAATACCAAAATCCAGAAGGTGGAGGAGAGAGAGAGTGTTGCCAGCCTGTGAAGCTGATGTGTGGGCCAGAGTGGTCTTCCCCAGGCTCAGAGGCTGCATTCCTGCTCCCCAATGTGAATGTTTGGAGGTGAAGCCTTAGGGACGTAAATAGGGTTACATGAAGCCATGCAGAAAAGCCCCTTGCGATGGGATTAGTGCATTTATTAGAGACACCAAGTTGCTGAGGTCACGTGAACACAACTAAGGTAGTAACTACCTTCAGGGCAGGAGACCAGGACTCAGAACAAAATCTAGCTCGCTAGTGCCGTGATCTTAGATGGTCTCGCTTCCAGAACAGTGAGGAAAACAGTTCTGTGGTTAGAGCTACATAGTCCGTGGTAGTTTGCTATGACAACTTGAGCTAAGACACGTGGATAGGCAGATTGGGATGAGAGTGTGTGTGTGTGTGTGTGTGTGTGTGTGTGTGTGTGTGTGTGCATCTTGATGGGTGAGGGAACCTGAATTCTTACAAGAAAAATGAGACTTGTAATGAGGAGAATGCTAAGACGTGGGATTTCTGGGACCCAGGGAGAATGGCATAGCTGAGAGCTAACGAGTCTAAGGTCCCTCCTGTTTCTATGTTTCCGGTCTGCCTAATCCTTGCAGAATGTCTCCCCTGTGCATGGCACGGCGTTAAGCATGGAGGCCCAGTGTCCCTTCTGCGGCTTAACCAAAATCCACACCTGCACGCTGACCTTCAAGGAAGCAATCACAGAGGAGCCACTGAGAATGGGAAGGAGGAAGCTGGAGGGTGTGCTGAGTGTATAGGTTTTATTTTTACTGACCTGAAGCTTGATTTTATAGCTCTGCTCTTCACTTACCTTTTTTTAACTTCTTCTCTACCACACAATCTACCTGTGAGTATCCTAGGCTCTGGAGGAACCTGCTACCACTATCACCTTGCTCTGAGCCTGTTAAAAGGATGAGGCAGTGGCCATCCTCGGCACCCTTCAAAAGGTGTGCTGATGCAGGCCACCAGCAAACTATCAGAAAATGGTAAAATGTGCAGCCTACCTGGGTGGCTGGAGTTTGTAATTCCTAGGTGCAAAGACCCAGCTCCAGGCTGTCGTGGGCAGTGGGGTTGGCCTCCTGGTCTAGCTGATGGCATCTGGCTGGTGCCTGGAGCTTGATGCGGCTTTTCATTAGGAAGTGGATGTATTGTCCATCAGGAATGGTGCTAGAAATCAAATGAGAAGACAATAGGACTTTCATTTCAGCAAGAAATACCAAAGAAAGGAACTTCTAAAATACTTAGAAATAAACTAAGAGACATCTGGAAACCTTAGAAGGGAAACTCAGTCTTGTATTATACTATTTATAAGACCATTTGAACCAATGGTGAGAACCTGGTGGCTGAATAGGAAAATGGAATATTGTACATATTTAATTCAAATTATGATTCGGTAAACCAATTCTGCATGAATAACACAGTAGCATTATAAAAATGCAATGAAAATTGTAAAAGTACATTTAGAAAAATAAATTTTAAAGAATTAAAAGGTTAAATAACAGGATAGCTAATTGAGACATGGCGATGGCATTCAGAAAAATAATACTGATAAATGCAACCTTAGAAAGAATCCATAACTAGAACTAATTCTCTATAATGACTTTATGTAAGCTAAATATACTTTCAAAAACGAGATAGGAAAGGTGATTAAATAATGATTTTTAAAGAACAAACAGAAAAAAATGGAGTAACTTAGTTTGTACAACTAAAGAAATTCTAGGCAGATTGAAGACTTAAATGTGTGTACAAACATATCCAAGGTATAATTACACGGTGATTATATTATATAACAGAGAGATTATACATATATCAAATAACATGTTAACTACAGTAATAAAGTATAATATTTATTAAATTGGTGGGTAAATCAATTTATGGTCACTGAAACAATAGCCAAAATCTCAGATAGACAACATTGGTCACAACTGTATTAGGTTTTTAAAAATCACGCTCTTTAAACTTAAAATACAATTAAGACGCACTGGTATTGATGTGGTTCTCTCGTGTCATAGAACATTAGGGGTGAAAAAATTTCCCCAAGGTTGAACAAGAAGCAAAGAAGCGGCCAAGTGAGGCCAGAGGCGGTGAAATTCAGGGCCACGGGAAGGTCCTGGAAAGCATGAGAGCTTTGCTAATATAGATGACAGCGACACCGATGAGTCTCGTGAAAGGACATGACTCCGAGGATTCAGTTCTGAATGTGTTTAGAAGAAGGTTTTTAGAAAAACTTTTTACCAAATTACTTATTTTTAGTTTCTTTTTATTTATGCACGAGACTCTCAGACGATAAAAACTCCCTTAAAATAAGTAAAATAAAAATTACATATAAGAAAGTTGAACAAAATTTTTCTTTTATTTCTCATTAATGTATGAACTAACAAAACTTCTTACAATCGATGAAAATTCCATGCTCCAGGTGTGCCCTGGGTGGCTTAGTGGATAAGTCTGTTGGACCTGGACATGGTAAACGTACATCCCGAGGACCCGGGTTCAAGAACTGGGGATGCAGGGAAGAACCAAGATGAACAACTAAATGAAAAACTGAGTGGCTGCTTCTTCTTTCTCCTCACTCTGCCTGCCTGCTGCTTGCCTTCATGTCTACCCACACCTTTCTTAAAAATACTTCTATGGTTTATCTGTGGTCAGTACACAGAGACAGAATAAAACCATACATTTTAGCATTGACTGCTATTTTAACTTTAATGATCAGCTCATTCCCATGTTACTTTATTTCAGGCTACAGAAAAAAGATGAAGAATTCTGCAGTTCATTTTGTGACGATAGTATAACTTTATTATCACACCTAATGGGATGGTACAAAGAAAAAATATATTTCAGTTTCACTTATTAATATAGGTGCCTCAATTCTAAGCAAAATATGCTCAAATTAAAGCCAATGGCATATTAAAGTATAACACATCAAACCAAGAGGATTTATTCTAGGAATACAATCAACAGAGAAAGCTAATACCTGACATAAAAAGGAATAACCATAAAATTGTGTCAATAGAGTACAGAAAAGTGACTTGAAAGAATCCAGCAGCCTTTTCTAATAAAAATGCTAAGTATGTTATAGCTCAGAGGCTGACAATTTGCAAACATTAGCAGCGAATATTGTCGGAAATAGGAAGATAATAAAGCCACTGCCATTAAAATCAGAAATAAGATAGGCTTCTCCTACACCACCACTTACAGATCATAGTTTTGATGTATCTAGTTAACACAGTCAGAGAGAAACATTAAACTAAGTAGTCAGCATAAATATTATGAGATGAAATGTATTTTTAGATGCTATGCTTATCTACCTAGAACAAAACAAAACAAAAACATCTAATCAAAATAAGAGAACAAACATCCTACTTGAATGATAATAATATTATATAGAAATGATGATGTATATGATAGATAAATCTCTCTCTACATATATATGCATATATATATATACATCTGTATGTATATATACACATACTCATTTTTTATTAAAAATATTTTAATGCTATCCTATGCCAGGCATTATTTTGGGTGCTAGAAATACAAAGTGAAGAGAATTTGACATGGATCTTATATTGTAATGGAAGGGAAATGGATACAAACATTTTAAAGGGCAATAATATATTAAGACAGTGAATACTGTGAAGAAAATAAAGCAGGAGCATAAAATGACAATGGGTAAGGACATTGCTTTAAGTGGATCATCATGGAAGGTTCAGGAAGGAAAATCACTTAGGTTAAGACATGAATGTGAAAATTGTATAATTTTATTCTTAAGTATAACAAATTATTACAAGAGGGAATGGTCCTTTACATTGGAGACACGTCTATAAAATATACCTATGGGAATTTTTAACAAAAATGTTCAAGGCCTATAAGAAGAAAGTTATAGTTTATATAGGAGGATATAAACAAAATTCAAATAAGCAGAGCAGAATATAATATTCTGTGATGGGAATATTTGATACCACAATAATATCATTATAATAATATCATAATATATAATATATAATAATATTATGAGAAATATTATAATCATATCTAGTATGAAAATAGGCATTGAATGAATACATCGGTGAGCATAGCAGGTGGGATGAAAAGAAGAAATCTTGTTACCTGGTTGCAAAGTTATTAGCACATTAGCAGGGAAGAAGAAGAGGAAGGATTTGGTTGGAGACATGAGTTTCAGTGCTTGTGGGATATCTACTGCGCACAGATGCACAGGAGGAAGTGGCGTTTCTGAGCCTGCAGTACAGGAGAGGAGGCGGCACTGGGCAGTCTGGTGCCAACAACTCCTCCCACTTAGCGTGGAATCTGACAAAACATAGACTCTCAGTAAATGTGCGTGAATTTAGTGTTTGTATAAATAGGAGGTACCCTTGTTCATTTTCACTCTAGGGGACAATAAAATTGTCGCTAGAGAATTGGCTCCAGGATACTAGAATAATCCCACTGACATGAGACTTTATAGAACATAAATTTCTTTTGTTCCTAATTGTTGTGATATCTTTCCATTTGCTAACTTACCTTTTTTTGCCTAAGATGTTAGGATAGTTCAAGACAAAAATCAATTAATGTGATATACCAATTAACAGAATAAAGTACATAAAATCACAGTTTTTTCTGTTTATATGGCATACATTCTCATGCGCATTCTGATTAACAAAAAAAAAAAAAAAAAGAGTTCTAGCAGTCACAAACAGAAGCAAGTGTCCAGGAGTTTAAAGAAACTATGGAAGGCATTTTTGCATATTAAAATCAGATTAGACTTAGAGAACATCAGGTAATGTACCTGCTAGAAATTTGAGCATATCTTAGAGAAATTGAGATCAGCACCTGACCCATTGTCTTATGTGTGGTTCTTTTCAGATCTGACAAGTAATTGCAGAGTCTGTATCTATGAGATTTCATGGGGGAAATCTCTCCCCATTCCAGTCCAGCACAGTCTGGAAGGAGAGATTTTGTCAAGACTCATTTGCCCATTTGTCAGGTCATGCTCCTACTGAGCTGCAGTCTTACTCCAGGTGCCTTCATTCTAAGATCAAGACCCATCATTCAAGCTGAGACTCCTCAGGCATTCCTGCTAAGGTCTCCCCATGGCAGTAGGGGACACCTGAGACTATCATCTGCTCTGATTTTTACTCAGTACTTTCCACCCTTAGCCTTCTTCTATCACCCTTGTCCATCCATCCAAGTCCATGAAACTACAGGAGCCTGTTGCTGGAGATTCCTTGGCAGTGAGATGACCCCAGACCTGTACTGATCCCCCTGGTCACACAGGTCCTTGGGTTAACATGGAACAGGGAGGAGCTGGTATTTTCTCTAATCTAGTCTTTTGTTTTTACTATCACAGTGAGTGATTCAAGGCTTGATTTTTACTTTCATTTTTGGTCTAGTATCTGGCAACTCAACTCCCTCCTGCTCAGCGGACCGCTACACAGAAATCAAATCTAAAACTTGCTCAGGGAAATGTTCTTCATTTAGAGATTGGAAAGTCCTCTAAGAGATCATTTTTTCTCATGACTTGGAAGGTCCTGTGGATGTTCCATTTTTGAACATGAATGAATGGCACCACCAAGGATGCATGAGATGTAGAAAACATTTTTTCAATACTCTTCATTGAACAAGAGGAAAAGTGGTACCCAAGGCTCATGGCAGAGACAGGATGGATTCTATAGGAAAACCATGCTGTTGCTTTGTCTTAGGGAAGGAATAAGCTTTGAACAAGGAATAAAGTAGCCAGGAACCTAAATCTCACTGGACCGACATTTTCCTTGGCTGCCATGATGGCCAGTAGGAGCTCTCTTTGGAGCCCTTACAGTGCATCTAGTCCTGATGAAAGTCTGATGAGGAAGCTTAGACATTCCCTGACCAGCATGAAATAGAGAGGGTCTACACTGACAGCATCCACCTATAATAGACCAGTGGTTCGTAACTGGTGGTGATGATGCCCCTAACAGATCTTTGACAATGTCTGGAGACATTTTTGGTTCCTATGACTCTGACCCCTCTAGTTTCTATAGGCATTCAAGGTCAAGACCAGGCATGCTCTTAAATATCGTATACTACGCAGGACAGGCTCCGAGATGAAGATTATCCAGTCTCAAATGTAATGGTGTCAAAGCTGAGAAACTGTCCTATTGCATTCCAGATCGAAGATCTCATGCACAAAATGGAGCCCTCTTCTTCTCCCCGTGCCTCAGTATATCCAACTGAAAAATAGTTGGACAAAGTCTTCACCTACCAAATTTTCTGGGGGAAATCCTGTCCCATGAAATTGCTTCCCAGTCTATTATAATGACAACTCTATTTTCAGAAATTGAGAGCAATTTAGTGTTCCAAGAAATATTTTTTAATCATATTTTCTCTCCCCCCCGCCCCAGTTTGATTATTTATTGATGAAAGCAACCCCTGTGCAGACCAAAGGAGCAGATAGTATTGAGTTGCCCATTTATTTATCCAGCCTTGACTCTGACCTGGAGTCCTTCACAACGTAGAAGCCTACCTCATTAACAGAGGATCCTAGGAGATGTTCCAGCCTAGCTACCCAGCTGGTTCTGGTCCATGTCCTGATTTAGCAGAGCTGACCTGTGCTTCCTGGGGATGTGTCTGAATGCCGAAGTGTAAGGAAGAGAGTTGCCCACAGGGACAGGAAGTGTTGACAGGCTCCTGGGAGCTGGCTTACTCAGCAGGTCACTGCTAAGTGCTGGCAGTAACAAAGGCATTTCCAAGTCTCTTTAAAATTAACTGGGAAATACTGTAAAAAGGAAAAGAGCAGTGAGGATGGAGTCATGTCTGGAGACTTTGAGTACAGACATTGAGAAAGACCCAGGCTGGAGGAAGGGAAAGCAGAGCAAAATAACTGAGTTGTATAACCTGGGTCTTTCTATGTCTGTGCCATGTGCTTTTATTTCTCTGCAGAGGAAATTACAAAAGATCCTTTTCAGGTTTCCGCTCCTGCCCTCCATGCAGCCTTACCCAGTTCACCAAATAAGAGTATTTAATGTCTGGTCTAAGACATAAAAGCTTTTAGAGACACGTAACTTTTCCACGCATCACAACTAAGAGTCCCTTACAGGGATTGACCTCATGCACCACAGCACTGAGATGACTTTGAACACTTACAAGTGTATGTCCTTTCTGATCAAAGATGGCTCTCACTCAAGCTTATGTTTTAAACTCCAGTACTCATGTATCATCATCTAATGCCACTTCCAAATATTGGAGCGCTATCATGTGTGTGAGGAGGAAGAAAAAAGATGGGTAGGCAGGATGGAAGGAGAGAAATTTCCAGGTTGCTATGCTATCTGTCAAGAACCTCTGAGTCCTCAAACAAGATGGTAATTTGGAATTTCTTGGAAGACACAAAATTATTTTTGATAGTGAATTTGATTTCTGAGTTCAGCAAAACATAACAGCGACTGTGAGATTTCCTGTCTGGAAGAATGGCAGCCTGACATTTAATCTGAGTGTATGGAGTCTCCAGCTGGGCAGAGCCCATCTCTAGGCATCGGGTCATCTGAAAACTGAGCAGAATGGGAGGCGGTATCAGGACTCTGAGGGCAGCTCTGGCCTGGTTGCTAAAAGAGCAGAAGACGAAACAACAGATTTCCACTCAACATTTCAAGCATTTCACATTTCAGCATTTCACATTAGTTTCCCATTTCTCCAGGGGTGTAGGAAAGGGCCGGCATCCTATCCCCAGAAGTTCGAACAGTGCACGGTGAATGGGCAAAAAAGAAACACCAAATGAAAAGTGATTTTTATGAAAGAATATTTACTTAAGTTTTAACAACTAAGCAGAAGCAATAGTGCATTTCTTAGGGGTTAGTCCTGGGTGAGGGGCCCTAAGGACACAGGTTGTCCTGTTAAGGAAAACCCTCTCAAGATCAGGGACTCTGAGAAGTGTCTGCCTTCTCAGAGAGATTGTCTGAAGGCCAGAGACACCTTTGAAGACTTGGAACTTTCTCAAACACCTGAGCATGCAGTGTAACATAAAGCAAGCTATGAAGGTAAGTAGCCAAAAATAATATTGTGGTTCCCCCCAGCCCTGCTCCATGGGTTTCACTTTGGTAGTTAAGGGAAAGAAGATTGCATTAAGGATTTGTTTCTATAACTCTGCCTGTCCATCAATATGAAGGACAGGAGCACAGTCTGCCTTGGGGGAGGGTCTAAGGGAAGACAAGTGGGGAATATAAGCCCCAGGAAGGAACACAGCTGGGCTGACCCACTTGGGCAGCCATCCTTTCTGAGGACGCACTTTTTCTAATACACCTGCACTGCTTTTGCTTGCAAGAATCTTCTTTTGCAATAAAACTTCTTTTGCATATCTGCGCCTGGCTTGAATTCTTCCTGGCGGGGACAGAAGGTCTGGAGGGCTGGAAATTCAAAGCAGAGTATTAAAGAATTGGGAAAATAAAGCAAAACAAAAAAACCCTGGTAACAGGAATAAAGTTGGGGTTTTGCTTATTTTTAGATCACGGGAACTTTGATTTTACACATTAAAATAAACTCATATGTAGAGTTTCCCCATTTCTCAGATATGTCAACACACCCTGCCCTCCACCATATCACCACAAGTCTTCACTATGATCTCGGTGGGCTCCACCATCACTTGCTCCCTGCCCCCGCACCTCCCAGCCCCACCACCCTTGTCCCATTTCCTACTGGTAACCTCATTTCTGTGAGCTGCTTTTCAGACGTGTGATGTCTCTTAGCAAAAGCGATGGGGAAGGCAATCTTCAGTTCCATGGTACAGCTTGAAACTGTTACATGCAATGTTTCTTCGAGATTAATAACTAGAGAAGTTGTCACCCAGCAGATGGCCATTCCTTAAACAGGTAAACATATCATCCAGCTGCGTATACTCACAGATATCAGTGTTCTCAATCATAAAGACCTTAACATACTTCCCCAGCTACAGCATATCCCCATCAACAGAGAGAGAGACAGCAGCTCCAAAGACCTCCCTGGCTTTTGAAGCACACACATTAGGAAGGGGCCCTAATCTGAAAGGACCTGTGCTTCATTAAAATATATTACAACAATAAAACCCCACCCCTTCATGCCAGGACAGCTCTGGTCTAGAGCACATGAGGAACTAAGGGGATGTGAACCTCTGTTCCTGGAAGTCTTCCATCCTTTATCTGAATTCTGCAGAGGTCTGAGTCAGAGATCTAGGATACTATCCCTGCATCTCCCCTTTGCCTGCAACCTCTAGAATGTCCCTTTGTCCTGTGTGTATTGGGTGGGGAGGGACTTTAGAGCACATGTTCCCTTCTCTGTCCAATGAATAAATTCTTTTGTTTTTCTATTTCTTATATATGGTCCTCAATCATTATGAGTTGTACAGAAAAAGAACAAAATATTGATAGCAAAATTGTCACCAAAAAGATCCATTTTAATGGAATGCCAAGAAAAATGTTCTTTCAAATGAATTCAGGTTTTTATATGTGTTACATGTTTTATATGTGTTTATATATGTGTTAAAATGATGTGTATCTTTTCTAATACCATAGGAGGAAGCAAAGGGCCATAGTCCAGGATATTGTCCAAAGTTGAGGAAATGTTGATGATGGTCCTGAAGTCCACCTACTGGCTCAGTTCAGATTGGTTAGGGGGCCGAATGGGACGAAAGCCACTGCTCAGAGACATGTATGTCACAAAGAGAAGTCTCACTCAGCAGAACAGAACTCTGCTTCCCCCATATGTGTTCCTAAAATTAACTAACTGAAAAATATCTTTGGTCAACAAGATGTAGTAGCCAAAAAACCTTATAATTGATGCAATTATAAAATAAAAGAAAAGGAAAAAGGAAATGAACACTCAAGAGAAAATATACAGTGATATTGTAGGTTTAACAAAAAGTAACCAAAGACATCACCACAGATTATAAAAAAATTGTATGAAGCAATCATGTCCATAGTACAAAAATACAGAGTACGTAAACTTTGGGAACACATGATGTGACAAACAGAGAGAGACAAGCCATGAGTTGACGGGACCCAGGGAAAGCAAACATGTCAGCAATTGGGAAGAACCCAAAGTGGAACAGTTGAGGCTGAACATACTACCAGGGAGAGGAGAACAGGAATGAAAACATATGGACTTCTAAAACACAGAGAATCATTATAAATGTACTAAAATGAACGGGACATTCAAGCCATGACTACTTTATGACGGAAAATATGTGTTTATTCAGGACTTTATTTGGATTGTAACTCAGGAGACAAGACTCAAGAAGGCTTTGAAACATGCTGAGTTGCCTCAGTGGGGTGGGGCATATATCCAGATTGAAAAGGTGGGATAGTTCTCACTTTGGTCAGTTATGCAAATTAAGGTCAGAAGTTCATCAGGTTCTAGTTGTAACCTCTTATGCAAATTTGGTTTAAAGTCAGCAAGTTTCAATTGGTGCAATATAATGCAAATCAGGTGAAAAGTTAGTTTAGCAATGATGGGTAAACTTTCAGTCTTGATGGCCTGCACAGGCCAACTGTATTTAAACTCCTCCCTGGAGGTGGGTGTATCTCAGCATGTCTAGACATGGCTGGACATGTCTGGGTATCCTTTAACCATGCCTAGCTGTACCTGGACATGCTGGAACATGCCTGGGCATGAATGGGCATGTCCAGACGTGCTTCGGGACTAATTGTCAATTTCCTGCCTGTTTCAGTTACTCAGATTCAAAGGACTCCAAAATGTTTCTTATAAACCATTATTATTAATAGCCTCCAAAAATACTAATATACCCAAAGAAGAAAGGTACATCGTGGTATAAGACATCCAAAGCTATAAATAAATGTTTCCAGTAATCAAATTCAGATTAAATATACAGATTGAAGGCACTGGACGTCAGATAATGAAGGACACTGATCAGTGAGAGATGGGAAACAGATGATGTGAAACTTACAATTGTCCAATTTTTGCTTGAAGTACGTTTCCAAAGCATGAATCAGGGAAGATGGACTGAGGAAAAGCCCCATGGATTTCTTGGTGAGGAATGATGCCAAGACTTTGGGGAGACCAAGATGGCTAGAGCTGCCAGGACAGAATACCAGATTGGGGAGAGCTGCACAGAGTAAAAACCTATGGATCTGAAAAGCACTTTTCCAATGCATCTCAGGAAACTTCCAGAAAAGGGATGAAATCACCTGAAAGAATTACAGAGAATAGTGACTGAAGCTCAAATACTCAAGGGATTGATGCTACCACCTAGAGAAACCACAGAGGAAAAATAAAATTATAATCTGAAAACTGAAAGTCTTCCTGATTAATTATAAAAACTGGCTCCAGTTAGGTCAGCAACTCTAAACCAATCCATAGTCATGAGAAATAGGAATGTTATCAAAGATATTCTCACCAGGTCACCAGATGATTTCACCAGAAAAATATGCCTAGATTTTTTTTCTTTCTTTTTTTTTGTCTCCCCTGTCCCCCTTCTCTGGGTTAATCTTTTTAAAAGGAAATGTTTCCAATATTATTTAAACTCTTCTAAAGCATTAAAAAAAAACCTTGCAAATTCCTTTTTTTACATTTACATTATACTAATACCAAAAATAAAGATAATATAAAAACTGAAGAAAAGATCACCCAAGAATATTGATAAAAAATAAAGTATTAGCAATTAAAACTGCATATTTATATTAATGAACTATACCAGAATATCTGTTTAAAGAACACAAATACAATTGAGAATTTGTTATAGGGTAAATTTAGCATTTCAAATCACTAATGAAAGCCTAAGACATTTTAATAAATGCTATAGAAATAATTTTAAAGCAATATGGAAAAAATAAGTAGGGCAGTTGCTTTATACCCTAGACCAAAGTAAATCCCACAAATAATATGACAATGCAGTTGAATTTGAAAAACAGAACTCCAAAGTAGTAGAAAGAAATGTGGATAATTGTTTTTTAACAACTTTGGCATTGGAAGAGCCTTGTCAAACATAATGCAAGTCTGAGAAACTATGATACAGAGGACTGATAAACTGACCCGGCCATGAGGGAGTGGGTGGGAGAGCAGCCTGGAATAAAGAAGGAACAAGAGGGGGCTGTACGTTGGTGACTACTGAATGTCAAGTACGTGAAAGTTTATTGTATATTTCTTGGTATTTTTGTTTTGCTTTTAGCATAAATGAGAGTTTAAAAAACATGAAGAGGGCATTCCATTGTATAATTAACCGAAAGTACACTTTACCCTATAATGCTGTACAGATATAGCACATAATGCTTCTTCACATCAGGAAAACAGACTTTATAAGCCCACACTAGAGTAATAAAAGAAGAATGATGTGTCTCTACGGGATATTGCTACATACTCAGTTGCATAACAGGATGTCAATGGATTAAACAAAATATTCGACGACATCAAACTGAGATAATAATCATAGATTGTGTATGGCAAAATGCAGGAAGTTATTTTAAGTTCAGATCAAGAGCTACTTGTCCCTGTCCACGTCATCATATATATTTTAATAAATCATTTTTGAAATCAAATGAGCTACAAACATTCCAGAACCTTTTTCAAGGCGAAAGACAGTTAAAAGGCAAATACTAAAATGGGAACGAAAATAAAGGCCACATGCATTACACATTACTGTGTGAAAGCCTCAGGAGAAACACCGTATGCATCCTTTGTGACCACCCCCCATCAGAGGTTAGCAAGTGGCCTGGGCCCCTGTTCAGATTCCCATCTGGAAGAATGCACCCTTTGTCAGGGGCACACGGAGCCTCTTTGGGACCAGGAGAGGTGGTTTGGCTTCCTTGGTGCCTTCCCATTCTAGAAGGAAAACATGAGAACAACCTGCACTTCCAAGGAAGGGCCGTCTGATCTTGTGTAACCGCTGTTTGGCAGATGCGTGTATCCCTGCTGCGTAGGGAAGTGACTTTTACCTTGAGTGCGAGATGAGACAGCCATGCCCACACTCCAACAGGGAGGATGCTCCATGTTCATTACAGAAACCAAAAGACAGCTGCCAGGGTTACTCACAAATATTCACTTTGTTCTTGGCTCACAAAGAGTTCATTTTACTAATACATAGCATTCTTATAAATCCAGAAAAAAAGACTGACAATCTAATATAAAAAAGGCAAAGTTTACGAACAGAAAGTTTATCAAAGAAGAAGAGTACAAACGTTCTGACATACATGTGGATTACTCAGCCCTCGTAATAATTGCACTGCTACTCATCTAAAAGAGAGTG
The DNA here is from genome assembly GCA_004363575.1 of Solenodon paradoxus. Lineage (NCBI taxonomy): Eukaryota > Metazoa > Chordata > Mammalia > Eulipotyphla > Solenodontidae > Solenodon > Solenodon paradoxus. The sequence goes on along the minus strand of RJWH01001149.1, from coordinate 171,268 downwards.
AGGTAGGGTAACTGCAGAGGGCTCTACACAGGTTAAAGTATATTGTTAATATATTTCTTAGGTGGTGGACACAAATTATTCTTGATAGTTTTCCATCCATTTAAATATTTCATGGTAATATTAAAGCAAACCATCATGATAGACACATCCTGTAGCTTTCATTTTTTTAACTAAGGCAATATTAGAATGTCTGTCTATAGAGTGGTGCTTACATAAATTACATTGCCTTCATTCGGAGAATAGTAGGCAGTAATTTAGAAAGAATGAGGCAGTTCTAATAGGAGCTTTTGAGAAATATTGCAGATAAATATAATAGCATTGTTCAGAACCTTTGTGTGTATAAAAAATAGAAGCTGTGTATGTAAGAGTGTATGTCCAAAGACCCCCCCACACCCAACAAGCTGTCTTTGTACCTGCAAGAAACTGGTAACAGATCTCCTCTTGGAGGTGAACAGAGCTGTGGACAGAGTTCTTGCTTTTCGATGTCATGTTCCTCTAAACACTGGATTTCCTCTAATGCGCATGCAGCAACTGTTAAGAAAGTAACTGCATTTTTTAAAAATCTTTTTAATTTACTTTTTATTGCAGTAATTATTCTATGCATTAAAATAATCTCCTATGTAGAGGTTCCCCATTTCTTAGATACATATCAACACACCCTGCCCTCCACCACGTCACCAAGTGTCCTTCCCCGCTGTCCAGTGGGCTCTGCCACCATGTGCCCCCATCCTCCCCATCCCTTTTGGTCACCTCAGTTCTGTTGCAAATGTTTCAGGGTTGGTCATCTGTTCCTTTGTTTTTAAAATTCACATTCCACCTATGAGTGAGGTCATCTGGTTTCCATCTTTCTTCTTCTGACTTGTTTCACTTAGCATCATCCCCTCTAGATCCATCCATGTTGATTCACATGACAGGGTTTCATCTCGTCTCAGGGCTGTGTAGTGTCCATTGTGTATTTACCACATCTTCTTTATCCATCATCTGATGCTGGGCACTTAGGTAACTTCTAGTTCTTAGCTATTGTGAATAGGGCCGCAGTAAACATGGGGATACATACATCTCTGTGGATGGTGACTTTGTATCTTTTGGGCAGATGCCCAGAAGTGGGATGATGGAATCATGTGGAATTCCCATCTTCAGCTTTTTAAGGAATTTCCACACTGTTCTCCATAGGGAGTGTACCAATTTGCAATCCCACCAACAGTGCAAAAGTGTTCCCTTTTCTTCACATCTCGCCAACATTCGTTACTTCCAGACTTTTGGTTAATAGCCAGTCTATTCAGTGTAAGGTGATATCTCATTGTTGTATTAATTTGCATAAGAAGCAAATGCATTTTAAGTGAGCATCCCATACGGCACTCTTTATGAACATGCAATACGCTCTTCTACAAATCCTCATTGAATGTCCACAGTGAACCTACGCTGGAGGTACGACGTATACAGTAGATGATGTCTTTAACTAACATACACTCTAATGAGGAAAATACCCTCGCCCCCTCTCCTCATCGCGAAGTCTTCACTGACTCCCCAGTCCTGCAGCCTTGATTCTCATCTTCTCTGCTTCCCTGAGACAGCTCACTACTACCTACTCCTGCTTTCCAGGCCATTAATCTCTTTGTCACAGCCTGTGCTCCAGACAAGCGTGATTGCTTGCTGATTCTTATGTACACCCACACTTTCCCACCTCCAGACAATGGCGCATTTGTTCCCTCTATGTGGAACTTACTTCAATTCAATTCTCCTTTGTCCAAGTGTTTATTTTTCTCCTTTTTATGGCTCAGTTAAAAGATCATGACTTCCACAAACCCTTGCTTAACTTTGCTCTAGTACCATCTTTTGACTTCTCTGACTGAATTCTACTGTATATTGTTTCTCATATCTAAAAATATGTATTCATATTTATTCTCCTTGAAGGCAAGGATTATTTCCTAGACATCTCTGCATCTCCCATACATCATAATTAGACAACATGCAATCACAAAATTAATTAATAAATGACCAAAAGAGTGACAAAAAAGCTGAATTAATGAATGGACACATAGCAAACAGTCATATCAATAAATATTCAGTCAAGGAAAACTGAGATGCAGTTAATATGTGACATTATCCCATCGGAAGCTGAAATCTAACAAAATATCTGAAATTCAGTTGACCGAGAGAAATGTTCCCTGAGCGAGTAAACTGCCTTCACCCACCAATTAATTGTGAGCAAGGCAAGTTCTCAACATCTGTAATTTTCTGAGCCATAGGACTGTGTCCATCAGCCTGATCCAAGCAGCGATCTGTCTTTGTAAGATACTGAAAGTTCTCATTTTTAGACATAAGAAATTACCGTCCTCGCACCTATTCTAAACTAAATTAACATGTTCATTACTTTTAGGTCATAGCATTAGATTGCACATTTCCCATTTATTTCAGCAGGAAGCCTCAGTATAATATTTTTTTAAATCAAGACCAAAATAACTCAGATTTTCGAGTGCTTGCTTCACATGTGGCATCTCATTTTGAGCAACCCATGATCCTGCTAGAGCCAGCCACCTTGTGCTCATAGTAAGTCATCAGTAATGGTTATCTCCACTGTTTCCTTGGCCTGAGACATAATGTACTTTCTTGGACGAAAAAGGCGAGCAGGGAGTTCTAGGTCCGCTGGACCATTACACATCCTCTATGGACAGCAGTCAGTCCTCCTTTTTCTTCTGTGTTGCTAGGCGTACATGCCGGACATACATATCAAAATGCAGTTGTATATTGGAGAATCTACCACATCAAACCTTTCTTTTCAAAATGTCCTGGCGACGTTTTCACTGACCTCAGCATGTAAGCACCACGTCGGGGAACTTCAGAACTGGAAATCTGACTCATCACTATCGCCTAAACCTTATCCTCCAAGATGTGTGTCTAATTCTCCATATTCCATGTCCCAAATGGCATGGCTTCATTTTTTATATTGTGAAATAATATCCCATTGTCTTTCTGTGTGTGTAGATAAAGCTAAAGATATCACTGTATGTCCTAAATACAATGCCATATATACTCATTCATTAATGTATTATATAAATATGGTTATTCATATATAAATATATGTTTGTTTTTCCACACCTTGGCTACTATAAATTGTAAGTAGTGCTACAAAGAACATGGGGGAGCATATGTATTTCAGAGTTAGTGTTTCAATTAAATACCCAGAAGCATAACTGCAGAATCATTACTTAGTACTCAGATTATTTTTTTCATTTGTTCAGTAAAGTTCTGTAGATTTCCTATTCTTGATGCAGAAGTGGTTTTGTTTTGTAAACTACTACACATGACTAGGTCATAACTTGAGCCATATTTGACTGCCTACTAAATACAACAATACATAAACATATCGCTTTCACTGATTCAAATCCATGGACTGCAGACTTGAAAACTGAAGTACTGTCAAACCTCTACAAAGTCTCTAAACATTCACTCCTCACTTCTGAATTTTTTTCTAACTTGTGGGAACTAGTGGGACTAACAAGTGGGAAACATAGCCACGAACTGGCTCTGCTCGAAATGTGCCTTGGTGTAGACATTTGACACACCATCTACTAGATTTTTTTGTTATTTGACTTTTTATACTTTTCAAATGGTATCATTTTATATTTTACAATGTGGGTTTCAAGCTATTCCCTTTAGCATTTTGCTTCCCTCAAGGAAATAGGACTTCAGCTGCCATTGTTTCCAAGAACATCTGTTTCTAGCAGATTTTCTAGTCTTTTGATCTGCCATGTTTGGAAAAACATGCTGGATTCTCCTGGCATCAAACCTGTTTCAGGAGAAGGAAAAGTGTTTTTATGTTCTCTATTTTATATTCTTTTCTTGGTGACAGCAAGCTGATTTTTATTCACGTTAAATGATTCACTTGAAATATAGGAATGACGTCATTTGCTTTTTAAAAGAACCTAATTAATGGATACTTTTGTCCCTATGTAGATTGTAGATTTAAAAATGCATGCATTTTGTAAGAACTCAATAAAGATCTATTGATAAAAACAGCATTAGCTCATTCACTGCAATCACTATTTGACTTAGAGGGCTAACTGTAATATTCCTTTTAAACCAATGCCAATAATAAATCATATATTTGCTAGGACAAAACCTATGGTGCAAGGAATTTAAGCGGTCTTAAAATTGTGAAAAGCAGAATAAATCTAGAACTTTCTCCTGACTGCCACTCCTGTGCTTTTTCTTCTCCATTATATAGCCCCAGTCTGTGTCAAAGACTGGTTTATTCTCACCCAGTGTAGACTGTGAGTGTGGTCTGAAGGCACAGGACAGAGAAGTGACTGCTGCTTTCTGGTTTTAACCTTCCCTTCCCTCTCTTGACACAAATTCCTACTTCTCATGCCAATCAGTCTTCCTCCCTGGAATCTCATATACATATACATATATATGTATATATACATATACATGTATATATATATATATGTATATATACACGCATACATGAAAAAGTCAGAAACAATTGTGATTTGCCTCCAACAAAGTCTTATTATCTCTTCAGCTGTTCTCTATGATGAATAAAACAACTTTACCTTTGCAGATCAAATTTTCATTTGTCATTAAGTAAACTATCATTTTCAAGAGTCAATATTCAGAAAAGCCAAAGGACAAATGCTTAACTGAGATCTAGCAATATCCTTAAAATCATTCATTAGCAAAGGACAATAAATAGATGAGAATAAATATGAAAAATCACTAGACTTCATACAAATGAAAATAAGAATTTATTTTTATTCACTTCATTGAGTAAAGGTAAATTGCATATTCTCTCAGCTTTAGTGTCTTATGTTAAATTGAGAAAATCTTGCTAATACCTACTTAACAGAGTTTTCATAAATGATTAAGTAAGCTAATGCTCATGAACTATTTTTAAGTGACTGGCATGGAGCAGTGCTTAGGTCAATCACCTCAGAAGGAGCACATGTCACATACCCCTGGTTTTGAGTTCTGGGTCCGGGGAGAACAACCAGTGTGAACAACTAAATAAAAGTAAAATAAAATGTGTCTTCTTCCTCTCTCTTTCTGCCTGCCTGCCTACTTGCCTTCATTCCTGCCTGCACCTTTCCTTTATTTATAAATAAATAACCTAACACAACATCACATAACATAAAATGGCTGCCACATAATGTACACACAGTTGAGGCTGCTTAGTCTCAGTAAATTCAACTCCAGTAAAACTGTTGCAAAGCCTTCACTGAGCCCTAAAGAATCCACATGAAATATTCCTCGCATGTTTGCAAGCTCATTGGCACGCTCCTCTGACGTGCCTCTGAGAAAGTCCTGCTCCTCTGCCCCCCAGCCTGGAGAAAGTGGGGGAGTTACTGAGGCATGAAGAGGATCACTGGGGGAGCCAGGGAGTGAGGCCACAGGCCTCACTCCATCTGCGTCTGCCCAACAGCTCTGCTTGCTACTCATCAACCAGTTCCCGGCAACCAGTCCCCAATCCGGACCTAAAAAGTTCACTTGAGCTGCTCAGTCACACTTCCCTGAAATCTTGTAGCGGAAATGATAGGTTTTTAGAATCTTTTCCAATTAGAAAACAACGATACCACCTGTGACAAGTGATTTTTTTTTTTAAATAAAAAACTGAAACATGCCTTAAGTGACTATATGCTCCTGACAGCTTTGCATTCCTCTTCAAGGCTGGGCAAAACCCACTGACAGCAGGGCCATCACTGAAATGAATCCTGCGTCACCAGCCTGCCTCTCCCTGCCCTCTCCATCCATCGTCTTCCAGAATACTCACTTGAGCCCGGGAGGACATAAACCAGCCTCATTTTCGACAGAGCTATGACGACTCAGAGGCCCTGAGTAGGCATTTATTTTTCTTTTCATTTTTCTATAGGCACTTTCCGCAGGCTACTTTCCAACTCAAAAACTTTAAAAGATTCCCTGTTGTCAGCCTCCAGAGATTGGTATGTTGGGTCTTCAGTGTGTGAATTCGCAACTGATGTTTTCTATTACAGTTCTGCAAGGAACGCTCTGTGACAGAAACATGCGTCAATTCTTGCTCCTTTGAACCTGTGATTTGCAGCCCAATTTCACTCATCTCATTACCTGTACCCAGAATTTACACCATTTCTTTCTCTTAAACACTAGACTAAAAACTAGCTTAAATCCACCCCACTGAGGAAATATCCCAGGGCACTGGTACAGGGACCAGCATTCCTTGAGTCTTTGCAGCAAGAATTCTGTATTTCACCCACTGTGTACTATTTCCATTGTAGCTGCTCTGCCTATGTGTGTGCATCATTTGATCAGCGTTCACTGACAGTCTCTTCTGGCACTATTCTGGGTCCAGAGGACAGAGAGATGAAAGGCATCTCTGTGTCCTTAAAAATCTGAGTTGGACAGAGAAAGATCCAAGCAAATAAATTATCAGAAGCGCCTACAGAGATTTTCTGGAGCACAAACAAAAGAAAAGATAAAGTCACTAAATAAGAGGATACTGAAAAGATCACAGAAAGCTTGACAGGAACGTTGCCACTTGATGAATATGTTGATGTAAAATGAAGCAAACAGTAGCTACTGTTTACCAGGCAGTAGCATCGATGTCAGGTTCCGAGTGCTCTGCATCTATCACCTGCCTGCCTCACGGTCTGTTTCCTTGTACAGTCCTATTATGTACGTACCATCAGTGCCTTTCACATGTTCATGTGCAGATCAATCTCATGGGGTTCTCGTTAAAATCCAGATTGAGATTCTGTGGGCCTCAGAGTCTGCATTTCAACACAACTCAAGCAATGCTCCAGCGTAGGGTCAGGGCTGGCGTAGGGTCAGGCCATTAGTTGCAAGCGGTACTACGCTGCTTTCTAATTTCACAGATTAGAAAAGGGAGGCAGCAGAGAGGGTGCGTAACTTGCCCAAGATTGCACAAGCTGCCTGAGCAATAGAGCTGCAATCCTAACAGTGTAGGTCTGAGTCGGCTTCAGAATCCATGAGTAGGACTTTGTAGTCTGATTATAAGAGGTCTTCTTAACAGCAGTAGGATCAAAATTAAGAAAGTATGAAAGTGTAAAAACCAGTCTGAAGCACTGCAATGGTTTATCAGGCTGGAGAAGAAACAAAGGAAAAAAGGCGCTCTGCACTATGTCTGGCACTTGGCCAAGTTCAAAAGGGACGTCTGAGACCCTTCCCTGTCTCCTGAACATGTGTTATTTCAGCTTTTACTGCAAACATCACTATCTTTATCTTTCCAGCAGCCTGCATTCTGAGAAGACTTGAAAGGGAGGCCTTTGAAGTGGATGTATTGAAATATCCAGTCTCCCTTTCTTCCTTCTGGGGCCAGGAAGTTTAGGACAGAGGGTGGTTCTCTGTCGCACATCACAACATGACATGACCTCATCAGCAGGCAGCTGTCCACTGGTGCAGGAGTTAGGGCTTCCTCACAGAGAGGCGAGCAAGGACTCATTATGTTGAGTTCCTCCCAGTGTATGATCAGCTCTTCAATATCAAACCAGAGGACATCCTGTGAGGAGCGGGTACGATGCTCAAGGTGAGAGAGTCCCTCCCCTGTCAAAGCAGCAGCATTCCGGGAATAACAGCACCCCAGAATTACACTGGGGAAGACTCTGTCCGCCTTATACGCATGATCTCTTTTCCACCATCAATTCTGCAAACCAAGGCCTTGGTCTGTATTTTGCTGAGGATGAAACTGAAGCTATGAATGCAATCAACTCCTAGATTGAGGTCACAGAGACAGAAAGGATTAGAATGAGACTATAAATCACAGCTACTTGGTTCCAAACCCTATCCTTATCACCATATGCTAATTCGAGTTCTCAGTGTGTCCCTAATAACCTTAGATGGCTTAGAGACAGCGTTTCAGCCAAAACCCCCCAGCACGTGGACATAGGGGAGAGATGCAGTTCCCCTTTGCCTCCATCCGGCTTTGCTGAGTCAGTCTGAATGGTGTCACTGGGGACAGAAGTAATCAAGACCCCACCACATGCAGGTAACATGTATGAACTTGCTGCAGAGGAGACAATTCTAGACTTCATTATCACATATGAAGGAAATAAAAGAAGGGACTGGCAGTGTCTGATGGAAAAACCAAGTATGTTTGGACAAGCATCCCTCGGAATCTGAGGTCTGGAGGTGAACCCAGTCCCTGTGTGAGGTCCCTGCTGAGTCTGCAAGGAGAATTCACTGCATTGTCAGAGTAGTTACTACAGCTTCACATCCAAGTGTAGAGTTCGAGGGTCACAGTCTCCCAGAACAACCAGCGACGGAATATATCCATTAGATTCAAAAGTGACTTTCTTTTAGGTGAACTTGTTTTTCATCATTTTCTCTGGTTTATGAAACTTCATAAGAACAAGCAATGTGAGAAAGGAATTGTTCAAGGGAAGTTACGGGAGGACAGAACAAACATTGTTTGTTTGTTTTTTTCTATTTAAACTACAGTTTAGCTGTTACTAAATAACTGTTTTCTACGTTGAGATGTTTCAGGAAGCATTTTAGACATCTCATTTCATGTTATCCTCATAAGAAGTTTCGGAAGTATGTATTAGTTCCTTCATAAAAAGATAGGCTGGGTACCTCGGTTGAGATCACATCATGAGAGCAGAATTCAGTTCTAGCCAAGGTCACACTCAAGGATCCAATGACTGCCATGTAATGTCTCGGCTAGAAATTAATCACAGTCAAGATTATGTATTAAAAACCATGTCCCTTCTGTGAGGAAATACCCCAAATCAAAGAAATATAATGCAATCAAACCTGCTCTAATCTAGACTGCATCACTTGTGGGAACAAGACAACTCATTCCATAAAATCGAGTAAGCGATTTAACCATTCCAATGGTAAGAGATTGACTTTGTTAAGTTGATAGGCCGTAAGGAGCTGTTTGAAAATACACTTAATTTTAATGAAAATGTACATCTCATCACCATATTGGTGCCTCATCTGTTCCCTCTCAGTAAAGCATCAGTGCCCCAGGCAGCCCTGCCAGAGCAGGGCGCACACAAGCCAGATTGTAAGAGGGAAGACCCAACGCCTCAGGAAGGGTGGAATCTTAATCAAATCTCTTTGTTGACTAATCACAAGGCATTTGAGTAAATGCTGGCTCCCCATGACACTAATATTTTCAAGTTGAGGTTCAGGGCTGAGTTGCCCCAACACTAATCAGCTGGAAAACAGTCTATGATTAGAGAACTGAGGAGGCCCTAGGCTAGATCAGAAGAGACTAGCGGCTAAATTGGTTTCCTACAGAAAGGAATCTTGTAGGAGCCAGCTGTGTTGCCCAGAGTTATAGATCTGATCTCTTCACAGAGAAAACTTGAAAGAACAGCAGATGGGAGAATCAATTAAACAGTTTCCAGGGGATTTGGCCATGGCGAGACCACGACAACTCTCAAAGAGTTTGCCTAACCACGACCAAAGACAATCCCTCCGAGCATGATTTGTTTCTTTCCTGTATGAGTCTGAGAGCTACCAGAGGCAGGGCACTGCCTGCAGCCACCTGACCAAATGATGATTAGTGATTTTTTTAATTAAGACTTTTTTATCAAAACTTTGTATATAGGGACAGTTTTAGATTCACTGCAAAATTGACAGGGACAGCTATTTCCCATATCCCTCCTGCCCCCATACATGACCAGCATTTCACATCATCCTTTTCTTGCTACAGAGCCATCAGTATGGCTTGAAATTGATGACATATTGACCCATGGTAATCACCCAAAGTCCACAGTTTACATTACAATTAACTCACAGTGCTATGTTTCCTATCAGTTTAGGAAAATAAAGAATAACTTGTGTTCTTCATTTGCTGTCATAGGAATATTTTCAACACCCTAAAAGTGTTCTTTGCTTTGCCTTTTCATCCTTCTGCTGCCCTGCTGCCCAGTCCCTGGCAAACACTGATCGTTTTACTGTCTCCATAGATTTACATTTTCCACCATGTCAGATGGTTGGAATCCCAAGGGCTTTTTCACTTGGTAATACGAATTTAAGTTTCCTCCATGTATTTTTATGTCTCGTAGCTCATTTGAACTTAGGGCTGAATGGTATTTCATTATTTAATATTATTATTAATATAGTCTGGATCTACCATATTTTATTTACCAATTCACCTGTGCTTCCTTGGTTGCTTTAATGTTCTGTAAATGATGAATAAAACTGCTATAAACATTCACCTGTAGGTTTTTGTGTGGATGTAAGTTTTCATCGCGTTTCCTCTCTAAGGAGTGTAATTAGTGGTAAGAGCATTTCGGTTTTGTAAGAAACCAACACCATATCATCGAGAGCGACTATACCATCTTTTATTCCTACCAGGAGTGATTGACATGATCACTCCTCTGCTCCACATTCTTGAAAATATTTGGTCCTGTCAGTATTCCATATTGGGGCCACTTCTAGGAGGGGGTGTAATGAAATCCCATTTTGTTTAAATTTACATTTCCCTGATGGCACACAATGTGAAGCATCTTCTCATATGCTATTTACTCTTTGCATAGCATCTTTGAGAAGTTTGTGTCAAGGTCATTGACTCATTGTTTAAAAATCAGATTGCCTGTTTCCTTATTATTGAGTTTTAAGAATTATTTGTATATTTTCAACAGTCCCTAATGAGATGAGTCTTGTGCAAATGTATTCTCCTAGGTTTTGGCTTGTTTTCTCATTCTATTGATATTGTCACTCACAGAGCGAGAGTTTTAAATTTTATAAAATTCAGCTTATCCATGTTTTCTTTTGCTGATTATGCCTTCTATATTATATTTAAAAACTCATCATCGTACCCAAGGTCATGTAGATGTTATCCTATGCTACCTTCTAGGAATTTTATAATTTTGCATTTTACAGCACCATTTACTGAAAACACTATGTTTGCTCCATTCTCTGCCTTTCTTCCCTTTATCAGTCATCAGATTTCTATATTTATGAGGTCTATTTCTTGCCTCTGCCTATCTGCCTATTCTTCTGACAATGTCAAACCATCTTAATTGCTGTGTCTTAACAGTACGTCTTCAAGTTGCGTAGTGTCAATCCACCACTCAGGTCTTCACCATCCACATTGTGTTGGTTCTCTGGGGCCTTTGCTGCTCTATAGAAATTTCAGAATAAATTTGTCAATACATGAAGTAACTTGCTGGGATATTGTTTGGGACCATATCGCATTGGAATTGGAAAGAAGTGACATTTTGAAAATGTTGAATCTTGCTATATATAAACATAGAATATATCTCCATGTATTCAGTTCTTTGTGTTCATCAAAGATTTTTTAGTTTTCCTTATATAGCGCTTACACAGATTTGGTTGTATTTATACTTAAGTATCTCACATTTTTTGCATAATGCAAATGGATTATGCTTTAAATGTCCATTTCTACTTGTTTGTCGCTGGTATATAAGAAAGTGATTGATTTTTGTATAATATTCTTCTATCCTGCAATCTTCTTGTCATCACGTATTAGTTCCAATAGATTTTTTGGTCCATTCTTTCAGATTTTCTTACTTGGAGGTCATCTGTGAACACAGATAATTTTATTTCTATCTTCCCAATCTGTATATATATATTTTTCTTCTTTGTTAAAAATAACTTCCAGTTGAATGCTGAAAGAGAGAAATGAGATGACTTTTACCTGACCTTAGTAGGAAAGTTTTCAGCTATCATTTAAGTATGATATTAGCTGTAGGTTTCTTGTAGATACTCTTTATCAAGTTGAGGAAATTCTCCTTTATAATTTATTTCCTGAGACTTTCTATGATGAATGCATGTTGGATCTGGTCAAGTGTTTTCTGCAACTACTGCTATGATTGTATGTTTTTTCTCTTTCAGCCTAGGGTGATAGATTATTAATGGTCTTGAAAACACATCTTTCAACTCATCTTCTACATCACTTTACAGTAATATATGTAAGTGCAATCATGTCACTTTCCTTTTTATTAATCACCGGTACCACCTCATCTCACATATGATAAAATATGAAACTACTGGCTTGACAAAGAAGATCTTTGCCGAAGATCTTTGCCAAAGTTCTTTAGACTCGTATCCTACCAGTTCTCCATTGTTACAGTTTATAGTTCAAGAGAACTCAGTTCTTTAAAGTTCACAATATTCTTGCACTTTAAATCTTTTCTCCTACTGGAAAATTTTTGTGTAACCTTAAAATCTTAGTTGAAATAATTCTCTTTTGTACTTATTCCTCTTCCAGATTGGGTTCTTATTGCCTAATCTTATAGAACACTGAACAATGATCATATAATACCATAAATATGTTTATTTTTCTATTTCCTCTAATGCATTGAAAATTATCTAATTATAGAGAATATAGCTTTCCTATTTTGATGTAAATATACTAGACTCTTTAGTACCTGATGTAGAACTTAGAAGAGAGAGGTATGCCATCTGTGCATGAATAGATGGAAGGGAAAATGTATGTATTTGAATATCATTAATATATATTAATTTATATATTTGAATCTCAATAATATACTTCTCTATTAAGCCACAAGGTCTTCGTTATTCATGCCTTATCTTGTCAAATGCGGATTTTGCTGTGTTTAGGTAGCAGCAGAAAGAAAATGACAAAATTTGCAATAAGATCCTTCATTGCAGCTAAGGGGATTTGCCCTAACCTTACTCTCTTCAGCCATCGACCACAAACTCTGGAGAAGAGCAGGACTAACCAAGTTCAAAGGCACCAATAAGCACAGGTTAAGAGTGATTTGGTTATTGACGGGTTTTCTTCTGTTCATCTTATAGCAGAACAAAAAAAGTATGGGATGCTAAGGCTACCTGACATTTTTGAAAGGTGACCTTCTTTTGAACATATCTTTCCTTTCCTCATGACCCTTCTGTCAAATTCAACCTGCTAGATGGGACAAAGCTATGCTCTTCCCCAATCCAAATTTCTTTCCCATCTTCATCCGAGAGGAGTCTTAACCTTCACCTTGTGGTCAGGAAGCAGGGGGACAGAGGCTCACTGGGAAAAGGCCCGTTCTCTACACCAGGGTAGAAAAGTTTGAAAAAGGTTAATAAATTGGAGTCTGGGATTAGATAAAAATGATCATCCTCTATATTAATCATAAGTGCTGAGGTCTAGAACTCTACAAAAATCCATCACTGGTTCAGCATCCACTGCCACATGCAAAGCATAGGTTGAGTGTGTAAAAAGAAAATATGGTGCTGGACTGGGGATTATGGGATCTAGTTGTTTCTAGGCAGTTTATATGACGCAGACCAAAGGCAAGGAAATAAAATGAATTCACAAGCCAAAGTATCTCAGAGAAATGTCACAAGAGTTGTACATTTTATAAAGTTACCTCTCTAAGACGTGTCAGTAAGCTCTTGTAGTGATGGATAAATTACTTCAAGTGGCTTTTGGTGTTTAGTAGTGCATTTCTATTTCTTTTCTTTCACTCCAGCAGCTCCCATGGCCACAGATTTGTATCTACATAAAAATATTTTCTCCTCATGGATTGCCAATCTGTCGGCAGATGAACATAAAATAGAATATAATAAAAGTAAAATGCAGACTACATGATTTATGCGATTGACTCAGAATTCAAATATCAGTTTTCTTCCCCTCAAAGAGAAGATCTGCAACGATCCTGACAGGGACCGTCAACAAAGTAATTTGATTCTTTTTTCCTTTTTCTATATATGTGTATCAAATTTTTAGGGTTCAGAAAAGTCTCTAGTGTTACAAGACTTTAAATATTTTCAAAACCCTGAAATATTTGTTTCATGCTCAGTTCCATAAAATCTCTAAGTCTATTTCCATGCCTTGGTCTCTCCCTCAGGAAGCCCAAGGCTCCTTGGAAGATTTATCCTATGGACAAATTCCCATTAAAGGCGGACAACATGGGCGGAATGAGAGTTCTGAAGTGTGAATACTGTGGAAGTTTGCAGGAGGGGAAGACGATGAGAGCATCCTAATGGCAGAGCTGCGTGTCCACATGCTGAAGTACCAACACCAAGCGGCTCGAAATGGAACCTCATCTGGATACATGGTTGTTGCTGATGTGATTAGATAAGACAAAGTCATGAGTGTGAACCCTAATCCAGAATGACTAATGCCCTAACCCGAAGGGGAATTTTGGAGAGAGGGCGGGATAGAGAGCGGGGAGGGAGGGAGGGAGGGAGAGAGGGAGGAAACGTCTTGTGAAGATGAAGACAGAGAGTGAGGTGAGGCTTTTTGTCTAAGACTGAAACACCCCCAGAAACCATGGGAGAAGCCTGGAACAGATTCTCCCTCACAGTCCTCAGAAGGAACCAACCTTACCAACACCTTGATCTCAGACACAGGGCCTCCAGAACTGTGAGCCAAGTCACCCAATATGTTACAGCACCCTCTGCAACTAATACGTTCTTTCTGCTTCTAAACTAAACTCCGTTAGTGTCCCCTCTCTTTAATTCCCTCAAAAGTGTCTGCATCCCTGTAGCTTGAAAGAAACACTCTTTCCAAGAACCCTAACAAGGCTCTGACCTTCAGACAGACTGCTCTGGCCTCTGTCCTAATGCTCCCTGGCCCTCTGGGGCAGGTGACTCTGCGACTCCTGGTGGTCGGGTGGGCAGAGGCCTCATAGCTGGGCCTAGTGCTCAGGTCCAGGGCAGCGTTGACAGCAGGACTGAAAGCGCTGAGTTTCAAAAATTCTTACGAAAGCATCTTTTTCAGGGAGAATGACAGAAAGAAGGTTAAACAGAACAGCACAGTGTTTCTCACCCCAGGATTACGGATCTTTGGGACTGGATCTTTTTTATAATGTTTTTCTAAATAAATAGCCATTCCTTGCTTTGCAAGATGACCTGAAGTCACTATAAGCCAGTAACAATGCACGAGCCCTGCATTTGTGACAATCAAAAGTGTCCACTGATCAGAGTGGGAGGTTGGGGGTAAAACTGCTCCAAGTTCAGAATGACGGGAGTACCAGCACAGAGACCAGTGGCCAGGCGGAAGGCGCAGACTCCCAGCATCTTTGAGACAGGAAAGCAGGTATAAAGGGCCTGTCTGACCCCGGGAGATGTCAGTGAGTGGGCAGAGACTCTGTCAGTGTCTCTGGCCTTTCTCCTACCGGGCTGTTCTCTCCCAGGAACCCACCCAAGCACTGTCTGTCCTCCAAAGTCTAGATTAAGTCCTCCTCCAAAAAAACCACCCTGGACCACTTCATCACTCCCAGCTCGTTTCCTCCGCCCGCCTGGCCGTCTCTGCTTCTCCTCGACATCAAGCAAAGCTCTGCAGCTGTTAAGTGGCACATGTGTGAAGTCCCTTCTCCAGTTACATGGCAGCCCCAGGAAGGTGGGATTTCCCTTGCTCTATGCCTCTGCACATCAGGGATGTTTCAGACCTCGAGGAAGGAAGGAATGGGGTGAGCCCAGGGAGGAATATTTTCTGACATATAAAGAACACTTTTCAGAGACACCTCCTTCTGAGGTTGCAGGTGCTGCCTTTCAGAGGAGGTGGAAAAGCAGCCAGGCACAGTCCTTGAAGAATCAGTGGTACGACGGTCAGACTCAGGGACCACATGCCTCCTGTGTCCCATCTACAATGGTGGAAACAACCCATCATGGCAACGTTTGTCTTTCTGGAAGAGTGAAGGACGGAAACATCCTTACAAAGTTCTGTTTCCGAGAGGCCTAGCAGACAAGATCGCGAGGATCTGCCCTGGAGGCTGGCCGCTGTGCTTGTTCCCAGATCTCCTGCTGAGCCATGGTCGTGGGCCATTTCTAACATTCCATCCCCAGCAGAGATGACAGTCTCCAGACATCTGAAAATGCCTGGGACCGTATGAGAAGCTCTGCCAGCTGCATGACATGCAAACTTCCTTGGTACCTGAAACACCTTGAATAACCCACTTCTTGGCCCACACAAGGACTCCTGGACTGGACACCAGAAATAGTTACTGAACCAGGCACCTGCAACTGCCTTCGCTGGGAGTCTAAATCATGCAACTCTCCTATCACATACTACATACAGGGGCCATCACTGTTCGATCCTTGGGTGACCGTTTCCCCGCACTGCCCACTGCCCTGATACTGCACCCAACTGCGTACCTAATCCATTTTCTGCTCTCACAAAGACTCGCCCTCTGCTTTCCATACCTTCCCCTC
Source organism: Solenodon paradoxus (assembly GCA_004363575.1). NCBI lineage: Eukaryota > Metazoa > Chordata > Mammalia > Eulipotyphla > Solenodontidae > Solenodon > Solenodon paradoxus. The sequence continues at coordinate 155,185 of RJWH01001149.1, read as the reverse complement.
TGTTTCCCTTGAAAACATACACCCACCCTTTGGCACTTACCCTGAGTTAGCGTCTCACTGAATCGCTCCTGGAACCCTGTGAAAAGCAGAGTCCCCATTTCCCTGGGCTGCCTCTGCCCTCAGCAGCTTCTTCTACAAGTACTAACTTATTTTCCTATTTCTTTCTCACCATTCCCGAAGGCAGGTCCGGCTGAGTTTGTTTCATTCATCTCTGTAATGTCTGAGACACAGACCAGGCTGTATGAGGACTGGTTCTAAAATATCTGCTGTTTTCTATATGAAAGAGAGACCTATCACTTGAGAAAACAATCCACACCTCCTCATCAAATAACTAGAAAACACGGATGACATTACCATAGGGAGTTTATCCTGTCTCATTTCTCCAGCTCTCATGACATCAAGAAGGATACCCATGCAATTTTCAGATGCATAATGTTTATCTGAAGTGATGGCTAAACATTCACTCGGCTAAAATGTGCACTCTCACAATCATATGAAAATTATTCATTAAATTTCATAGATGGCGAATTCCTCAGAAATAGAATTATTTATTTTATGAGGGGGTAATTCTCATTTAAAAGGGATGCATTTAAACTTCAAAACCTACCTCCAAATGTTCAAGGATTTAGCAGGTCCCCTGCAGTGTTTATAAATTATAATTCCTTTGAAAAGCCATTTTTTTCTGATCCTAAAAATTCTCTTTGATAGTCTGTCATAATAATGGTTGCTAACTTTTACTAAGCAATCTGCAATATTATCATAAATTGCTTTATTTAATTCTCATAGAAACACTTTGAGGTGAGTTGTCCTTACAGATAATTTCCAGCTCAGACTGCAGGTGATGTGTATGATCACACAGGTAAGAGGGGTAGAGCTGGGATTTCATTCATCAGTCTTGCTCCAAGGCCCTCTCCTACTCTACCCTGGGTTACATTTCTGATATTTAATTTTGCAACCAACACTTCTGCAGTCCAGCTACTAATAATGCCTCTCTGTGTACGACACCACACAATTTGTGCTCCGAACACATAACAGACACGTCTAGTCAAGCATGCACTTGTCTCGTATATTATGTCTAAGTAATCTGTGGTTCAGGATGAACTCTCAGGATCGCCCGTCCTTCCAAGAGACAGGGAAATTTTGTATTGCTAGATTGACTCATGTTAAAAAGATGTTTGGAGGTCCTATCCGCACAGGCTTCGTTGTGTGGGATGAATAAGAATCAATCCTTTTTAACCTACATTTTTAAAAAGATGCTATTTTTTTCTGCAGGTGAGTTATGCTCATTCTCAAGGTCATTCTGAACTCAAAAAGCTCACAGTGCCACCAGAATGCTGGCTCAGATTCATTCGTAGACTTACCGAGTCTGTGTTTGCTGGTGAAGTACACGGGCTGCATACAAATGACTTCACCTCTGCAGCACAGAATTTTAATCAGCCCAGTGAGAAGCCAACTAGTCCCCCAAATGCATGTTAATCTGCTTCCAGAACAAACCCAGGGACTGTCTTTTTGGCTGCCTCAGAATTTCACCATATCTAATCTAACTTCAAAGAAGGGAACTGTTAACAAACCACTGGTTTTGTAAAACTGTTCAGCACTTACTATAAACAGCTCTGCCTGTTCAGCTCTAGTTTACACGTTATGGAGGAATAACTGAAATATGGCAACATGTATATATGGAAAGTGTTCAATTTGGTACATTTGAACAAAAACACACACCCCTGAAACCATCACCACAATAAACACATCCCTCACCCACCCCCCAAAGTTTCCTCCAGATCCCCTGTAATCATTCTCTCCTGCCTTTCTCTGTCCCTCTCCTCACAGTCACCACAAATATGATTTCAGTCACCGTAGATGAGTTTGCATTTTCAGAAGTCAAGAATGGAATTGAACAATAGGTATTCATTTTGTGCGACTGCCTCCCTTTGCATGAGTATATTGTTGCATGCTTTACAACATCTGTGGCGCATACATAGTATCCATTCATTTTCACTGCTGATAACACTGCATCCTATGAGCAAATTACAATGTGTTTAGACCTTCACGAGTTGATTGACATTTGAGTTAGTGTTTTTGACTCTAAAACTCTATGTGTCTAAGTCCTTCGTGTGTGCTTCTTTTTGGTAAAATGAAGAAGAGGAGTAGGGATCTTATGTTAGGCATATAAGTAACATTTTAAGAAAGTGCAAAATGTTTACCAAAGGCATTGCAGCATCTTCGACTCCCCTTAGCAGTATATAAGAGTTCATGTGATTCCGCAGCCTCACCAACATGTGGTATGTACTTAGTCTAGATTTTTCAGTGGACAGATCTATAATATTCAATACATTCTTACAGAATCAGGTGCTAGGTAAAATTATGCTCTTCTGAGGATGTGACATTTTTCAAAAGATAACTAGAATATACCCATTAATTTGGTGTTAAATGGGTTGCCTGTAGAGACTGAAATCTTGAAATAAATGTAATTAAGGAATTTTTTAAATACAAAAGAAAAAGTCTGTCTTTACTTTTAGCTGTTCCATTAGAAATGCAGTGGAACTTGTGCTTTTAATTTTCAGTTCCCTAATGACTAACAAAGTCAAACATTTTCTCACCCACTTACTTTCTATTCTTATTTCTTTAAGTAAAATGTCTGTTCAAATATTATGACAATTTTTAACTGGGTTGTTTATTTTCTCATTTCTGAATTCTGAGAGGTCTTTATCTGAATACAAGTCTCCAATACACTTGCTCTTAAGTTATGGATTGTCTTTTCATTCTTCAATAGGCACATTTATTTTGAGGAGCACATGTTTTAATTTGAAGTCCAATTTGTCAATTTTCTTTTTTCTGGGTCATGATCTTGGGAGAAATCTTTGCTTAACCCCAGGTAACAAAGATTTTCCTCATTTTTTCAGAAGTTTTATAATTTTAGGTATTACATTTAGGTCTTTGTTCAATTTTGAGTATTTAATATATGATCAGAATAACGAATTGAAGGTCTTTTTTTTCTCCATTTTCTCATCTAGTTATCCAGCACCATCGATTGAAATGATGATCAATTCTCCATTGAATTGCCTTAACAGCTTTGTCAAAAATAATTATCCCATATATGTGTGAGCCTGTTTCTGGAGTCTCTGTTAGCTGACTTATCTAATTCGATGCCCACATCTGACTGTCTTGGTGACTGTTACTTTAATAAGAGTTGAAGTCATAGAGGGGTAATATTCTACTTTGTTTTTGGCTTCATGATTTGCATTTTCAGTGCATACATCTTACATTATCTGCAATTACTTCTTATGGATTACTGCAGTGAACTGTGTTCTAAAATTTTAATTTGATTGTTCAGTTCATTCCTAGAATATAGAAACACAAATGATTCTTCATATAGCATGTAAACAAAAGAAACAATACATAATTTTTTAAAGAAAAGTAGGAAAAAGCTGAGATTAGGAGTTATTATTTCCAGGTAATAAAAATGCTCAGAGTTTTGTATGCCAACTCAGTAACTCGGTAATTATGCATTATACTTACTAATAACATACTTCTGGGGAAGTGTATAGGAGACAAATTATTATTGTTTTCCATTTTATAAGTATTTTCTTAAATAAATGTACTAGCCACCTGCTAAAAGAATACAATTTTGAATACTGACCACATGTTTTGAGATGCCACTAGATTTTCTACATAGAAAGCGATGTTGTTTGAAAATAAAAACAGTTTTACTTTTTTCTTTCAATGTAGATGTCTGTGATTGATTTTTCCTGCCTGAGTGCACTATCTGAGAGCCTCCTTGTAAAGTGAATAGAGATGCTGAACAGTGAACATCCTTATCATTCATGGCCTTAGAGAAGAAAGTGTTTCATTTTTCTCCACAAAATATGATGTTAACTTAGGCTTTTCTTCCCTTCACTAAGTTGAGGAATTTTCTGAGTCCTAGTTTGTGAAAAGTTGTTATTGGAATAGATATTGAATTTTATTTTTGCATTTTACATGTTTTCCTGAATTTATTAATATCACAAAATATTTTCCCTGATTTTTGAAGGTTAAATAAACCTTGCTTTTTTAAAAATAATAAACCATACTTGATCATAAAGAATTATCAAATTTTTTACATTTTTTTAAAAAGAAAGGTGCATGCAGGAACGAAGGTGAGTAGGCAGACAGGCAGGCAGGAGGTGAGAGGAGGAAGAAGCAACTTTATTTTCTTTGATTTTTCATTTAGTTGTCTCCCTGTGTACCCAGCACCCGAACCCAGGGTATGTGACGTGCTCTTTTTAAGATGATTGACCCAACGACTGCTCCATGAGGCCACGCCTTTCTTTTACATTTTTCCATTTGAATTATTAAAATCTTGTCCTCAGGTTTACCACGACATTTCCTGAAAGGTCTGCTTGGTTCATCCGCCAGGTAACGGTGGCCTCTGGGACTGAATCAGGAGTATTTCTTATTGGTCAATTTCTCACGCAATTTGTATAGGATGAGTCTTACTGTTTCTTCGAAGAACTGGTAGAATTTACCAGAGAAACCATCTGAACCTGGAGTTCTCTTTGTAGGATTTTTTTTAACACAAATTGAATTTCCTTAATAGACTCAAATTAGCCATTTCTCCTTGTGCGAGTTTTGGTACTTTGGGTTTTCCGAGGAACCTGTCTACTCCTTCTAGCTTTTCAAATATATAAACATCATATTTTTAATAATGTTCCTTTCTAATATTTGCAGAACTCAGAGTGATCTCATCCCTCTAATTCATGATTTTGGTGAACTGTGCCTCCTGTCATCTCTAGATGCTTATTAATTGTACTGATCTCAATAATGTAGCTTGACATTGTCAAAGATGTGGGAACCAATGCATGTATGTAAGGAAAAACAGCGATCAGTAGAATTTCAATAGACAGAATCTTAAGGCTTCAAATTACCTAAAATCAGAAATAGTTTAAATAGCGAAAATAAAAATGCTTTTTCAGGGAACACGTGATCTAGCCAAGATGGTCCAGGGTCACGGCGACCGACCAGGGATTCGGGAGCCAGACCCCTGCGTCGGTGCCCGGCCTCTGCCGCTTGCCAGCAGTGTGAGCTCAGGGGGTCGCCAACCCTCCCCAGGCCTCGAGTCCCCTATTTATAAGACACAGGTAGTAAGAGAACCCAGACCACTCAGTTGTGGTGACAATCAAATGAGTTCCTATTGCTAATATATGTGGAATGATTTGAAAATTCTGACCCATGCAAAATGCTTTCTCAATATTAACTCTTATGAGACAAAGGATCCAGAAATGACCTGTTGTACCTGAGAATTATAAAACGCAAGCATTTCATATAAACACTTTTTATTTTGGCAAGGAAGCAACATAAAAGTCCTAAGAGCTAAACTGGTCGTAAGAGAAGAAGTGGTGCTAGAAATGAACATATTCCTACGTACAGCATGACCGCTTTTCTCTTGCGTGCATCTCTGAACAGGCCTGAGTGCTGTTTCAAGTCAAGGACCCTTTATCTAGCAGTCTTCACACCGCTTTAACTGTCTCTCCCATGTTCTCGAGAACAGGCCCGATTTCAAACACCATGTCACTCTGCTCTCTGTATTTATGAACCAACAACTTGTCCCTCGCATGTCCGCATTTTCAAATTGTCTCACCATCCCAGACAGGCACAAAAATTCAGGTCTTATGTCTTCACCAGGAGAAGGTGGTTCTCTGGTTCAAAAATCTCACTATTCAGACCAGAAAAATGAAACTTCCAAAAATGACATGCCATTGGGCCAACACTTTTCCTTTCGCCAGACAGAACTCGGGGGATTTTAGTCTCCCACACGACAAATCCCGTTATATAAAACATGAAGGAAACGAAAAGCAACTTCACAAAGCTTAGAGGACCAAACGAGAAGGTAGTGAGTATAATCAGTGTTTGGGCAAGTTCACAGCCACCTGAATAGACTGGACAGGATGCCCAACATGTCTTCACGTCTGCATCTCAACAAATGCACAGCTGGGATCCACGGTCCCCACACACGCTCGACAACGCTCTGCTCCTCGTACTCGCGCCCCTTCTCCAGGAGGAGTAGCGGGGTGGCATGCGGCAGTCATTTCAGAGCTGCGTCATAGGGGCGTCATACTTCTTGTCCTGACATTGAGTCAATAAAAGCACAAACAAAGCACCCCGAATGTCCCAGACTATTCCTTACAATAACATCTGTGTGTATGGATTCCTTGGATTCAAGCGAACGCTTCAATCTGGCCAGGAATTCAGAGATGCGAAGGAGAAGATGGAAACAGACTAGAAATAAGTTTATTTAATAAACCGAACTACCCTTGCCCTCTGTTGACTGCTGACCCCTAAATTCATTGATTGAGAGAGCACAGAGGAGGTTTGCAATACAAATACCCCTAAGGAAGAAAACAGAGACTGATTCGTACTAACATGAAAATAACTACACCTATCATACTATTTTAGATCATCTAGGGGAAATGAAGCAGCATCTATGACTCCTATGACCTCTCTCATCACCCCAAAACTATCTCCATAATTTCCTCCCATTTGTCTTGAAGAGACAGGCAGTAATATTTGTAAACTGGAAGAACAGATCCCTTCCATGTACGCGATGGTTGAGGTCGGTCTCCTAAGACTTGCCTGACACTCAGTGGTCTGAAAGTAAGTAATAAGATGTTCTGATTATCTCCCTAGTGAGTGAGACTGTTTATGGCTGGGTGTTACCTTTTGAAAACTCATCGAGATTAGAGATTTCTGACTGACAGAATGAACCCTGAAAATTGGCGAAGGGCATTCAGTCGAGGTGAGTTGCCTACACTCTCAGCAAACACTTTATCCGATCCAGCCCACCCGACCTAACCGGAGGCAACCTTCCTTCTCTCTCTGTCCAAGGACTGGAATTCAAAATGCATCTGTTCTACCTCATCCCCAATGATGGGTTCTTTCCCAGAATTGCATACACATTGTCACTGGTCCCTCTCATCCTGGTAAATCTTCTGATTTGGCAACTGTGTCATCTTCATGAGATAATATCCCTTGTCACTGGCACCATCCCCAGTCTTCCATTCACTTGCTAGTAAATGCGCACTTCACTTGACAGTGGGTGGAGCCCCGACAACAGTGTTTCAGGGCAGCCTCTGCTGATCAGAGGCTATAGTCAGTTAAAGATCTCATGATACAGGAAAGTCTGTACCTAGGACATGTCCAGTCCTGCTCCGGGCGTGAGGGAGGTGCAGTGAACACGGGCAAAATTCTGCCCCTGGTGGAGTTTATATTCTGCTGATGTGCTTTAAAAATGCAATTATACAATGTATTAGAAAGCATTATGCTCTGTGGTGAAAAAGAGAACAAAAAAGTGCGATCAGGAAGATGGAGGAAAGCAAAGTTACATAAAACCTGACTTCAACAAAATAAAAGGAAGCAATCCTCGCTGAGGTTCTGACGTTGGGTAAACTGAGGGCGGTGGGCTCAGAGAGCTCCCAGAAGAGGAGACAATGTATGCAGAGGCCCTGGGGCCGGAGCTGTGCTTGTGAAGGTGACAGGGAAGCTGGTGTACTTGCGGCCAAAGGGCAAAGGAAGATAGCAGCCTAAGGACAGTCATTACAAGTGACAGTTGGACCACGAAAGATGGGTTCCCTGGATTATTAGAATAGAAGAGTGGCAGGATCTGTCCTGCTCATTCCAGCTGCCCTGCGGAGGAGACTGTTAAGCAAGGTGAAAGCAGCCTGTACGTGAGTTACTGCCACAATCCAGGCCAGGAGGCAGACAGCCCTGGAGGTCAGTGATAGGAGAGGAGGCCCTAAAATGACTTCATTCCAATATGTTTTGCAGGCAGAACAGCACGATTTTCATATGGAGTGAAAGTGGAATATGAGAAAAAGAGACGAATCACACATGAATCTGAGTGTTTGGCCTGAGCCACGAGGAAGACGAAATTTCCACTGACGGAGGTGAAGCTGGCAAGGGGGGTGCCTTGGTTGGGGATGGTTGAAGAGCAGTTGAGTTTAGGGTTCAGTCTACTCACTTCCGCTAGTGAAAATGCCAGGTAGGTAATCGGACAGGTGAGACGGCTCAGAGGAGAGGGCTGGGCCGAAGACACATCTGGAAGTTGTTGGCATCTGGATGGAATGTAAAGATATGAATTTCATGTGAAGACAGGAGTTTCAATGATATTATCACAGGAGTGAGTGCATCTAGAGTAGTTCTTTCCAACCACAAATCCTGTTGGGAGTTCTGCAGTCTGCGGGTACATACCCCCTGTTTCTGCTCACTGCTGTCACACCCTTACAAAAAAATCTAGCTGTTGCTGCCTCCACGTGAAAAAACAAATCAAGGTGCGCCCTGGTGGAGGAACGGTTTGGTCAGCCACCTTCGGCCATCATGGTCCACATGAATCCGAGGACCTGGATTCATGTCCCAGGGTCGGCAGGGGAATGTCCAAGATGACCAACTGAATAAAATAAATAATGTACTTCTTCCTCCTCTCTCTTCCTGCCTTCCTTCCTGTCTGCTCCTTTTCACCTTCATTCCTACCCACACCTTTCCTTTCCTTAAAAAAAAAAGAAAGAAAATCAAGAAAATGTTCCCCGACCCGTTAGCAACATGGAGAAGAAAGCCTTTTCAGAGGCGAGCAGGCACGTGGCTCCAGGTCCCTCTTCCACGGGCGGCTTCACACCAGTGTGTGGTCATTAGCTCCCTCCCACCAGGACTAAGTAAGAAAGAGGACCCCACTCTGCCAGGACCAAGGGCATCTATCTCCTCAGAGCTCAGCATCCGTTTCCCCTTTCCTTTGAGGTTAGAATAAGAAAGATACAAGATAAAAGGAGGGCTCAGGGAGGGTGAAGTGCCCGGCAGGCATACTTGCTGGCCTAGATGCCCTCAGAGCGGGCAGGGGCCTCCCGGTACAGCACGTGGCCCTGCTCTGCCTCCACTCTGCTTTTCACCTTGCAAAGGTGTGGACAGCTCACCACGGTTCCAGAGGTCCCTTGAACCTCTGAGAAGGGCCGTCTCATCTCTGCCCTTCACTCAATTATTTGTTGTCTTGATGGACATTTAAATTCTGAATAATCCTCTCAAGATATGCACACTCTCTGAGGGATGAAGGCCATTGCACTGTGTTCTCGACAGCAGGCGGAAGGAGGTAACAGCGGCAGACAGGGGTCGGACCAGTCGGGGACGGGTGGTCTCCTGGGCCGGAGTCTAAAGCCCCAAAGATAAACACAACCACTTTGTGTGCCCCAGGGTGATGCAGAAAACTTGAAGTCGTGCATTGGCTGGAGTGGAGGGAGAGCAGGATGGAGACCTCTGAGAGCGCAGGGGGCAACTGAATGCAGCCACCGCCCTGTGTGAAGAGGAAGGAGGGGAGCAAAGTTTCTCTGTTCCAGATCCTGAGACTTAACACAGGCCCCCTCTTGTCTGCCCCGTGAGCTACAAATCTGGGGAAATCAGGTCTTCAAAAGAAAGTTGGAAGCAGTTGTTCCACCAAGAGAGAAGAGGGGACAGGGGCAACAGCCCTAACCCTGGCCTGGCCCACCTCCGCTGACACCAGTAAAGTGGGGCCAACCCCCAGGCCACTGGCTGAAAGGGCAGATGTGCTGGGGATTGTCAGGAGCTGGTTCTCATGCCCTCACATAACTCTGTGCCAGACTCAGCTCTGCTTGGCGTAACCAGCACGCACATCATCACATCTGGGCCTGGGAGTGAAAGGAGACTGTGGTTAAGACCACCTTCCACTGACTCGGGAGGGGCTTCACCAGAACCACTGGATAATGTCCACATTGCTGTGACTGGGGAATACGCATTACACAGGCCTGAGAGTCCCGCTCAAGAACCCCAGGAACCCAAGAGAGAGGTTTCCAGAAAGCAGAAGTCAGTTCACCCACGGGCTTGTTATTGGAGCAGCATCTGCGTTACAGGCACCAAACATGGCTGTAGAATGCCAAATGGCTTCCAGTGGAATATTCCAGAAGTTCCCAGCTATCCACATTAGTCAGCTGCAGGATTTTCTCTGGGAAAGAGTTATAACTACCTTTGGTGATTTCAAAGATTCTGTCCTGTTCTGATGCCTCATGACTGCATTTGAATTGCTTTTGCAAATAAAATTAAACCATAGGACAAATAAGTTCCATTTTTTTCTAAGTGGGTCTGTACTGTACACTTCACCAGCATTTACTGAGCAATCACCCTGTGCTAGTCAGCCGACTAGACACTGAAAACAGAAAGGTTGAGATTTGACTACTACCTGTGAAGATTTCAGTAAGTGCAGGAGACAGAACCATATATGTGGAGGTATTGACCTTCCATAATGCCATTCAATACTAAAGGGATGTATTGATACTGTGTGAGCATCAACAGGTCATTAACTGTCCTCGAGAAGGGTGAGTGTGAGGGAAGGATGCACAGGAAGTCAGTATGTGAACTGGATCTGGAACAAGAACTGGCTTTGCCAATTGCTGAACTGGAGAAACAGGGCATGGAGTTGAGAAGAATTTCTATGTGTGGGTATTGGCTGAATCAACGTAACATTGACCTAAAATCTTACTATGCAGCTGTGCTAACTGATGATGACTAGGCACCTTGAACCTGAACTGGTCAATTGTTCAGTGTCCAGGAAATTGTTGCTCCACAAAGACTATGAAACAGGGCCAGAGAGAAGAAGGAAGGGATGGCAGCTGCTGGGCTCCAGGGTTAGAGCCCACCTGCTTCATAGCAATAACATTCCATCTCAGAGCCCCCTTTTGGTCAGTAGGGGCAAGAACAGAAACGTGGACATTATCAAGATCAAACACAGACATTTTCATGCTTAAGTAAATTATAGAATGATTCCAGGGTTACATGGGGTCAGGATTGCTGCTTTGCTTTTAGCAAATCTGGAAGGAGAAACAAAACTCATGAATTAGAGATGGAGAGAAGGTTCATTTAATAAAGATCTGTGTTCTCTCAAGTCATAGTTGAGAGTGAGGGGCTGGCACGAAATGAAGTCAGAGACACAAGCAAAAGTCAGAAAAGAACAATATTAAGGAACAAGGACTTCACTCAACACACGAGAGCTTCTAAAGAATTTTAAGCGGGGAATTGGCATCAACGTGTTTGCATTTCCGAAAGATTAACTTGGCTTTCGTGAAGTTGGATGACTATGAGCGCAAAGACTGGAATCAATGGAATGAGACTGCTCAGTGTTGGCCCTATAATTCAGACAAGACATAAATGACAGCTTGAATAAGTCACTGGGACATTTGGGAAGTAAAATGTGCTGCCTGACACAAAGATTGGGATAAACAAAGAAGACATGGGTGACTCTATAGATGTGGGTCTGGACAACAGGAGAGAAGCTGTTGTTATTCTCTGAGCATGAGGACACAAGAAGAGAAGCAGGTCTGGGCAGGGTGATGTGCAGATGGAGGCGATGAAGGCAGCTATGCTGATGTGAGAGACCCAGTGGGGATCTGGGCAAGCGAGTCCAGGCGTCCAGGACTGGACACGTGTGGCTGGCGCTCAGGGAGAAATCTAACCTAAACATAGAGATTTAAGAAGCATCAAATGACAGGGGTGGCGAGAACTCCAGGTGAGGAAGAAGTCACTCAGGACTTCATTATGAGTCAAAAATGGAAGGACCCAAAGTGGGTGGTACCTGAAAATCAGAGGGAATCAGGTTTGGAATTGTGGAAGCAATCCAGAGTTATTAAGGACAGCAGTAATGACATGAAGGCTAGAGGTGGGAAGGTTCGCTTGGCAACGCGGAGGTTATTACTGACATTTTATGGCAGGCTTACTTGAGACACTAAGGATGTGAGAAATGGGTGAAAGTCAACTCTGGAGAAAGCAGAAAGGGAAGAGGGGACTAGGAGGAGAGAAGGGGATGGAGCCAGAGCAGGGTGCCCAGCTGCCGAAGAGATGCGTGAACGCTTTTCTTTTGTTGGTTCTTTCGTTATGATGAAAGAGATTTGTATATATTACCAGAGGTGCATAGTGCCATATCTGTGTATCTTGTTGGCATTAGACATTTTATGGGGGTCTAGATCGAACCAAGTCCTGCAGAGTGCAGACCAGAACACGGACAGGGGAACGTCTCTTCATGTGGAGAGAGGAGAGGGGCGGCTGTGTGCATTTGTGGGTGACTTTAACAGGGTGGAGACAGAAGGCTGAAGAATGTTCAGATGATTGCCTCTCTTTTTAATAAACTAGTCACAAGTTGATCATCACATGGAACACTTTCATTTTCCATTCATTTCATCCTGATCCAAGGAAATACCGCAAAATATCCCAAAAGCCTTTGAGATTTATTTTGTACATGAGCAGTTCTCTTAAAGAAGACCAGGTTTATGAGAGTAAGTAAAACGAAATTTCAACTGTTTGGTAAAAGCAAAACCCCGTGTCTTAATATCAACCAAAAGTCAGCATGTGTGTACACGCACAGCTCTAGACAGGGGCCATGGTTACGTGGTAAGAACTACGACCCTCTATCCACATGAATCTGATCGAACAATGCAGTGCCCAGGCAGGCTGAGCCTGAGCCTTTGCTCTCTCGTCAAAACTCTTTCCTTAACAGGGAATCAGTCATCATCATAATGATGAAAATCAATACAAGTTTGATTAGAAATGAGTTTAGTAAAGGCTTTCCGGGGCAGGCACCGTGTCTTTTCCATTTTCTCATTCCCAGGAGCAAGCCAAGATGAACGTAGTTGATGAATATATGTCCACTGGAGGGTGAAGAATTTATAAAACCTGTGATTCAGTAACTCTGCCAAATAGGATAAGGCCTATCATTTAAATGAAGCAGCAGCCACAGATTTCAGAAATAGGAAAATGAAAGCAATCAGGGTGGGAGTGGAAAGAGTTAATGGTGCTACACAGCTGAGGGCACTGGGTCAGGTTGAGTGAGAATGTTTCCCCTTGTCGAATTGTCAGCAAGTAAAGGCAACTTTGTTCAATATTAATTTTGTAGACACTCGGGTGTCTGTATCCTCATTCTCTGGGACTCTGAGTATGTTCCTGAGATCAGGGGTGATCCTTTAGGGGAGTGAGTTCGTCGCCTCTGTCTGAATGTCGCCCCCAGGGATCCTTCCGCCTCACAGTGTTATCTGGACAGAATACAACCCAGGCGGATTTTGTACTTAATCAGGAGAATGCTCGAAGGTATGCAAATGGCTACTGCTCCATAAAGACAGGCTCAGCTTATTAATTTGAGGAGCAGTTTAATTATATTTTATGTCCAGGCAAAGATTTTTCATTAACTTTTGGTTATCTATGTTTCTGTACAAGATTTATTTGTATTTTTTTTCCCTCAGAATATCATTCTCTCAGCTATTCTTATAATAAATGAAAGCAGATAGAGTGGTGGGCAGATTTCAAGGAGTTCTCCTAGGCTGTAAGTTAAAGGCACCCTGTTTCCCTGGCCACTCTCTACTCCATTCATCCAAGTGGGCCACTTACATCCAGTCACATCGAAGTCCCTGTCACACAAGCAAGGTTGACTTGGTTGAGGCTTGACATCTAACACAACCTGCACAAATCCCAGTTCAGTCCAGTCTCTGCAACGGTGATGCAAAACTCAAAGCTGCAAGGCGAGCATCTCCTGTCATTTCCACTGGGCCACAGGGAAAGCCGGTCAGCTGGAGAGAAACGAGAAGCAGGAAAGACATGGCGGCCGGGAGGCAGAGTACGCCTCACCTTCATTTACTCCACTTCCCATTTCCAGGAGCTCCTGTCTCCTTTGTCCCAGTCATGGTAACCCCCCAAATACAGACCAGGTACTTCTAACTCCACACAGTCGCCCACACAGATTTCCCAACACCTGGCACATAGTTCCCTCAGATTCCGTAAAACTTCCTTCTGCTCGTTCTTTCACCACTGATACACGATGAACCAAAATGCGCTTCATTACCGCAGCAATTTCATTCCGAGGAGGAAAGGGAGCCTGAAAGGTTTTGACAGAATATATTGAGAGTGAAATTACTTCAGACTTTTTGACAGAATTCAATGTGAGCTGGAATGTCTTGCAGGGTTTCAGGTGTGCGTGCGCGTGTGTGTGTGCGCATGTGTGTGTGTGCGTGTGTGTGTGCGCACGTGCACAGGTGCCCTCGCAGGCACTCGCAGACGACTGTTACATGGAATAAGACTCCTGCTCACCTTCCGGATGTGCACCCTGTAGCAAGAGGCAGGAAAATCAATGGATTCACTTGTCAAATTCAAGTCCATTGACCTGCCATCACAGGTCAGCCTGTCAACCAAGTGCATATCTTTCTGTAGCTTAGAGAATCAAGATTCTAGAGACATTTTTCAATTTAAGATCTTTGAATGTGTAATGTGTGGCTCACAAAATTCAGAGAAATAGCAACATTCCATAAAGCTGATGTGAACCCTTCTAGAAACGGCTTGTTGCCTCATAAAGCAGCTCATTTCTTCAAGCGAGACAATACACTTCTAATAACTTCCTTAAATTAATAAATCTAGAATCATTAAATAATAAAACTCATAGGTTTTTAAGAATTAAAGTTAAATATTCTATTAAAATTATTTCTGCAGTAAATTCCAAAAAGAGTAACTCTGACAGCATTGATTTAGGATTATGTGTGTAATTATTTATCAAAAAGTCTCCTCATAAGATTGTAAAAACTCTGTCTGTATTGACAGAGCTCATGTCTCTCTCTCTCTGTTTTAATATAAAAAAATTAAATGTTAGTCATAGTCAAAAACTTCAAGAGCAAAATTATAAACATCTTCTCTGATACGTTTTATAGCGAGAGTACCACATTCAACATGGACTATGATTTCACTGGATATGATAAGGTGGTGGAGCCAAGGAAAGTAAGGATGTCCAGCACTTAGGGAGTTTTCAGGATGCTCTGAGAAGAAAGGAGGTTTTACTTTCTGTTGATCAACAAGGTCCATACAAATTGGTGTGACTGTCAGAAGCCATCGCCGAATGAGGAAGCCAGAGGCACCAGATCTCAGCCTGAGCCTTTCGTCCGGGCTCAGGGAGAAGCCCGCCATGTTCAGAAGCAGGAAATAAGGGGAGGCCCATTGTGTGCAGCCTATGAGGAACCCACAGGAAGAGAAGAGGTTTGACAAGGTGCCTTGAATCTGTGCGTATCCTGTATGGCTTCAGCACAGGTTAAGTCTATCGTTAAAGGTGTTGGTATCTTCCTCGATTATTTAACTTTTTTCATTGATACTTCAGGAAAAGCACACTTATGCAATTGATATGCATTGATTACCTACTACGTGCCCGATTCCATGCCAGAGACTGCACTTGGCTTCTTCCATCACAGAATGTACAGTCAGAAAGGACACAAAGTATAAGCAAGTAAACATCCCTACAGCTCCAGACTGTGGTGAGGTTTCTGAAGGACGCACACCAGGAACTAATATAAAAGGGGAGAGCAGGGAAAACACCCCATGGAAGGAAAACGCAAATCTGAAAGATAAGAAGCAGTCACTCAGAATAAATGGGATGAAGAATAAATGGTTTCCGGCCACTGGCTCTCTTGTACTATGAGCTATTAGCACAGCCCTTTAACCGGTGCCTCTGTGCTCCTGCCATCTTTGATTCAGAGTTGACACCTAAATGACTTTCACACATTTCTTGCTCAGACTCAGAGCCTGCATTTGAGGAGTGGATGACCCAGGTTGAGTCCTGAAGATAGCTTCTGATAGCTTGTCTGCAATGTCATCATATTCATTCCTTGGTCTGTTTCTAAAGTTTTCTGTATGTACTACTTCTGTCATCCTCACAGACCACAGAGCCTTGCTCTTGGTTATGTAGGTTTGGGAATGAAGCAGAGGCTGTGATTTTTAACACAAACACACACAAAGCAGTCATACAAGTGACCAGCATAGTTAACTAAATTGTGCTAGAGATTACATTGAAAGTCTGCCAGAGTCTGTTTGAAGCACATCTTCCCATGCCCAGAATCACATAACAAAAACAGCTCAAACCAGCTCATTAAAGTCCTTGTCCACTTGAGAAACCCTTTCTTGCAGCAGACAATCACGCAGGCAGTTCAAAAGTTATGCTATATTTTGCCCCAGTTTCTCTAATCTCTTCCAGATCTGCATAATAAAGTCATAAAATTATAAAACACTATTCCAACTCCACAAGCTAATTTACATCTTTTTCTACTTGCTTTTTCTTCTTTCACATTTTCAAAAATTATTAAAATATTACTTTAATGGTAAATGTTATTTGAAAACATATTTCTAATAACTAAAATATTTCATCATGATCATCTTATTGAATAATTTTTGTATTGTTTAGCATATTTTTTAAATTACCATGTCACTTCATTTTTTATGGACCTCTGACTAATATTCTTAATTATATTATCTGAGGTGAAGATCACAGAAAAAAGAATATGGATATTTTGAGGCTCAATCTGTATTACCAAACACTATCAGTAAAAGAACAAACCACTTACAGCAACAACAGTTATATGTATTAGAACTCTCAATACATGTTCTTAGTCTGTTATTTCTTTTTACTACCATTTAAAGTATCAAAATTGTATTTAAATTGTATTTATATTTGCATCTGCAATAACAATAATTTTGTAGGCTATCAGCTGTATTTTTTATCAACTTGTGTTTCTCCTGAAAATATTTTTGTACACATTACTTTTAGTTTTAACATTTTTATTATTGGTTTATAAGAATACTCCATAAATAAAATATATTAATTCACATTCTATATGTGATACAAATGCTATCGATGTATTAAAGTTTTAAATTTCATTGTAGTTAAATAAATCAGCCCTTCCCTTTACAGTTTTTCTTATTGTTTATGTCCTTATAAAGGTCATGTTCTCTGCAAGATCAATTAACTATATATGTGTATTTTAGAGCTTATAAATTGATTTTATTAAACATTCTATGTATCTGAAATTTATTTTGGTGCATTATAAATCTTGATAATTTCTGGAGAACTTTACTCCTAAATCTTTTAATGTAGTTTGTTGAATATTTTTTCATATATCAATAGGTTTGTGATTGCATATATGGTCTAATGGATTAAAATATAGTCTAATGGATCAAAAACATTTTTACTGTAATCTTGGTCATTTTTACCAATATATAGGCGAAGACGGATAATTGCATATTTTTGTGGATTCTGATAGGTTTGCTATTATTTTTCAAAGTTACACATTGCAAAAAAGGTGGAAGACATGCTTTTCATTCTCTCTTTTCAGCATTCAGTATTAAAAATATAAGAGGAATTTATAAGACAAGCCTTTTGCTCTCTAATTCCCTAAAAAACACCTCCTGAAATGAGACTCTGAATGGTCGTTGAATGATCAGTTCTCTATTTCCTACTTATGAATCTTATATCTAGTTGACTTTTGAATACATTATAACAAAAACAGAATCATTATCACCATGATGGGTTTATAAATTTAGCTTCTCTGTGACTTGGATCATGGAGGTACACAGTTGAGGCTGTTTCCTCTCAGTAGTAGAGACTGACATCAGTGAACACACTGTGCATCCCTGTCATGACCCCATGCTGTCCCCATCTACCTTCAGAGCAGCACCCTCCCTAGCTCCCAGCTCTGACCAGTAGACTGAAAAAAAAATTCTCATCCATTGATAAGAATGACTGTAGTTGTTTTTAAGCAAATATTTTGAATAAAAATTTCAAAGGCACATGCAATGGAATGATAAAAGATTACGTGACCGCTCAAAGCGGGAGCTAATGTCAGTCTACTCTTTTTGGGTTAAACCTCTTGCTTTTCCTCTAATTCAGATTGCTACTCTAAGAGTGATTGAGGAAATATTTGGATGAAGACTGCTCAATATAAAAAATATGGATGAAACTGGGTTATTTAAACACAGTCTTTATTTTCTAAATCATTATTTTATAGTCTATAGAAAGACTAACATGAAATTCAATTGCTTTATATCATTGGTTTTCTAGAACTATCTTGTACTGTTCTTACACACACACACACACACACACACACATGCTCCTGAACTTCAGTTATTAAATAAAGTATCTTGCATCCTGATTCACATTATGTGACAATAAAGGAAAATCTAGCCCCATAAAGATGTCAATTATATAGTCTAACACTGGCTTCCAAGAGATGCCAGGAGTTTGGATGGATACTCAACAAGTTACAAGGATTCAGAATGCTTGTATGCACAGAGTATTGGTATGATGTCAGTTATCCATGTTACCATGTTGGCTGGAAGTACTTCATTGGTGCTTTCATATCCTATTTCTGTCCTGCCATCAATGCAAAAGCATCGTAATACCTGAATGAATGTACAAAACCATTTTCATTAGACAAATGAGATTTTTAGTTGGTTGCCAAGTTTCATGGAGAAAGCTACTTTTCTCCTACTTCCTAAAATTATGCAGGGTTAGAATTCACATGGGCATAATCTCTGATCCACTCTCCGGAAATATTTGTCTGATGAAGTAGTACTTCCAACCAAAATTCTAACATGGCTGACTGACATTATACCGAGGCTCTGTCCATAAGCACTCTGGATCCTTGTAACTGCAGACATGCACTATGCCTGGAGGAAATGGCTAGTCCTTCCCCCAGCACCTCTTAAAATGAGAAGACGAAAGACAGGTTAGGTTGGCCAAAGTCAGGTCTCCCATATATGAAATGAAGTCGTATTTCTGGGATCTCATGTTGATACTCTGCCCCCTTGCTGCTTGTATGCCGATCTTTAAATCCAGACTCTAACTTGTTGACATCAATGTCAGATGATGCTCTTTGCTGCTAGTGGGGCTTGACTGTATCTGGACATGACCTTGAACTCTGTGGTAAACCAATCTCCTTACTCAACAACATAAGTATATTATCTCTAGCATAATAAAAGAGTTCATCTGAATGCTATTTTGCCTCCAACAGAATCTCTTATGAACAATCATATAGCACAAAGATGGATTTGATCAATATTTTAACTTAGAATGAGATGTCAGAAAGCTGCCTTTGGTCTTTTCATTTCCATCAATCTTAAGGAAAATAAATCATATTGATTAAATTTGTCGTTCTAAATTGAATGGCCATATAAACTAGGGAGAAAGGACTAAAAGAGGGAAATTAGAAATGGCTGGGTAATGAAAGCAAGCAAAGCACATGGACCTCATCTCAAAAGAGGCAAATCAACCTCCTAGAAGATTTTTCTGTTTGCTTCAGCTATATGTCAAAGAAATAACAGAAGTAGAGAAGACTCAGAAGGTAATACTGGTGAATTGATAACTTGTATAGACAGACTGTAAAATCAAGAAATATAACCAGGAAGGGAAAATTTAGGCTAACTCCAATGAAAACCATAAAATTACTCTTCATCTTTTGCTCTCCAAATCTGTAATACTTGGAAAATGGGGAAGCTCATGTGTGAAAATGCAGACTGCTGTGGTGAACACACTTTATTTGTTCAATGTCACTAGTATGGTTTCCAGGAACATATTATGTGACCTTCCTAGTTACTATCTGTGTTACTTTGGGAAAGGTACCCAAATTCTCTGAAATGCAAATACCTTATCAGCACAGGGAAAGTAATAATAATTACTAATTATCTTTGTAGAGTTGCTTAAGAAAATGCATGTAAAAAGTATCAAAAATATTTGTCATTTAGTAACTACCCTAAACATGTTTACAGTTTTCAAAGTAATATCAAAAACCATAAGATAAATGTATAAACAACGACAAAGGCAGAAGTTCATCAAATGATGTCTAAAGTCAAATCCAGCTAAAAAGTGATGAGACTATCTAATAGAGAGGATTAGACAGCTAAGAACACCTGCCCTCTAGAAGCTTACAGTCTAGCAAAAAGAAAATTAAGTCTAAGAAAAGGCACTGATTTCAACAACAGAGGCACTCATTAATTGTCACTAAACTCCAAGGGAAAGTGTCACTAACTCTGCACTTAGAAAAGGCTTCCCAGAGGAAATGAAATTTGAGTAAGTACATTAAAGATGAATGGGATTTTGGCAAGTGGAAAATGGTACAAGAGCATACTAAAGGCAGAGGAAATATCTGTGATGCCATAAACACACACGCACACGCACACACACATGCACACACACACACGTGGGTGCATATTTTGATATATATCAAGTAGGGAGTCAGATAATATAAAGGGGAGTCAGCTAATAAAAAGGGGAGTCCAGGTTGTGATTAACACAGAATATTCCAGGAGTTCAGACGTTATCCCGACGACAACAGTGAGCTGAAGGACATTAATCTAGGGAGAGACTTATCTTCAGAGTATAACTAAGGAACACGACAGGAAGAAACCTACATGAGTATACATCAAGTAGGTTTACTGACAAGAAAATTTCCAAAGGAATGTCGAGGACAGATAGGAGTTCACAGAGCTTTGCCCTGAGGAAAGCAGGGGAAGTGCTAGTTATAGATCTTAGACTTTAGTAGGCTGGCTGGACACCTGAGTGACTGTCCAAATAAGTCTCCTAGTATAATCAGTGCTGAGTCTCCGATTTATTGGTCAGGAAAGGTATGCATGAAGTTTTCCAAGGGCTTACAGAGCCAGGTCCACTATGGGTAGGAGAAAAGAGAGAAGGAACGAAGAATACTTGAGAGAAAAGTAGCTGTTGAAAAGTGACCTTGGAAAGGAAAACCAGAGTCAGTGAGAAGCACTGGCTTCTCTTTCTTGAAAACAGGATCAATAGGAAAAAGGAATAACATACATACCAAAGACTAAATTTGGAAAATAATACTCCCATCAAAAGGCAGAAAAATGAACATGGACTTTGCAAACATAAATCCTGAGTGTGAACTCCAGCTCCATCATGCAGAAACAGTATGGTCGTTAAACTGTCTTAGCTTCAGGTTTCTCATCTGCAACGAAGGGGTTACAGTTCCTATGTCAGAAGGTTGTTATGAATGAAGAAGCAGAGCAAGTCGAGTCTGCAGCATAATGGAAGATACATCATGCCAAATGCGGACACATTCATTCCTCTCCCTCACCTCCACCCTGACCAGCCCTGGCAGTCTGGAGTTCAAAACACAGGTGTAACAACTTCATGCTAGCGATCCGCAGCATTCAAAAGTGTGGTGGAAGGGACCGAGGCTATCAGCCTTCAACCTACTTAGGACAACAAAATTTGCTTTGGTTTTCTGTTGTCTTTTTGGGGCTTTTGTTTTTTCCCTTATATGCACATTTTATTGTGTAATTAATTTTACTGAAGGAACACTGCGTCTTACTACCAGATAGGTTTAAGGTTGTCAGTCAACATCTTTATATAGTAAATTTTTATATACAGATGTTGACTGACAACACGACTCATGATATTATGAATCATTTATCATTATCTGCGATATAGTAGCAGAGAAGTTTGTGGGGGTTTTTGTGCAGGCATTTTTCTGATAAATTTTTAATTTCAGAGCCCATTTTAATATGAGTTTAAAGGACCAATAAGAGAGTGACGATCCAAATAACTCTCAGGCTGTTTTTATTAAAACAATATTGGTAATCGATAACTACAGTCATGCCTGGCAGCTTTTGACTGTCAATTTCTCAAAGGGAAGTTCAAATGAACGACAAATTAATTGGTTTTAGTCAGCAAGGATTGGGAATCTGTATCATTTAAAAGCCAACAGAAAAACACAATTTACTGCTATTATTTTCTGAGTCATAGGTTATCTTGTCAATAAGAGGTGACTAATTTTCCACCACCACTGTACCCCCTGGCATTATGAGTTCCCATCGGCTTGTGTGTTATCCCAGAAATCTAAAAAAATGTTTAGCACCTAAACTTTCACAGTTTATCTAACATCGCCTAGAACACAGGCTTGACACTTATAAAGAATCATGAATTATTAAAATTAAACGACACTCATGTCTTGAGTTACTCACTGACTTCATAATAAGAGGTCTGTCAACATATTACAGGGACTGAAAACAGTGTAAAGCCAAGAGCTGATTAGCAACAAGTGAGGTTGTACACTGTTGGTGGATGATAATCGGTCAGCTACTTTGAAAAACAGTTTGGAGTTTTCTCAAAAAATTAAAATTAGAACTACCATCTGATCTAGCAATTCCACTTTTGGTGTCTATCTGAAGTTATGCATCGTCTAATTTGAAGAGATATCTGCACCCCATTTTTATTGCAGTGCTATTTACAATGACCAAGAAATGGAAACAACTTAAATGCTATTGAAGATGATTAGATAAACCACACTCACACATGCACACACACAAGCATACTTACACACTCAATGACATACTATCCAACTGTTTTAACAAAGATGAAGTCTTGCCACTTGCCACAGAAGGTTCAAACTAGAGGGGACTGTGTGAGTGAAATAAGTGAGAAAGCGAAAGACATATACCAGATGTCCTCACTCATACATAAAATAGAAAGAAACAAAGCACACAGACAAAACGAAAGCTGGCCCTTAGAGTCTGAAAACAGAACTGAGGTTAACAGAGGGGAAGGAAATGCAGATGGAAGCCAATGAATGGACAGTGGTGGAGGACCCTTAGAAATGTGGTGGGTGTGGTCTTCATCATATATTTGATGACGATCTAAAACATATATAGTCTTGTAAATCAAAGTTACCTCAATGAAAAATCTATTTGGTGAGCCCTGGTGGCCTAGCAGATAAGGCCACTGGACACAGTCCACATGCACCCCGAGGACCCAGGTTTGAGACCCGGGTCTGGGGGGAAACAACTAAATAAAATGTTTCTTCCTCCTCTCTCTGCCTGCCTCTTACTCATCTTCATTCCTGCCTGCTGACCTTTAAGAAGTCAAGTGAGGTGGACACTCTGAGTGTCTCTGAAGCCTTGAGCAACTCACTTCACCCTCCAGTGCCTTAGTTTTCCATCTGAAAACTGGGATGTTGGTTGTTCTGGTAACATTCAGGATTCTTGAGAACACATTCTTAAATGTTACTGAAAATTACAACACACAATGTAAAAGTCTGCTGGAATTATTGGTATTGGAAATGACACAATCCATGCTGCGTTTTCAACTGTCACTTTATCAAAGATTTGTTTCCAGCACTGGGTTCACTAATGCCTGACTCCCTCTAAAAATAACCAGCAATTTCAGTAAATTGTAAAAGGGGAACATTTGCACGGCTTCCTGTCAGTAAAGACCATTTATGTGCTTGAAAGAAACACCATTCAGATATGACAAATATAAACCCTGAAATTCTCAATAAATAGCCTTTTTCAGCCAAGAGAAATGCCCTTAGAAACTTACCATGTCAACAGGACTTCCTGGCACAAGAAAGAACTTTCATCGAACACGTGAAGTTGAAATGAGTTTGTAAGTCTTAAGACACATTTTAAATGTGGTTTTCAAAGTGAGATTATTACCAGCTTGTAATTTGCCCATTGGCAGCTCATCAGGAGCAATGGTGATTAAACGGACATGAAAGTTCAGAACTGGAGGAGGCTCAGCTCTTTCTTGAGCATCACGAGCCTTGTTCACTGGGCTTCAGGAGCACTGACCTCCTCTCAGTCCACCGAGGCACAGACACTTTCTCCCCACAAGGCCTTAGGCCAAGTATCTTTCTTTTCTGGACCACTATGCATAATTGAATGGATGTCTCCTTCTCAGTTATCAAGCTTTGTAGTAAATATAGTTGTTTCTTTTTTTAGTCAGCTGTCTACAAACTTGTTTCTAAGGTAACATATATATTTGATTTCTCATAGAACTCTTAGAGAAGATTAACCATGTACAGAAAGAGCCTATCTCTGGATTGTTTTGTAAGTGATGGTTATCATTTAACTGGGGCTCCTTATAGAGTTTTTAATGAAGAATCTCCATATGAAACAAAACCATCTGTCTTCCAAGTGGCTTTCATGTAATGTTAACATGTACATGTGGTCACCATTCAATCCACAATCCCACCTGCAAAGAATACGAAATCTCCAATCAGAAAAAAAAATACCCACACTCCTAAGTTCACAGGAGCACAATCCACAATAACCAATGCATGGACATAATGCCTGTCCATAGTTGACTGCATTAAGAAACTGCCATTAAAAAAGGACTTGCGTACACAGTCACTTAAAAACAAAAGATGAAATTTTGCCTTTTGCAACAACCTGGATGGAACTGGAGGTAATTAAACAAAGTACAATCAGCCAAAGAGAAACAGGATACTTCCAGTCATATGTGGAATATAAAGAAACAAAACAAATGAAGAGACAAATCACAAATTTCACAGGACACAAGACTGAGGCTGCCAGGAGCGTGGGAGGGAGGGAACCAGGGAAGGAAGGAGGCAGTAAGTTGGTGGGGATGGGCACTAGAACTCTGGAGGTGGGTGTGGTGGGAGAAGTCCTCTGATTAGTCACTCTAAGACAGGTGTCAGTTAATATGTTTGCTTTTATATTCTCTCATTGGAATATAACTTCCAAGAGAGTATAAAATGTGTTATATCCATAATGGCTGGAATGATACAAAATACATAAAGTTCATTTTGTAATAAACATTAGATGGATTATTTAATCAATCAACCAATCCATGTAGTAGCACCATTCTTATTTTTTTCATAGTCTCTATCATAGTATGTTAATATCAACCTTTAATACGTTTAGTTGTTGACTGTCTCTCTTCCCAAGAAGGTAGAGAGCTGGTCAGTCTCGGTCGCTTATCTCTACCCTGTGGCCACAGATAACACCACCTCACACTGTCTCAGCATTTACCACAAAGCATTTCTATGTTTTACTTAACCCCCAGTTAAGATTCTCAGCTTATTTACACTCCGTATCTCACACACATGGAAGTCCTCTTGACTATGTGCTCTGTAAATGCATTCGGTTTGTTTTTAAGGAAAGGCGCAGGCAAGTAGGCAGACAGGCAGGAAGAGAGAAGAGGAAGAGTCATTTTATTTATTTTATTCAATTGTTCATGACGGGTTGTTTCCCTGGCCCCTGGTCTTGAACTGGGGACCTTGAGATGCATGTGGACTGTGCCTATTTAATCGGCTAGATCACCAGGGTGCCCCTGTTTTGTTTTTCTTTTTTGTTTAGTTGCCTTGCATGCCTGTTTGTTTATAAAGAAACAGTCCAGTTGTGCAGTTTTGTTTGCTTTGAATTTAGGAGATTGTGTTTAGATAGAAAAACTATCCTCTTCCCAATAAATTATTTTTTTTGTTTTCCCAATTAATCAGAAATCTATTTATGATAGATCATCTTTGTTTATAAATACATATATATGAACTAAAATGACAGTTATTTCTCCTATGCTATTTTGTCTTTTATATTTTTTTAAATTATTCTTATGCTGACCTGATAATATGATCTTCACTGCTATGCTTTTTATAATCTGTCTGCCTCAGACATAGACATTCCATTCACTTATGCAGTAGAAATGTTATATTTGCAAAGTCCTTGTGTAATTATCCAGAAAATCGTCAATGTCAGCTGCACTTTCCTTAGCTCAAGGTTTCTGAACCTCATCATTTTATTCATGGGTGTTGATGAAGTTAGAATTTCTGCTTCTATCTTTTTTCATTATTGAGGTAAATTTATATGTAGCAGGTTCTCAGTTAAAAAGAACAATTTTTATTAAGGTAAAGTGAAAACTTTAAAGTATAATTTTTTAGGGTAGTTTTATTACATATAAACACATAGAGTTTTGTGTTCATAGCCACGGTCCAAACATAGGAGATGGCCACGATCCCAAGGGATTTTGCCCGGTGGGATCAACACCCCCACGGCCCCCACCCCTCCATACACGGAGTTCTCAGCTCTGTGCTGGTCTGTTTTCTGCATTTGGAGTTCTGCCTTTTTCAGAATGTCAAAAAGGTAAACAATACAATAAGAAGCCTCTGGAATCCGACTTCCTTCATGGAGAAGAATGTTTTATGATTTATTCATGTGTTCTGTGTATTAGTGGTTCATTCTTATTGCTGAGGAGTATTTCATTGCATTGACCTACTGCACGGTTTATTCATTCCAGAATTCAGGCAGAGACAAATGACTCCCTAAAAAAGCCCATGCCCTAATCCCTCGAAAGCATGGATGTGTTACCTTACATAGCAAAAAAACACTTTCCTGATGTGATTTATCTTATAGACCTTGAAGTAGGAAGGTAATCCTTCTCAGATATAATCACATACATCAGAGAGACAGCAGTGTCTGAAGGATCAGCATTCCTGTTTCTGTTTCTGGAAGCAAGGGTCTACATGTAAGAACCAGAGAGGAGTGTCTAATAGTAATAGTGGTAACCCACTGACTGCTTTCAAGAAAGTAAAACCTTGTTCTTAAACCACGTGGAACTGAGTTCTGCCACCCTCCGAGTAACTAAGGAAACAGAATGCTCCTAAAGTTTCTAGAAAGGAAACACAGCCCTGTGACCCTTTGATCTTAGCCTGGTAAGACAGCAATAGACTTCTGTCCATTAGAAATGGAAGATGACAAATCTGTGTAGTTTTAAGTCACTAGGATTGTGGGCATTTTTTTGCAGTAGCAATAGAAAACCAGTGGCCAGCTGTAGGACCTTTGGTTTATTTCCAGTTTTTAGTAATTATGAAAAAAAAAAAACCATTGCAAACCATGGAGGACAAGATTTTATGAGAAATTAAACTTTCATTTCCCCTGAGTGAAATTACTGGGTTGTATGATTTGTGTATCTAATCTATTAGAAATTGTAGAACTGTTCTTCAGTCCACTGCCTGACTTTGCATTTTCACAATTAATGTATGAGCATGCCAGTTGTTCTAAGACCTCACTTGGTGTTGACAGGGAATTTTTCACTTGTGTTTGTGCCATTTGGAGAAGTATTTGATGATGAGACCTCATTGTGGTTGAATTTGCATCCTTAATGATTAATGAGTTTGACTTGGTGCAGTGTCTGTTCGAATCTTTTGCCAAATTTTAATTGGCTTATTTATTATCTTATTATCGGGTTTGGAGTATTCTTTGTATATTCTGGTGTATTTGTTTCCTAGTGCTGAGTATATGACCACAAGCTTGGTGACTTAAAACAACATCCACTTTTTATCACATGGTGTTTACATGTCAGAAGTCTGGCGCTGCAATAACTGGGTCCTCGCTGAGTTACAAGGTTAATTCAAGGTTTCTACTAACTGCATTCTCATCTCGTGTGTGAAGCTTGGGCTCCTTTTCCAAGCTTTTTCAGGTCGTTGGAAGAATTCAGGTCTTTGTGGTGGTATATAGGACTGTGGCCCCTGTTTGCTTGCCAACTCTTGACCAAGATTTGCTTTAGCAACTGGAGGTCACTGGCCAGCTAGTTCTCTGACAATATGACTATTTCATTCAGTGTGTCTCTCTAGTCTCTAAGATAGACTCTTAGTGACTGTCACATTAATATACCGTGGAATGTCATCTAATCAAGCAACTAACTCATATATTAAAAGATTCTACTGGACTGGAAGAAAGGGGCCTATATCAAGTGTACGCACCAACAACTGAAAATTCTGGAGGTGATACAAGAATTCGACTGTCCACATCAGAATACAAATTCATTATCAGATAAAGGTTTTAAAAGTGTCTTCTTGATTTAATTCCCTTAACATATTTTAATTGTGAGTAAGTTAAATTTTCCTTATTTTTTCTTGTAGGCATCATGCTTTTGTCTATAAGAAAATCTTTGCCTAATTCAAGGCCACACCATTTGTTTTCCATTTTCTTCTACAAGGTTTGTAACTTTAAATTTTACATTTCAATCTATGATCCTTTTTCTAATTAATTTTGTATATGATCTAAGGGGATGGGTCAGGTTTTGTCTATTTTTTGCATACAGATATGTAATTACTTAGTACCGTTTGTTGAAAATACTATCTTGTCTCTATTGATTTGCCCTTGAACCTTCATAAAATATCAATTTTTACATATGTATGGACTCATTTCTGGAATCTGTATTCATCTCCTTTAACTTTGCATCTGCATTTTGCCAATCTTTGGATTACATTTTTACCAATGTTACATAAGAGAGGGGACACTCAAGTTTCCCCCTTTGAAATATTTTGACTATATTTTATGATATTATACTTATAAGACAAAATATATTTACTCTACCAGATAAATGTTATAATCAGTTTGCCAAGTTCAACAACAAAAAATCTATTTGGAATCTCAGTTGGGATTATGTTCAATTACAGGTAAGTTTGAAGAGAAGTAAAATATTAAAAATATTGAACTATTACAGTTATGAACTTGATATAGCTCATAATCTATTTGAGAATTTTTTAATAGCTATTTTTAGAATTTTGTAGTTATCAGCATTCAGCTCTATACATATTCTGTTAAGCTGGTGACCAAATATCACCTGTTTATTGTTGCTATTGTAAAGAGCATTTTAAAAATTAAATTTTGGATTGTTCATTATTGATACATATATAAATACTATTAACATGTACATACTGAGTACCTTGCAACTTTTTATTAGTTCCAGGAGGTTTTAGAGAGTTCTTCAGAATTTTTCTAAATAAAAAAATTATATTTAAAGAATAAAGGTACTCTATTTTATCATTCTATTTAATCTCCACTAGTTTTTCAAGCATCCTTTCATGTACGTAGTTGCTACCCTTGAGTTTATTAACATATATCATCGCTTAATTACAGTGACATCAATATCATATCTATTTACATAACTATAAGAACCTTACAATTCATGACCCCCTCTTCACTTTTGTGAAATTTCACTACATATTTTACTTTTAAAGATGTTATATGTCAAAAAAACATTCTTATTATTTTCACTTTGGATACACTGATCTTGTAAACCAATACAAATAAAAAACAGTTATATTTACTTGCGTTTTACTCATTCCTAGAGACCTGGGTTTCCTTTCATAGATCAGATTTCTGTGTATTTATCATGTTACTCAGTCTGAAGAATTTATTTCAACATTTATCCTCGTGTAGGTCTATTGAAGAATTATGTTTTTAAGTGCTTGTTTTTTCTTGATTTTTGAAAAATATTTTTGCTAGATAAAGAATTCTGTGTGGGCCATTTTCTTCTCCCAGTAGTTTGAACATATCACTCCATTGTCTTCTCACTTTCTTAGTTTCTGATGGGTAATCTGTTATATCTCTACTTTTCTTGTTCTGTGGCTATATAGCCCTTTTTTTGCCAAGCTTCCTTAGAAGTTATCTCTTTTCTGTAGATTTCAGTAGCTTGGATGTGGTGTGTCCTCCAATTTTATTCTTTTTTCCATAGTTTTCATCTTTCTGCTAAAATTCCTCTTGAGGTCATGCAAGTCTTAAACTTTTTTCACAAGCTTATCTATATATTGTCATCAATTAAAATTTATTTATTATTTGTTTTGAATATATAACTATACAATTTTCAGGATGTTTAATTCAGACCTTAATTAGCATGCATCCCTACCTGCACACACAGATTCCTAGTGCCCATCACCACCCCTGCATGAACTCCTTTATTCCCTTCTTCCCTCACCCTCCCACACCTCTGGTAACACAGTCTTGTATCCTGTGAACGTCATGCTATGTTTTAATTCCCCATTTCCCAGTTCCAGTGTCTGATTCTTGTCTGAGTCTGGTTCTATTAAATCTTTTGCCTCTTGACAGCAAGTGTTTGGGGTTTTAATCTTGAATTTTTTGTGAAATAATGCATAGGACAGTAAAGATTGGGGTAAATAACATACCTGCTGCTCTGCATGGTCAGAAGTGAAGAATGTTTGTATCTTCTAGGCCTATACTCTAAGGTTTGTTTTTGAAATTGCCTGGCTGGTCATCAATATTTTCCATGATTTCCTGGTGAGGACGACGCAGGAGTAGTTGCAAACTTTTTACCTCTAATTCCTCAAGAGCTTTACACTACCCAGTACTCAGGCTTTGATGATTTATTAAATATTCTAGCTAAATCTTTCATTCCCACTTAAATGTGTCTTCTCTCCTAATTGGCACAGGTTAGTGATTTTTGTGCTCCATCTCTCCTTGGATAAGACTTCTTTTCCTAGGATTTAGGCGACCTGTTTGCTTTGTAATCTCATCCCCTTGAATTTGATAGAAGTTATGCTTTTTGTATGATGTGACTTTTTCTTGTTGTTATAGTAGGAATAATATTTCAATATTCTATATCCTAAGTGGAACTGGGAATTTTCTTAAAACAAAAACCAAGACACACACAAAGTGTATTAGTAGACACATTAATCAAACTAATTTAGAAATCAATGAAAATGCTAGTTGTAGCAAATGACTTAATCTTAGGTGTTTCCAGAAATTGCAATGTGTCCAAGGGAATTAAAGAATTATAAAGAGGAGTCAAATTTCATTCTGATTACTAAAGAGCTCACAATCTACTATGAGAGAATAAAATGATACAGTAAAAGTATAAAAATGCAGTGTCAATTTTTTTTTCCGCTTTTTCCCTCCATCATCTTTGAATAATAAGTGAGCTATTTGCTATCAAAGATAGTGACTTGGAGCCTGACCTCAGTTAGCAATCTCTGAGGAGCATTAAGGGGCATATGAGAAGCCTAAACTCACTGAATTACAGGTGTCTTATCTTAATAAATCACTATCACAGCAGACTGCACAAGGCTTTGGAGAGATTTAGAGAAGGTGGAAATTAAACCTGATTCAAAAACAGTGCTGAATATGCTACACTGATTCTCACTGGTTTTATTTTATGGGCATTTGCATGTATCTTCAGCAAGTAGTTGATGATTTCCTTTTATCATTTCAAAAGGAAAGGAAAGGTTAAAAGGAGGACAAGTAGGTAGGAATTATGTGAAATCATAAGAGTCCAAGGCATAGTTCACATTCAAATGTACATGGAAATAAAGAGTTTTAAAATTCTCTGTAAATCCAGTTTTAACTTGGGTTACATAATATGGGATAAGGACAAACTTGGCTTTTGAAGCAGAGAGGAGAATAGAATCAGCCAGATGTTCAGATAAATTGCTGAAGGCCCACAGCATTTTTACTTAATGCCACCCTATCATCCACTTTAGTACAATTTGAGAACACAGACTGACAAATACATTTGTTCAAGACATTCTCCATTAGAATTCCATTAATATCTCTGGGCCCAGGGCCAGATAGAAACATCTGGTAAGGATTATGTTTTTGCAGAGATAAATTTACAGATGTTCAAAATTATTTTTAAGAAAATTTATAAAATCTTAAAACTAACATAAAAATAGCAAACAGTAGGATCAAACTGATATGCTATAAAAGCATTTAGAAACTTTTTTATATTTCAACATAACAAACTTTGTATTCGTATGCTTAAAAATAAATCTAAATAAATATAAAATATTCACCCTATTCCTTGCACTCTTATTTCATTCTCGATTAAATTTTCTTTATTACTGTTTGCATCAGTTTACTGAGGTTGGTGGTTCTCTTCACAATTTCAAAATATATAGTCACAGCTCTATTTCTAAAGTTATAAATTTTGTTTAAATAATAACTTATGTAAAGGACAAAAATACTAGTTTATTTAATAATGTTTCTCTTCAATCCAATCTTCTTATTTATGTTATTAATTCATAGTTAAAAATAAATACTTAAATTTATATGTCTTTAGCCATTCAATCATTTTCTACAAGTTAGATCCTAAAATCTCACCACTACATAAAAACAAGGGAAAAAATGCCTCTATCATTTCTCCAACATTATTCCCACTAGAGTGGGGCTGCTGTTAGCCACAATATTATTTTTACATGTTTATATTTATAGCATGTGTACTCTGTTCACAAATGTGGTGAAAATATCTAAGCACTGTCTACAGGAGAATAAAGAATTTCAAAAGCAAGTAAGATAATTTAAAATATTAAATATTAAACAAAGATAATGTTTTGAAAGAACACATTTAGAGGAGTCACTTTGATTTTAAAATTTGCTATGAAGTATAGTATCGAGACAATAAAGGAAGAACTAGATCAATGACACAGAGTAGAATTCACAAAGAAACTCATACATATGGTATCAAATTTTTGGATGAAGTTACCGTGACAATTCAATTGAAAAATAAATCTTTTCTAAAATTTAAGATGGAACAACTTGAGATGTATGGAATAAATCCCAACTTCTTAAGACCATGTAGCAACTAATCTGATATGAATAAAAATCTAAATATAAAAGCATATACCATAATACTTCTAGAAGAAAATGTAGGAGTGATTATCTCCCAGATGCTGGAAGGTTATCTATCCACCTTGGATAGATAAAGATTTATTAGATAGTACATAAATTGCTCTAAGAAGAAAATTAAATAGCAGTAAATTGGACATCATGAAAATTTAAAACTTCTCCATACAATACATAGTTGTTGTGATAGTAAAGTGATATAATGGATACAAAAAGTTTTTCAGGTATAAATGCCAATTTATTTGTCCCAATGAACAGTCTTTACATCCTTGCATTTATAGCTATTCAATCAATGTTTATTAGTCTCTCCTATGTCTAAGTACTAAATTCATATCTAAGAATAAAAATTAACCAAGTCATGGTCTCTGCCCTCAAAGAACTTGCTCCCTAGTAATTTACATAGACACTTGAGTATGAGAAGAATTGTCCTGAAGTAGAGAGTGCTACAGTCACTAACTGTAGGTTACATAAGTTTGTCATAACTCATGGAGTGACATGTAAATGAGGCCTAAAAGTCATGGAGAAATAAACCAGATGAAAAAATAAGGTTCTGTGTTTGGGAAGCAGAGGACTGGAGGAAGACTGAAGTGAAGGAGAGAAGTTCTACGCAGGAAAAAACAAAACAAAAATAAAAGATTCTGGGGAGAGAGAAAGATGAAGCATATTCAGACACCACCTAAACTATAGGATGATTGAACACAGAACACAAATAAGATGTACACAGGGAAGATGGGAGAGACAAAGTTGGGTCCAAGGGCAAGGGCTTGGTGTTTGTAAATTATATTTGGGAGACTTGGTTCCATCTGCGAGTGATGAGAAGATAGTCACGGGGTCCATTTATTTGCCTTCATCAAGGATTGACTGGATACATTAGACTCTTTCTACCCATGGGTTGTAGAGCAGACTGTGTGTGTTTTCAGGGGTGTGGGATACAAAAGCTGGATCCCACAAAACTAGAAGATTATTGAAAAGTACAGGTAATAGGCCATCACAACAGGACTGACACTGTTGCAGGTGGTACAGAGAAATGAACAGAATAGGCTTGAGAGAGATTCGCTAGAACTTGGTTCTAGATGTGGAGAGTGAAGAGTTAGGGATGTCCTCCATGAATCTCCGTGTTTCAACATGGAGAATCATCCCCTACCTTATCTTATGCTGCAAAATAGAAAAGACAAGTAGCAAAAAGTCTATGCATTTGAGCAAGAAGGAGGTCTTTGGTGGATTAGTGAAAGATTTCAGGGCCATGAGGGGCAGAAATGAAATCCAGAAGTTTAAAGAGTGAATAAGAAAACAAGTCATGCTGATTTTAAATGTTTTTTAATAACTGTGAAGAGAAGGGAGGAGGTTACAGTTGAGGGAAATAAGAGGTCAAGACTAAATGTTATTTTCCTTAAATTAAAATATATTTGAGTATGCTTGAATATATTATAAGAAATCCATAAGAAATGGAGAGACTGAATTTATAGACAAGGGGAATGTGTGTGTGTGTGTGTGTGTGTGTGTGTGTGTGTGTGCACACTGAGAGAAGGGGACAAGGAAAAGCAAGAAGTAGAGAAAACCCACATCACAGGTGGAGTGATCAGCATAACTCTGAAGAAGGGACAGTTTTTCACTTTACTCAGAAAAAAATGTTTGTAGATAGGGAAGCCAACAATGGAAGGAGTTTCTGCTAGGTCCCATTTTTTTTCTATGTGTGCATGTGTGTGAGTGTGTGTGTGTGTGTGTGCATGTGTGTGTGTGTGTGCGTGTGTGTGATAAGAAATCAGGCCACTCACTGTCCATCTTAGAAGAGAAATAATTCAATAATGATAGAACAATTTGAAATAAACAGTATTTAAAAATGGTAAGTCTAGCTAGAAGCATGTAAGTTTGCTGGGAGTTCATGAGGTCTTAGCTCCTGTTGGTGACCTGACACAGGTGACATTAACACCTGGCTGTGTACTTCAGCTCAGTGTATTGTGAATTAAAAGTTAAGGTCCAAAGAAGTCAGACCATTAGTTCACGCAAAGTGGTTTTTTAAGCGAACATGATAGAGAGCGGAGAGGAAAACTGAGGCTCTCTGACAAGGGTGATTGATTTGGAAGATCACAGTGTTTAAACTGGATACAGAAACACAAAGGAGATGAGGTTGAGACATAAGAAACAGGTACGGGAGCCTGCAGACCATAGATCTTCAGAAGGTCGTGGAACTGAGCTCCCCGGTGATGATCAATAAGACACAAGGAAGATAAGAGATCTTTTAAAGAGTAGCAGGATTTACTATGAGATCTTAGAAGTTGAATAGTTCTGAGTAGTGGCAAGTTCCACAGTTCCCAGGAGACCAGTGCTGAAGTGGGGAGGACAGAAAGGACAGCTAGAACCAGCAAAATCAAGGTTTGCAATGGTCATCAGAGCAGATGTTGGAACTACTCAGAGTAATGTCTTGATTGGAGTAGAGAGAGGAGTGCAACATGGTAGGATGAACAGAACAGAAGAGGAATGATGCACTGAGGTTAGTACAGACAGAGCACCTTTGCTACCCAGAAGCACGGCTGGTTTCAGAGCGGCAGGTGCTGCTGTGCAGAGTGCAGGGCGGGGAGGGGAAGGGTGCTGGACGGTGAGGCCTGAAGGCCCGTGTTCTCATCCATTACCCGGAACCCCTAAAGACACAATTTTTCCAGCAGACAGACACATACTAGAAGTCGGCAAACACATCTGTTTAAGCTTCATGGAGTTAAGGAGCAGGTTCTAGGACAGTGGGGAAGGAAATGTCATTGCTATTATATATGAATTGAAAAGTCATAGAAAAATTTAAATAGTCATTATTGAAGTTTCCAAAATTTGCTCTCCATCTCCAGGAAACTTTCAGAACAAGAAAGTTGATGAAGAGGTGACTTTAAAATGAATAAAGATGTTTTCAACAGGGGAGGGGAGGAAAAAAAAAAAAAAAAAGCCTTTCTGGTGGAGAGACAGAGTTGGTCCATAATTAATATTAACATCAATCTTTTTGAAATGTCAGGATGAAAGCCTATTCTTGCTGAAATAATTTGATTCACTGTCTCTTAAAATAGCACAGGAGGGAAGAGAAAGGGGCATTACAAGGAGGAGCCTTGTGAAACAATCGCACCAGGTTTTTCCCCAAATTTCCTGGGTGTGCAATGGCCAAAATGAGAATTGGCTTTTGAGACTCGGGTTCGACCTCTCCTGGCCTGCCCAAGAAAGAGGCAGTTTCTTGTGGGAGCAGTAGAGCCTCAAGAATGGGTGATTTCTCGATTTATATTCCAATATATATTACAAGGAAGTCATGTTCTAGGCATCAGGCCTCAGCCACTGATCCTAGTTAACTGTGCCTTTCATTCTCCATCCACAGCCATGTTAATCTTTTTTCTCCCCATGATTAATTCAAAATGTGAATTTTGAGATGGTCCAGCACCCAATGGGGGAGATGCAGGGAGAATGGGTGGGGACAAACTAGAGAAAAGCCTTGGGAGTCATCTTTGGTAACTCCAGCGAGTTCAGGATCTGATCGCCCTCAGGGAAGGCTCACCCATCTCCCTGGTGTCCTGCAAACACCCTTACTCCATGGGGACCTTGGCTGTCTGGTCCCAGAGACCTGCTCATGTCCTTCACAAACCCCCAAGAGACACTGCACCTCTAGGCTTGCTACCACTCACGGCTCTTCCACCGCCAGCATTTCCCCAAATTACATTTGGTCTCTCTGACTGTGACCTTCTAGTCATTCATGTATTTATTCATTCACTCAACAAGCATTCGGTGCTGGACATGCATATGTCAGATACTCTCTGTTCTGGGCATGTGGGATCTATCACTGGAAAAAAGGGACAAAGATCCCTGCCCTATAAGCTCATATTCTAATGCAAGGAGACAGAGAGCCAGCAATGAATGTGAAAAGGACATAAATGCTAAGGAGCGCTGCACAGTGAAGTCCTGGGGACTGGAGCTGAGTGTCACAAATAACACTTTTAAGCAAAGTAATCGGAAGTGGCTTTACAAAGAGGGTGACATTTGAACCTGAACCTGAAAAGCTAAGTGAGTAATAACACAATTATGTGGGGGAAGAGTTTCACAGCACAGAGAACAGTGAGTGCAAAGGCCCTGCAGTGGGAAGATCATGCCCAAGACTTTATTATTTTTTAATATTTATTATTTCTTTAGTTCACAATGCCACATCCTATTTAGGATATTGAAATTTGCATCCCGGTCTACATTTCCCACCACACCCACCACCAGAGTTCCAGGTATCATCTACCCCAATCAAGCCTCTGAGAAATGCCCCTGGAAAATGCCGATGACATTGTTTTTATAGAGCACAATGTGATATATTACATCATGAAGTATTATAATCCTTACTCTTTTTAAGAAAAGGTGCAGGCAGGAATAAAGGCGAGTAGGCAGGCAGGCAGGAAGAGAAAGAGGGAGAAGCATTTTATTTTATTTTCATTTTAGTTGTTCACACTGGTTGTTTCGTCCTAGACCCAGGACTCCACCCAGGGACTGTGCTCTTCTGGAGGCGACTGACCTAGCCGTTACTCCACCAGGGAGTGCCATATAATTCTCTTTCACTGAATGGCTTCTCTTCCCCATTTTGGAGAAAGAAAAATGGAGACTCAGAAATGTAGGGAGTCCAATAATATATTTGAGACACGAACTGCCAACTCACGTGACTCTTCCCCCGCCCCCATCTACCATGTCATGTGACTGCTCCCCCACCCCACCCCACCCCTGATCTACCACGTCACACTGCCTTCAGAACGGAAGTCTTTCTGGCCACTGACACACGATCCCCGCACTGCGCTCACAGAGGGTCCATTCCAGTTCATTGGCTCTATGGTGACCAGTGATCAGACCCAAGACACAAGCAAGCACAGCAGACCCACACCCCTACCACCTGGAAAGCTCATCTACCTCGGGAAGCTCATCTCTGTCAGAGTCCCCAGAGGAAAGCAGAGACACTTGCCCTTTCTGATGGTAGGAGGGGTTCCGTCCCTCAGGGAGACTCCAGTACGTCCTGCTGATGAGTTCCCCTCCTGTATTTTCTTATCCAATATGAATATACTAGGAGGGACTCGGTCCCTCAGAGAGAGGCCACAATGCCCTGTGAATGAGCTCCCCTCATGCCTTTTCTCATCCAACATGAATATACTCTATGGACTCTGTTCTGTGAAGGATATTCACACGTTGATATTGACATAACCAGCATAAAGTGCTCCTGCCCTCAGTGAGCTCTCAAGTCAGTGAGGGCAAAGTCCTAAGAGTAAATGATACAAAACAGCAGAACAAGGACAAAGATGATGTTACACAAATGCCATGGAAGTGAGCAAAGATGGAGGTGCGAGGATGAGCAGATGTATCAGAGCATTCTCGATGGGTACGATTCCTCACTCCGTCTATCATTCACCGCCTCCAGGGACACTTTGATTGAACAGAAGGGCTGCCATCTCAGGCATATCCCAAACAGAATCAGGACCTCGAAGGCAATTCAGTTTTTCAACTATAAGTCAATCCAACAACAAAAGAAAAATAGGTCAAAATTGAGGACTCACTTTCCAAAAAGTCTAACGGATAATTTTATAATAAAAAGATGTTTCGAGTAAAAAGTTTGACTATAATACCAAACTAGACCGATTTGTTCACTACTGGATCCCAGACATTGTCTTCTCCCTCTAGATTACTGCAGGTATTTTCCCTGAAGATACACGTTATCAACTAGGAGCTGTGTTCCCTGTGAGCAGTAGAAATCCTGGCAAATAGGGGCAAGGCGATTTTAAGCCCTTTCTTCCTCATGAAAATACGAAGTCTGGTAGCAAACAGTGGTTAGCATTGGTTCAGAAATGCAATAAAATCTGACACCCTGCTTTTTCCTCCAGTCTGTGTTAAGAGAGCTGCTGCTGTGTTCAGAGCTGAGGTGAGGTGTCTGAGGAAGGAAGAAGGCCTGTGACTGAGGAAAGGGGAAACCCACTAGCTGGGTCTGCTTTTCCCTTCAGGAGACTAACTGGAAGCTTCTCCCAGTAATTTCTGCTTATCTTCCAAAGCCCACTACTCCACTCCGTGGGTGTCCCATGTCCTACATCTCAAGGACGCTGTCGAGTGCCCCATCTGTAAGGGAGGCTGGGATATGCGTGCGTGCGTGTGTGTGCGTGTGTGCGTGTGTGCGCGTGTGTGCGAGTGCTGGCCGTAACGTTGCTTCTCCCCCACAGGAGGAGAAAGTGGGGAAGAATGACTATTGAGATCAGTACTCTTAGTCCTAACCATAATCATCAACAGCATTTATTTATACAAAACAGTGTTGTCTTGGTGTTGAAAGAAAAGTTACAAATCACTCCATATTAATAAATTCTAATACAGCAGGAAGAGAAACAAGTTACTGCGCTCAGCTCCCCTTCCAGTAAAACAAATATTTATAGCTGTAAACACAAAGGCCTGCAGACAGGAAGTTAAGGTACTGATGATTCATTTGTACCAACTGATACAATTTGATACAATTAATAAGTTAGCAGTCCTGTTCTTTTTAATTCTAGCTATTGCTTAATAACTTCATATGAATGTTTGAGCATTGGTTCATAAACGATGCTTCTTTCTTGTAAGATAAATGAAAAAAATCAAAAGGAAGAGTCTTCTATTTTTCTAGTTTGGTAAGTTAAATAACAAAGTTATCCATTCTCCTTTCACTATTCATGGTTAAAATATACTGAGCCAAATCAAAATATCAATAGTATTTTTCTCAGGGAGAAGAAAAATAGAGCATGAAGGAAAAATGCACTCTGATTTGAAGTTGGTATTCTTAGCCTAGCAATTCCAGCTAGCAAGCAATGTACAGTTTTAAAATAGTATGCTTCTTACAGAAGAAACTCATATCTGTGTATATGTATATTCATATATGTAAACATATTTTTAACATATGCTCATTTACACATATGTGTATACATCTTAAGCACACATTTTCTTCTGAAAGGTGGCTTATATATTTTAGGTTGTTTTAATGTTTGCTTTACTGCTGTCGAAGAACCAAATAGCTCCTTGGAGCGAATCCTTCCTTCCATCAAAAGGAGACATCTCAATGCTTCATACAGGGGAATAGACAAATGTACTTCCACTATTGTATAAGAATGCAATATTCTTTTGTATTATTTTCCTAATCTAAACACCCCTTGGTGTTCATTACTAGAATACTTACATTACTTAAACTCATGTCTTTAAAAGACTGGATTTTTCTTAGTCCCTAGAAAACTAAAAACAAAAAAGAAGAATGTCACTGTAAACGATGAAGAGATATCCTTATAAGCCAACAATCTTCTACTATAGAAAGCTGAGCACTAAAATCATTTTAATTTTAGTTGAAATAATACAAGCAAAATATTTTATTCATTTGACTTGAAAGAGTAACTGGAGTCTTTATAAAGTTAATATGCAGAGCGCACATGTGTGTGTGTGTGTGTGTGTGTGTGTGTGTGTGTGTGTGTGTATAAAGGATGTGGGAAGGTGAAAGTTTTCATTTTATGTTTATTTGATTGTTTTTACCCTTTTAAAAATATACATTACATGTAGACGTTACTGATTGTCTTTATACTGTTTATCTAGAAAGAACGGGACCTCCTTTCTTACATGGAGATCAAATTCTAGAAATGGTGTGCAATGTCCTTGCAGACACTCCACACTTCCCTGCTCAGACAATTTAGATCGAACACTAATATTTCTGTTTAGGGGAGGAAATAGCTACAGTGAACACAGGCAGACTTTGGAGATGGGTAGGGCAGTTTGGGCTGATGATAGGGTAATGTGCTCTTCTGTAAAATGAGGCTTTCAGATTTATTTGATTAAGGTATAGTGGCCAAAACACTCAATATGTATGACCAGCTCATCCCAGGATTTGTAGTAAATATCCATGACTAGCAGCTACTATTATTATCTGGTCATTTAGTCAGAACTTTGCACTCACTCTCCCACATTACTTGAGGTTGGTTAGTGAGTGTCAGCTGGGGAAGAGTGTAAGAAATAACTTCCTAGTATGAAAAGCCAATGACCAGGGAAATAGGTGCCATTTCCACAATGTTATTTACTAATACATCCTAAAATGTCAAGTGATTTTTACCCCAAATATGTGTAACCCATAAAATAATAAATTTGATAGGTAGAAGACCTGTCAAGATATTAAATGAATGATTTACAGCTACATAAGCTGGACAAATATTTTCAAAAGATTCAATTTATTCCTTGAGAAAAGAATTGAAACATTTATAATACTAGTTTCCTGTCAAGCTGTCTAAAACCTATTTTTGCTTTTATTAACTCTTTGATGTAAAAAAAGAGTTTTCACAAATAAGCCTAATGAGAATAAAGCATGGCCTAAATGAGAAAAAGTACAATTACCACTGTGAATTATAAAAGAATATTTTAATAAATACTGTATCATATTTCTAAAAGAAAGTTAAATAACAAAGTTATCCATTCTCCTTTAACTATTTATAGTTAAAATATATTGAGCCCAATCAAAATACCAATAGTATTTTTCTTACTAAGTACCCAAAATGTGGTAAAGTTCATTGAAACACATTGTGAAAGAAATCACCCTAAAACAGATTA
The DNA here is from genome assembly GCA_004363575.1 of Solenodon paradoxus. Lineage (NCBI taxonomy): Eukaryota > Metazoa > Chordata > Mammalia > Eulipotyphla > Solenodontidae > Solenodon > Solenodon paradoxus. The sequence continues at coordinate 114,616 of RJWH01001149.1, read as the reverse complement.
ACAAACAGTAAAAAGTTGAAATGATTACCTTCTACAACTAATCTATAAATTTTGATGGAAAACCATATGTATTCATGGATATTCTAGCAGTCTATATTTTCTATGGATAAGGTAGTACCACAAATCAGTGAGAAACAGAGAGATTTACCAAATTATGACAGCTGAGAAATAATTAGATTTAAATTAATTTAGCTTTATGTGATACAATGACCAATACAAATTCTTAATGAATTAAAGAGAATTTTTTAATTAAGGATTTATTAGAAAATATAACAAATAGTATAAGAAAATTTGAAAAGCCCTTTGCAAAGAAAGTGATGCTGTGCCCTGGCACCTCGGGTGCTAAGCTGGCAGCTGGGGCACAGTGCATGACAGACCCAAGAACCCAGGACTGGGGATGGGGCAGCCAAAAATGAACAAATAAATTAAAATACTTCTTCCTTCTCTCTCTTTCTTACTTCTTACCTGCCTACCTGCTTGTATTCCTGCCTGCCTGCCTGCCTGCCTCAAAAAACAAGTTATTTAAAAAAAAAGTAAAAAACATCAATTCTGCAATTATCTTATAATTTGAACTCCCTGCCAACTTCTGCTTTCCCCAGCCCTCCCATCACTGGGTTTCTTATTCACAGTATTTCCCTGATGCATGTAGATGTGTCCTTTCTGCTTCTTCTTCACATTTATCTGTACATCTCTTAATGACTTGTGAATGTTTTCAGGGAAATTTCAGAGACGGGAAAGGAAGGAAATGACAAGCTTCCTCTATAGGAATCATATCCTTTGTTTCTTAGAACATAGCACAGTCCTTATATACCACAAAATTGCAGAATAAATAATCGGATGAGAAAAAAAAAATACCAGTAGCAAGTAGAGGAAGCTCTGAAAAAATCAAGATTTGAAAACTAGTGTAGCTGACATCAAATTGGAAGAAGGCCAAGGTCTTGGCTAAGACACCTCCTGTCTTCAACTGGTTTGTAGTCCGCAAACTCTCCAAAGGATTACCAGTAGCGGAGACTTAGAGGCAGGGGCTATGGTGTCAGATGGCAGAGAAATCTACGATTCCTGGCCTGGTCACTTCTTACGTTCTGCAGATGTGGAATGTTATTCACCAGTCAGTCTAGCATGTACTAGCAATTGCTCATCCACCTGTCACTGAAATCAAGGAAGATGAGACAAAGCCAGCTACAAACAAAAGCTGTACTGACAACTCACACTGCGACATCGCTTACCATCACAGCAGACTGGAGAGCCAAAAGGGAGATAAGAACAAAGAATGACCCAACAACCTAAAAGGTCATGGAGAGAGTAGATTTCCAGTCCTCTTGTCTCAGTTGGGTTTTCCAATTGAGTATTTTGACCATTTTCTTGAAGACAAAGACCACCTCTTGCCAGAACACAGAGAAAAGGGAATCGATGGCGACGGCTTATGGTAACAGCGTCTCACCTGTACCCGTGTGCTGGGTGTGCATTGTGTGTGACTGAGTTTGCTTACGTGCATGTCAATGCAGAACTGTATACAAACACACACCAAGTGTTTGAAGAAAGCTCTGTGGTTACACAGCAACAGTTTTAATAACAGCAAGAGCCCTTCAGACACACACACCTGTCTGCCTCAGATTTAATCTCAAGCTCTCCCCACGACCTAGTTGGGTGACTTCCTTGGCCTCCCCTCTGCTTTGGAGAAGAACATTCACTTCTTAGGGGTTCTTGGTTCTTCCCTTTGTCTTCCCCCTTTCCCTCCCTCTGAACAGACCTTGTATCCACTGGAGAAGTTGTCAAGGTTCTTAGAAGAAGGGAAACTTTTCCCCAGAATTTAGAGAGGATTCAGGTGAGCAGACAAGGACTCCTGCATCTACTGGCCATGTTCAGTCCTCCTTTTAGACCTCCCTGGGGGTTTTAAAAAGCATATCCTCTGCTCCCCCGGAATTCAAATGTCATCTTTTCTATTTTGAACCATCCATATTCACCAGCCTCTATCTGACACAAATATTGCCCTGAAGATATTATGGTTCCTGGTATTTTTAATTAAGAATCCTAATCTCTAACAAAGTTATACAGACTCGGCAGCGTTTGCAAAGAGAAAGCGAGAATGAGAGAAAAATTGCTCCAAGCTGAAGGCAGAGAGTAGAATTATTATTAATGGGAAATCATTGAATTTTGGCTCTACTTAAGCCTGAAACATTAAGCATTTCTCTAATGGTTCTCTCTGTGGTAGTAAATTGACTGCAAATTGTCATTTTTAATGGAAGAAGTGATGATCCATTCAGCTCCTACAACAGCTCCTCAGCTTAAATTCTCTCTTCCATTGTTTATTTGCTATTTTAATACCCCAGCTTTTAGAAACAAGATAAATCCTCCTAACCAAACTTCCCCACCCCAATAAAACTTGCTTGAATCCAAGCTAAATGAATTATCATTCAGTGTTACTTGTCTCAAAGTTTTCATTTAACTTTATACTAATTTTGAAAAGTGGTGTTGATGCTTATTGGGGTACTCAGCTCACTGGTTTTCAGCAGGAAATGTTTTATTTTTTCTTTCTAAAAACTGCCTCCCAACTATGCTGTGTCATCCTCCTTACCTGATGGGCATTGTCTCCCTTAATGATATCTTGGTCTGATTCCTTGGCTTTTCAGTCACTTGAAGCTATTAGCAGAGACCTATTCTGGTACACAAGACTTCATTTTAAATGATCATCTCCATTGCGATTAAAGTTCTTCCTTTCTCCTTCCCCTGCATCAGATAGAGCCACGTCCTGGAGTGAACTGCATCAAAGGGGTGGGTAGTGAAGGGATTGACGTAGTTTCCAGCTTCCTGTCATCCCTCCCCTCTCTACACAATCATCTCTCAGATGTTGAAGATGCTGAGGAAGGACAGGAGAAGGGAAGCATCTTTCTCTTGATTGAACAGATGTTGAATGTTTCTGCTTCTCATGTTGTATCGGTGGTCATGGATGTGCTTTGAGTAACTTTCTTTTGAAACACATGAGCAAACTTTCAAAGGGCTCTCTCACTGCACTGAAGTAGAATATCCGGCCCTGATTTTTTTTCTTCTTCCATCCTCTTCTTGGTCCTTCTCAAAGGTAGCACACCCCTTGACCTCTTGCTGCCTGAGGCCCTGCCCCCTGTAGGTGGTCATCTTGGATGGAATTGTGACTGGCAGTTAAAACTCTCTAATCTTCACTAAACCCTTAGAAAATTTATATACTCTTCTCAAGACAAGTGGCAAGAATGTGTTTTGCTTTGCTTCAGCAAATTTCTGGGTCTCATGGTCTCTTTCTAATTCTTTCTGACTGTTTAGGTTGCAAAAAGCAATGATAGAAAAAGTCACCAGCAGACTTACACGAGGGGGTGAAATAACAGTGTCCCATTAGACAGATCTCTGCTTTGAATGATTTTGAATGATTCCTTTGGAATTCATCGTCTTTCAATGGTTTATAGAAAGAGAAGTACTTTTCTCTGGAAAAATAATCCTTCAAAAAGTAGAACTTTTTTTCATGGTTCAACTCTAGATTGATGGGAGGTGACCTGTTTTCAGGGATGTTGTGGTTGGGTCAATTCTGATGTCTTTCAGCAGAGCTAACAGGCAGTGACTGGCTCCAACTGGTGATAGCTAGGTCAACTTTAAACTAGTTTCTATCACCTTTAATTCCCTTTTGGACCTGAACTATGAGTATGATAAGACAAGAAAGAATCTCAGTATCATCTCACTGTAAAATTTAACCTTATAGAATTTTAAGTGTATTTTAAATTTTAAATAAATTTTAACCTACTACTGAAAAGGACCCTGATTAGTAAAAGGAAACATGAGCACATCCAACCAAAGCTAGCCTGATTTTTCCACTCTTAATGGATGACCCAGTGATTTCTTCAGTACAAACTAGCTTTACCTTGGATCCTAGTTTCTTGATGCAGTAACTTTCCTTTATTTTCTGGTCCTACAGCTGAACTCATAGCACCATCCTATCCCCATCCTCTGCACTCCACTTACACACCAACTCTTCATGTTGTTTATGGTTGATCTTTCACGCACCTTGAGATGGAATTGCTGAAACACTGATAAAAATCTCCATAGTTTCTTTTTGATTTCCAGACATGTCCTTAAATGCCCCTGCTTGCCATATTCCTCAAAATCCTTTTTCATCAAATGAATCGTCAGTCTTCTCTCATAGACAAATGGAATGGGAGCCCCCCATGTTGCTATGTTTTTTCCACTTTCCTGGCCTTCCTTAGACCATTTCCTCTGATCTTCTCTCACATGTTTGCCTCCTTCTAGTAGGTGATGAGGAATAATTCACAGTTTTTCTCATAGTCTACCATAGGTGTTGATACTATTCAGGCCAATATTTAAGCAGCATGTCTCTGTCTGAATCAACATGCAAATCTCAAACTTGGCATATTGATTAAAATTTTCATCAAATATATGCCATCCTGACACATAGTTACATGAAATATAACTTCTATAAAAATATAAGAGAATAAATCAACCAGAAAATCTCAAGCTATAATAGGCATCGTTATCCTAGGAATCATAGCGAAAATAGATTATATCAACAGAATTGAAGAATTAACCTCAAACTGGGTGCTCTTTTTACTGCACTAAACTAAACTTCTTCAACTTAAGGTAATTGAAGAGTGTATTAAGTTTATTTTATTCAACATATATAAATAAACATGTTCTCCAACCCTGAGAAATTCATCATTGAGTAGGATCTGCAAACACTTGCCCAAGTAGTTCCAATAAAGGGTAAATGGGATTTGGTAATAAACAAGAGTGAAATCACCGGTTCTGATGGAACTACCAGGGGAAACTACAAGGAAGAAGTTACATGCAAGTTTGATCTTGGATGGTTACTAAGGTGAACATTAAAGAGTAAAGGAAAGGGTCATTTAAATGGAGAAGAAGGCTGAGCAAATGTTCATGAGAGAGACCTGAGGACATGGTCAGGGAACAGTACCATCTGTTGGGTCTAGAGACTGAGAGCTTAAGAAAAGTAAAAACCACAACATAGAGGAAGGAGGAATTTAGACACCAGATTTAATTTTGGGCTTGATTATATGAGCAAAAAGAATTCAGTGAAGATTTCTAGAGAATGAGGAAGTATGGTAAGACACAGTTTTAAGAAAATCAAAAGTGTCAACACATTTAAGTAAGACAACAACCTTAAGAGGTTAATACTGACATTATTGCTACTGTATAAATGAGGAAATTGAGATTCTGAGGGATCAAGTGATTTGTCAAAGGGCTCATGGCTATTAAATAAATGGTCACGGTATAACTTGAACCCACATAATCTGCCTGTACAACCTACTATGTTTAGCAGAGCATTCGAGTCTAGGTGTTGTGTGTTCGAGGCTGAGGAAGAGTCAGACATCAGGGCTGCATTATGAGAGATGGTGAACTAAATGTGGGCTGCAGTGGGGAACGTGGGTGGGGAAGACTGTCTACAGGAAGAAGGGCTGAGAGGTGCAGCAGGAAGTTCTATGTTATTTCTATGTACCATAGAAGAAGTTGAATAAAAGTGATGTGGTACTTCAGAGGAGTGAGAAATTCATATCATCATAGATCTCAAGGAGAACTTCACAGATAGAACACAACTGCATTGACTTACCTCTTACACATAGCTCTCTTACACATTGTGACCTAGCACAGATTGCAATGTCCAGTACATAGAGATAAGAATTAAATAAATTATTGCATGAATTCATAAATTATAAACTCAAGAGAGAGAGATGATATGGAAATATACTTCCTCTGTTCACACTTCTCCATTTTTCCTAAACATAACCACTCCCCATCAGAGCTGTTCATGCCTAATTTTTGACTGCTTATTTCACTAAATCTACCCTGACTGGGAGGAAGTCTGTTTTTCTATCTAGAAGCCTTTTTACTGGATACAGATTAAGGCAGGAGAGGTGGTAGACAAGGAATATAATGAGCATTGAAATCAAACCAACCTAGGATTGACTCCTGCTCCATGACTTTGAACAATATACCTAAACTTGTATTTCACCATCTGTAAAAAGTGGGAGATGATAGACTTCACAAATCATTCCAACATATCAATATATAAGCATTCGATTTCTATCTAATAAGGGGAAAGGATTAGACCCATTTAACATAGCTATTTAAGAGTACATTTCTAAAGTTAGGAGAAAAGGCAAAAGGTACACTGCCCTACTAGAAAATCATCATTTGCTTGGAATTAAGGAAATCTGGTTTAACAACAGAATTTTAGAATGAATCTTTCATTCTCAAAAGGCATGGGGGAAGTGGATGATGCTTTGGACTCATTCAATTGTGCTGTTAAATTTACTTCTTTATATGACAAAGTTAGCGAAAAAACTTCATGAACCAAAGGAATTTCACATTAGAAAACATAATTGTTGAAAAGATGTCATTTGTGTAATAAACAATCCTGTATATTGTATATACAGCACTTCCCGGTCAGGAAATCATTTCTCTGCTTTGGTGTTTCTTGTGAAAAAGGGATACTAATTGCATAAGCCATTGGGCTCTCATTTCCTTGGAACTGTCTCAACAGTGTAAAAACAGCAGTGATAACTCTTAACAGCTACCATCTTCTTGGTACCAAATGCCATAAAAGGCACTTTTTTCACAATCACATGTCATCATCACAACAACCTTAAGTTACCTTCAGAAGGTAAGTGTTAATATCTGTGTTTTAGAACTAAAATTTTGAGTCTTGAAAAAAATTAAATTACATGCCTAAGGTCATCTATTAGTAAGTTCGTGGTCTAGAATTTGCATTCACAGATTTTTTTACTTGAAAGTCATTTCTGATCATCCCCTTGACAGTTCTGGACTTATTCTTACCAATATATGTCCCTAGAAATTTATTATCAACAAATGTAACTGACTGCTACCTATCTACCCTAATTGAACTCTGTTTTTGCTAACTGATGAGCTGTTGACCTAATGAGATGTTACTATATCATCCTTCTATTATGGGCTTGACCCCTGGAATCAGTGGGCATTTCTACTTGATCTCTTCTCAGAGTACATTTTCTCAGATTGACTTGGATTTAGATCATTGCTTATTCTAAGAGATGATCTCTCCTATTTCTGCTGCTAACGAATGAGTTTAAAGATGTCTAATCTCCCACTTCCCACTGTTACTGAAATATAATAGCTACATGCTCATTCATAAAACAGTATTTCTCTATGTGGAGTCTGACTGCCTACCTGCTTGATTTATTTTAAGGATATTAGAAGACTGACGTAAAACCACTTCCATCTAACTAAAGTTTTGTCAATCTGTTACTCTTTGTAAAGAACCAACTTTTGGTTTTATTTAAATTTCATTTAAGTTACTCCTAATTTCAATTTTCCTACTTTCTACTCCAATATTTAACATCACCTTCATTGCACTTACTTTAGGTTGGTTTTGCTCTTATTTTTCCAGTGTCTTAATGTTCAAGATTATGTTATCAATTTAAGAACTTTTTAAAAATATATGCATTTATACATTTCCCTCTCAGCATTCCTTTAACTGAAACTTATATGTTCTAGTTTGTTGAGTTATTGTTTTTATTCATCTCAAAATATTTTCTAATTCCTCTGTGATTTATTCTTTGATATATAATATTTAAAATATACATGATTGTGATTTTCTATTTTTTATTATTGATTTTTAATTCTCATATGTTGTGGTCATAGAATATACCACATGACTGAATCACTTCAAGTATACTACATATTATTTATCCTTCAGAATGTTCTGTGTGTGAATGAGGAGAATGTATTCTGCTATGTAAAGTAGACTGCTCCATAGATACCTGTTAAATCTAGTTGGTGCATACATACCCTTTTTCAAGTATCCTGTTGCCTTATTGATTTTCTGCTACTTTTTCCCCCGATTACTGAAAGGATATTGAAGCCTCCTACTGTTTAGTGCTATATCATTCTCATATACTGAAATTCGGCACATGGAAAAAGGCACATTTAGGTGGCTTTTAAGTTATAAAATTCAATGGTTTTTAGTAGAATCACAGGTTTATACAACCATTACCACCATCTAACTCTAAAAACATGTTTCATTACCCCAAATAAGGCCTATACCCATTAACAGTCATAACCCAGTCACTCACAGGGCCACTTTCCTGCTGATAAAAGACAAGCTGAAATGGGTTATGACTAAGGGGACAGAGCCAGGGTCATCATGGATGACAAAGAGATCACTTATTTTTGTCCCAGGGTACTTATTTTTAAATTTCTATGGTGCTTACAAGTAAAAGAAAGGTAAAATATGGTCCATCTCTTAGCATTTAGAAATATATTATAAATAGAATTGGAAGACTGAGGCTCACTTAATGCTCTTTTCATGAGCATGTGACCTCCTCTGTTAATTTTCTTCTTCAGAGAGGATAATACCACCTTCACAGAAAATACAGAGAAAAGGAGGTACTGGATTTTTTTAAGTAAAAATCTATGCAGATGTACATCTTCCTTCTACAATTCTACCTTCGCCCAAGGACATTAAATTTTCTCAAGGAAATTAAAATATCAAGGAAAGTGAGTTCAAGAAGACCATCTCTGTGATTGATCATATGGATACAAAATAATTGGTACCTTTTATAGGACCCTCAGAGAGTACTCTCAATATCCCCAGGATTACATTTCTTTACAGTTATTAGCCAACCTGTGCTCTTCTCTTCAGCAACCACGGCATCCAGGATCGAGGCCGCCAAGCATATTTTCCTTGAAGAGCCTCAGTGCCACTTTGCAGTCCCTGACATGGCTGCTCTGAGGACAAGAGAACGTGAGAGATACTCAGTATCATCAGGAATAATCCCAGGTACCATGTCAATGTCCTTCATCCTGCTGCCTTGACTGTGTATCTAGTGCAAATTGGAGAACTGGTCAACATTTCCATTGAAATACCCTGCTAGGAACCAATCTTGTTCAACCTTCACTTTTCTGAGAAACTTCTTCCCCAGATTTCATCTTTCTTCATCAGTCTTATATTTTCAATCTTGGGATCTCCTTGGTGGCGAAACACTTAACTCAATAGATGATGGGAAACTGCCTTTTCTAGAAAAATTCTAATGACTTAAAAAAATTTATTTGGTCCATGGTGTCAGAGCTAAGGTTTTATTTTTCTAAAAAAAGAGGAAACTATGACAGAAAAAACAAGCATCTTCCTTAAACCACTCCCTAAATGATTGTCACATATACAATCTAGTGTAATGATTCTCACTGGGCTGCACATGTGACCGCATCTCAGGTGCAGGCATACACTCCAAATCACTTCCATCAGCATCTCTCAGCAGAGAATTGAAAGTTAGTATTTTTTTAAACATTTCCAGTAAACACCCAAGACTTATGTCCACTAACATACACAAATGCTTCTCAAATTATAATGTGTAAAATTATCACCCAAGAGTTATGTTAAAATGCAGATTCTGGTTCAATACGATGGAGGTGGGAAGGTCTGAGGGTTTACATTTCGAACAAAACCCAGGGCGTGCCAATGCTACCTGTCCATGGGCTATACTTTGAATAACACCAATCAAAATAGCAGCAGCTATAAATCTAGACGCAACTTTGCAATCCCTTGGGGGAATTTTCAGATCTCTAGAGTTCCAGGCAGTGCCCACATCAGTTAAATCGGACTCTCTGGGAATGCCACACAGGTATTAAGATTTCAAAAAATGCATCAAATAAACAAAGTGTTTAGCACGTTTGTGAAACAGTGATTGAAGATTCCAGATCTTACAAATCCCACATGCAATTGCATCCAGAAGGTGGGAAGGAGGAGCCACAGAGATTCTAAATCACAAAGTAAGTTGATTTACAAAGAAGTCAAAATATATCATGTTTGAAAAGATCTCATGAACACAGAGAGAACATTAGCTTGAAGGAGAAAGATGCATGGTGTTTGTACAGGGGAGGCAAGGGTTGGTAATCGCTGCCTGTAAATATTTGGTAGTTGATGGAAAGAAAAGATAGTAAACTTGGATCTTACAATATCAAACAAGGTCTTAAATCAAGGAGAGAAATTTCAGGAAGCTGGGTTTAAAATCAATATATAGAAATTCTTCTATAAATTAGCTCACCAAAGATGCGAAGTTTGACTGATGAAGAGGTACATATTCTTATATCAGGTCAAAGAGTGGGCAGGCAAGAAGCCTTCATTTTTACTTACTCCTTCCCATCCATCAACCTCCCTCTCTAGGCCCCAGTAAACATTTGAATTTATTGGTTAATCCGGCCACATCTACCTTGGGTCTGTACACCTGATGCATCTATTTCTGCTATGACTCCTCATACAGCCACCATCATTTCTTGCCTTGAATACTGGGATAGTCCCTCAGCTAGAATAACCTCGTAACTAGAAGAGTCTCCTAATTAGAATAGCACCCCCAATCGAAATAACCTCCCAACAGGAGTAGCTTCCTAACTAGAATAGCCCTATAAAAGAAAATGGTCTCCTGACTTCCTTCTTCCACCCCAACAGCAGTCAGATTGGTGTTTTCAAAATATGAATTACACCATGAAAATCTCTTTCTGAAAGCCTCTGTAGTCACTCAACTGCATTTCAATGAAATCGACATTCCTTGCATGACCAATAAAGCTTCCATGATCTTGTCCCCTTAGCTCTAGACGCATCTTTTCTATTCACCACTGAGGCTGGACCTTACCAACCTCTCAAGCCAAGTTCTCCTTATTGAGGTTTGAATAAGCCAAGCAAACTCATTTCAGGTCCTTTGTGCTTGCCAGTCCCTTTATTTAGAAAACCAACATGGACGTGATCAGTTTCTTCTTGTCATGCATTGCTCAGATCAAAGGTCATCTCATCAAAGAAGCCTTCTCTCCTGGTCTCTCTGAATCATATGGCCCTATTTTATGTTGTTTTAAAATAGCACTCAATATAATTGACTTATTCCTTTGTTCAGAAAATATTTATTTAGCACTTACTGTATGTCAGATGCTTTTCTAGGCTAGGAGGATAGGTTGCTGGACAAGAAGGTAAAGTCTACATTCTCACGGAAGTGACATTCCAGGCAACTTTCTCACATGGTTTGAATCATGTTGACTTTTGTTTGTTGTTTGTCTCCCTCAATGGACGCCTGTAAGCCAGGAATCTTAGGAGTCTTTTTCGCCACTCTATCCTCAGCGTCTGGAAGAGTACCAGCTACATAATAGTGGCCCAATAAATATTTGAAAGAATGAATTAAATGACTGTAAGAATCTTGTGCTTATTGAGTTCTATCCATCAAAACACCTAGCTTCTGTCTCTCTTCTCCCACGTAAAGGTCAAGTGGCTTTGAGAAAAATCTAGGCCATGCTATTTAAATTATAGGTCCCAGGTCTGACATCATGTGGGACTGAGTTTAAAATGCCAATTCCCAGGCACCACTCAGAATTACAGAATCAGAATATATATTTATGAGACTCCAGGTAATTCCAGGTACACAAAGAGGGAAGCACTAACATAGTTCATATTCTGTGGGTTAAATATAGTAAACTGAGGCCAAGAGAAGCCATGGAATTCCCCGGGGAATCTTTCCTAGTCTCTGATTTATGTATTTCTTTCCCCATACTTTGAAACTCACAGGTATCAGCTTTGCATTTCAGTAGGGATCTGAGAAAAAAAACACCAGGCAACCTGAAAAGTGCGTCCCCTCTGAGGTGAGTACTGCGGAAAGCCCCAGTACTGGATAATCGGGACATGTGCCTACCACCCCGGCATCTCACGCCATCCAGCATCCATTGTTAAATGGCTTCTAAACAGGAGCTGCTTCTCTCAAAGGTCATCCCTTGGCACACTCTGAGATCCTGGTTTCCTCAATATGGGAGATTATTTGTGTCATTTTATTCTCAACTATCAGGAGGTTTTACCTTAAGCCATTCTTTCGGGAGGGCTGTTTCCTGCTCATCTTATCAGAGAGAGGCGCAGGTTTTTTTCCGCATATTCTCTGTGCAGACGCCATCTCTGCATGTCTGCATGGCAGCTGCCTTCCTGCACGTAGCCAGCAGGGCCCTGGCTCACTCTCCGGCTGTTGTTTTCCACGCGCTAGTCCCTTGGACTCTGCAATGCAGCAGAAGTTGTTCTGTGACTGATCAGCTCCTGCCAGTGTCGTTCTCGCTGGACTGGCAGGCTGTCCTCTGCAGAGAGCCTGCTCGGGACACTGCTCCATGTCTAAGTTCTCGAGAAATACGTACATTCAGCAATATCCCAGCTTCATAATTAGCACAGGAAAGAGAATTTCCAAAGGTTGTATTTCATCTCCTTTTCAGACCTCTGTGTTCAGAGCCCAGTGCTCAAGACATGCCTGAAGATGTTTATACCTCTTTCGTGACACAATATTGATTTATCCTCTCTCACATCAAATCTCTGCGATAGGAGGACAAGAATCTAAGCTAATAAATGTGAAAAAATTTTCTGAATTTTCACTTGAAAAAGCAAAACTGATTCTTCTCTTATCCGGGCAGAAGCTTGAAAGACTATAATTAATACTGCTCTCGTACACATGCTAAAAAATTAAAATAAATTACATAAATCGGCTTCCCTTAATTTTAGGGAAAAAAGCAGGTGTTTTGAAATCAGTCAGATCTGGGTGCGGATCACAGGTCTGCTGTGACCTTGAGCATAATGCTTAATCCCTCTGAGCCAAAGATTCTGCATCATAGGAAGGGACTAATCCTCTCCCTGCTCCTGGGATGGGGAGGCATCACTAGAAAATAGCTGCTTCTGTGGTTGTGATTATCCGTGGTGGGATTGGAAGCAGCACAGAGTATGTCATGTGCAGGCCCTCCAATCAGTGGCTGTGGACCTGGCATCTTAACTTATTTAAAAACTAAATGCATGCAAGTACATACAGAATAGATGTGGATAATCAATCACTGGCCAACAGGGAAGAGTAATTAGCAAATTCTTAACTGGATCTGCTTTCAGGGCTGATGGAAAGGACAATCATCTGTTGGCTCAGAAAGTCACCTCCTTAGGTGACAGTATTGGCTGAAGTGATGTCAGTGTGAGTGTGGGTCTCCATGCCTCATCCAGGGTCCTGTCAGGACCTGAACTGGGGTGGCAGCCTCTGTCCCAGCAGACACAAAAGAGGAATGAAGTTGTGAATCCAGATCTTCCTGATATCTGCTAAATGCTCCATGTCATTTCTATGCACACAAACTTTTGAGATTCTCTGATAAAAAAAAAGTCTTCTGCTGTTTCTTCCATTCAGACAGCATTAATCCCATGAGAAGGAAGAGGTCTTGGTCAAAACAAATATTACACGTAAAAGACAACTAAGCAACATGACCCAAAAGGATTTCCCCACACTCTATCCTTCCTGACAGATGTAATCACTCTCCATTGTCTGGCAGCACATACCAGATTCTGAGATTGCCTGTCCCTTTTATGACTGAACTTTATCTGTTTTCCCCCTTTATGAAGCTCCAGTGAATTCCATAAAGCACATAAAACAATACATAAAAGTATTAATACCAGAGAAGTGGACAAGAATTTAGTCTCTCAACTCCACATTTTCCATCATCACAGAATTTTCTATCAGTCGATTATTAAGTATTTGCTACACATCAGTAACAACCAGGGGCCTAGGGAAGGATGAGTTTCAATCCCCTTTTCCAGACTTTACAATATACTGTGGGGGAGAAAAAAAATACATGTGTGTGCATGTATATATATATGTACATACACACATATGTATGTGCATATTATAAATATGTACATATACATGAGTGTGTATATATATTATGTGTGTAATAAAAAGTAAAAAACAATGCTAGAAGAATTACTGATGGAAACAAAAACAATGACCTATTAATAATAACATCAACATTAATTCACTGAATGGCTCCTATAAATCAGGAACAATGCAAGATATTTATATAAGTTATACCTGATCCTTTCAACAGTAATGCAAGAGAAGAGTAATTTTTGTTTCCAGAAGAAATTCAGATTCAAAAATATTAAGAAACTTGTTCAAGACCATATGGCAAATAAATGCAAGGATTCAAACCTTAGTTTAGCAAGTTCTCAAACAGTATTTTCTAGACTCAGACAGTACTTTCTAGAATTAAGAGAACAGAGAAAGAATTCTCAATGATCCAGGTGTGTTATCATTTCATCTCCGTCTTGTCCATGCCTGCAGAGGTGATGAGACTGACAACTAGGCCAATGTATGGGGCCAGCAATAACTTGGTATCTTGAATTTAACCGATGAACCCTTGAGTGAGGGGTGTAAAGTGTCACATTCATCTATTCAATATGAGAGAGAGAGAGAGAGAGAGAGAGAGAGAGAGAGAGATTATGACTCAGCAACTTTTTGCTCTTTAAAAAAAAAGACAGAATAAAAGCATTTACGACAATGATTCTTGAATGGGTCTATGAGCCATCATGTGGCAAATACATTATGCTTTTCCATTCTGTTCTGCATATTCACAAGCACTTCACTGCCTAGAATGCCTGTCATTCCCAACTTTGATAGGTAACCTCATTCCATGGCCTATCCAAACATGCCCTCCACATGAAACCCGTTCCCAATACACCTGTGTGGCTTAACAACCCCTTCATTCATGCTCTCACAGCTCCTGTTACCTCACTCCATTTAACAGAAGACTGAACTCCTTGAGGGTAAAAATTGCTTTGGATTCATTCTTTATCCATAGCTTCTAACTCACAATGGAGAATTAACAGGTATTCAAAAAAGTCTAGATAGATGAAAGCTAGAAAGATGGGCACAGTTATGCTTCTGTCTTTAGAAGATTCCAGAAGGCTCCAGAGGACAGAATCAATCTCTCCCTGGCACCGTCAGCCATGCCAGCACTTCCAGACCAGGGAGAGGATGAAGGAAAACCACGGTGGTGGAAGACTGTTTTGGTGGAAAACCCCCAGGAAGTGAGGAGCTGACAGCATTGTTAGAATTAACCGAAAACCTTTATAGAGAGAATGTAGCAGGGAAACTTTTTTGCCATAAGAGAAGAGATCCCAGAGGCTTCCTACATAGAACCTCAGGAAGCTAACATGTTGTCAATGTCCTGACCTCCTCAAATTAGTTCAATGTATGAGGTCCCACACTCTATGTGACATCTTCTCCTCCACACACCCATACTCCAGGAATTCGCTTCCGTTCTCAAAGGTCACTTATTTTCTCCCCTATAATCAAAGTTGCTCTCGGGATGTTGTAACAATGACTGTTAGTCTAGCACAGATTAGAATGACTCCCTGCCATGAATCATCCTCCGGACTGATATTACATCACTCCACAGCAGCATAGCACGATTTAGAGCAACTTGGAATGAATGAATCTCTCACTCTGACTGCTGAGAACATTATGCCCCAGGCACTTCAGTAAGTATAAGCCATGACACTCACAATATTCCTACATGCCAACTCATCCTGGCCTTTTTTAAGAGGAAGGAAGGAGGAATGAAGTCATGTGGGCAAGCAAGAAGGAAGGAAGGAAGAGAGAGGAGGAATAAGCATTTTTTAGATTTATTGAATTGTTCGTTCAGGTTGCTCTGTCCCCCCAACGCCCACTGGCCACCCTCAGGGGTGCAAAGAGGTCCTCGGTCTCTGTGGGGACCCACCAGTGCCACAGACTTAATCCCTGAGCTACGTCCCTAGTAATCATTTTTGTCTCAAATATAGGACTTCTTAATCCCTTAAACTGTAATAGAACATTCCCCAAACATCTTCTATTATCGCTCCATGGTCTTTACTATATTTAAATGATAATGAGTGCATATTTCCTGTACAATTTCTGTGCTCTTTCCCCAGACTCTAAGTCCAATAAGATAATCATCGTGCCCATTTTATTTGTATCCTTGGTTCTATTCCTAGCAACTGGCATAATGCCTGTCTCATAATAAGTATTCAAAAAGTATCTGTTGATACATGAATGATTGAAATCAGTAAATCCAATATAACTTTTAATAAATCCACTTTACTAATGACAAAACTGAAGCTTAGCATTTGAACACAAGGTCAAGATCAAGTTTTAACAGCGTTAAATGAATGAACCCGTGCTTTTGACTCCTGAGTCCATGCACCTTTCTTCTACAACCCTCTGCCCTTCTCTCGTCTTCAAGTAGAAACACCCTTGTTAACGGTGTCAGACACCTGTCTACTGTCTTTCCCCTAATTTTTGCATACACACACACACACAAATTTAGATAAATGTCCTTTGTTGTCTGCATTAGAACTTTACTTGTAAGTTTGGGGGGACTTGCTACTATTTTCAGAACAAGAGGCCGTCTACTCTGGATCCAAATTAATTACTGAGTTATTTTCTCTACGGTTATTTTATTGGAAAAAGCATAACAACTGAATTTTACAATAAAAAAGAGATCAAACTATGAATAGTGGTAGAACGTATCCATCAAGGAAGCACCATAAAAGCAGAAAAACATTTTCTAACTTAAAGATGAAGCATCTCACACGCAAGCAGTCACTGCAGACAGAATTCTGGACCATTCAGAAGAAAACACTCACACTCCACAGACCCACCAGGTGGCTGGGGCACAAGAGCCTGGGCCTGAGGGTCACACAACATGAGTGAGCTCTGGGTCCTCTCTGTCATGATGATACGACACGCAGAACTAAGTTGCCCTGAGAACTGGGCGATAAATTGCATTTAGAGAATGTCGTAAAAGCCTTCCTGCCTATGAAAAATTGAAGGCTGAGAAAGACTGGGAAGTGACTATGATATTTCTTCGGACTGACCAAGGAAGAATGGCATTCACACAAGAAGGCCTAATAAATCTGAATAAAGATAACCAGGGGTTTTGAAAAAAAAAACCCAAAAACCTTGGCCCTTGAGTTCCAGGTAACGGTGAAGCTGCACAGTACTTCATTTCAGGCTGCTGCTGCAGACTCTAGAGATGAACCTCCCGGAGTCCGTCACCCTCTTAGCTCGCTCCCACAGTGGCTTCAAAAGCCATCGGTTCCATCTGCAACACAAACGTAGATTGAGAAATGTACAGGCAGAAGGGAGTGTCTAATTTGCACAGAACTGACAGCAGGGAAATGAAGGATGAGTTCGTAACATTTCAGCTGACTCTGCAGGACAACTTGGCTTTCTTTATTTCCTTCAAAATTGAAAGGAAAAGAAATACAAGCACAATTATTTCACTGCCTGGGGACGTGACTCTGCCCTTTTTCTCAGCCCTGTACCTGCTAGTCCCAACCTGATATCCAGTCTCACCTGAATTACTTCCCCATGGCAGCCCAAGCACATCTCTTACCTCCCCAGCTCGGGGGCATTCCTTCGATTCACCCATCTCTGAATTCATTTATTCTTTTTTTCTTAACTTTCTGGTGCTGGGAACTGGGGATATGTTGGTGGCTGTGACAGATAGGTACACTTACTCTGGAGAGTACATAGTTGGACAGGCCACTGCCATTCATGTGTTAAGTGCCTATCTTCCCAATTCCCGTTTGCTGGTATCCTGCCATCCGGTAAGCACTGTGTGATAGGCCCTGGGATAAGAGCTGTGAGCAGGTTATCAGATGTAAGTTAAGAATAACACTATGAGGCAGAGAGTGTCATGAAACCAATTTACAGATGGTAAGACTGAGGCCTGGAGACACACCACTGACGAAGGTCACTCAGCAGGTCACTCGGCTTTCCATGGTGAAGCCAGGCTCCAAAGCCAGCCAGTCTGACTCCAGCACCGGGGCACATCACCGTTATGATGTTTAGCCCCATACTTACCCATCCTCAGTTTTCTAGTGCCCCCCTCCTCTCTGAACCCTAGTCCAAGAGTTCCCTGAAGGCAGAGTTTCTATCCCATTTCTGTCTCTCCCACCTGCCTATCACACCCTACTTCTCTGCTAATATGTCCCAAGGGGACTAGAATCTGAGTCAATATTTGTTGGATTTAATTAAATTCAGTGGATACCTGATTTAAATTCTGTGATCTATCCTCAAACCGTCTAGATGACCTTTTTGAGTTCCTCTCACACATGAGCTCACTTTGTGCTTCAATATTTTTGCAGTTTCATTTACATAAACTCCTCGGCGTGTGTGTCTCCAGATTGTTTATCATGCTGGAAAGCTAGCTGGATTTGCTTTTATTCATGCATCTGCTGTTATAGAAAGTGGGGAGGCAATGTGATTTGTCCGAGAGGCTGAAAAACAGTTCAGAGAATAGATGGAGCTACTAAACTGGCTACTGGTTTAACCAGGCAAGCATAGCTCAGGAAGTGGTTTAAGCAGAGGGCTCTGCAGACCCTCTTTCTCGGTGATGCCCTGGGGTGGCTACAGCTGCCACCGCCCCCGGGAGAACCCAACTAGACAATGCAGCCACACTTCTCCTCTTAGTGATTCTCAGCTCATACACTTTGCATTTGTAGAAATTGCAAATCTAAATGCAAGAGAGTAATTTGGACATAGATCACATATAAATTCTCCTAATCTCCAATGAAGGCCATTACTGACACACAAGATGTGTACTCCCAATAACTCTAGAATCCATACAGACTTCTTCTGTGGAAGAAGATGGCTGTAACCGAGGAGGTCCCATGTGATACCACTACTCTTGAGAATTAAGTAGAATTATCTAAAAGACAGCATTTCTCTTGCATACACATTTGGTGGTAGTATAAGCTTGCTGGGTAATAGGGATGATATTCTTAAAGATGCTAAAATGATTTCGATATTGACAATTGTAATTATTTGGTTATAGATGATTTCACTAGATAAACAATGATACATGAACATGAGTTTAAAGCTCATTCTTTGTGCTATCACAATGATCAAGGCTAAGGAAATGAGCAGCAAAATTGGGACAATGCCTCCAGTATCCCAGCATCAAACCCATATCTTATTCACTTCTACCAAGAAGTAGGCTCTCGGGAATCATGCAAGATCAGTGAGAGAAACAAATTGAACCTGTTAAAATAGTGCTATGAAAACTCCAATACAGATAATACTAACATGTGAATGCATACATTCTGATAGAGTCATACACTAAAATGTGACATAAACATACAAATAAATGAGCCACTGCTACAAGACAACATAAAGAAATCTCACAATCAAAATACTGGGTGAACCAAGTGACAAAAGAGCACACACTGGACAATTCCATTTCTATGCAACACAAGAAGAGGTCAAACTTCCCTATAAGGGAGGTGGGTGGAAAAGATGGTGTCCGGAGTGAGATATACTGAAGGATTAGGTCTTCTATTGAATAACCGTGATATATTATTTCATATTTCAGTGTTTTATGGGTTAGTTCTCTTGTGTTTGATGACCCCTGCTCATTTTTTAAGATGTAGCTTCCTGAAGACATCCATAAAATGCTTCCCTTATCCTCTACAAGTATATCAAGTAACAGGTAACAAGTTTGCCTTGCTTTGTTTTGTTTTGTTTTGTTTGAGAAAAAGGAAAGAAAAAGGAATTTGGCTTTTTTTGGTGAGAGAGACAGATATCTGAGCACAGTACATAAGGAAGAGGCTTACTTTTCAATGGATCTTCTTTGGTTGTATAGATGACTTACTTAAAATGGATTTTATGGAAAAAAGATAAGAAAAAGCAAAAGTCAGGTGTTCAAGCTGCCAGTTTGTTCTGTTAGGAACAAAGGGGCAGACACACTCTAAAACACCTAGATGCTTTCTTCCGCTCATCTAACTCAACCCAGAAGTCACCTTCTTTCTTAAGACGGACTCTGTGTAGACAAGACACGAAAACAACCTGAAAGTTCGGCAACAGATGATGCATAAAGACGCTCTGGTCTATATACTCAATGGAATTCTATGCAGCTGGAAAAAAAAAAAAAAAAAAGAAACCATCCCCTTCGCAACAACCTGGATGGAACTGGAAGGGATCATCTTTAGTAAAAAGGATTCAGAAAGTAAAGAGGAAGTACAGGATGGTTGCGCTCTTCTGTGGAATATAAAGAAACACAATAAATAGACAAATCTCAACAAAGTCCACAGGACACATGACCGTGAACACCAGGGGTCTGGAGAGGGGAGGGCAGGAGAGAGGGACCAGGGGGTGGTGGAGGGCATTGAAACTGGTGGCGGTGTGGTGTGAAACACACAGAGACTGATTTTAATATCCTAAAACGCATATGTCAATGTAAACAAAAGAAATGATCAAATGATTAAAAGTGCAAAAAAAAGAAGGCATTGATTTATTTGATATATGGCAAATCAAAAAATGTGATCTTAGACTATTTTGCAAATAAATTTACCTCAGTAAGTCTTTTTTTGTTGGTTTGTTTAAATTGAAGACAAGGCATTGAGCTGAATTTAAATGGGACCTTCAGTAAAGAGGTTGTTCTTTTAAAAAACTGATAAGTTGGAGATGGTAATTTTCTTTTATAAAGTCACAGTAAAATTCTTATAAGACAGCAGAACTTATGAAATACAAATTCACAAAAAACAGAATTCACTTAGTATCCCATAAGCATAGTGGGTCCAGATTCCCCAAACCAGTTCCCTTGTGCCCACTCTGTGGTTCCTCGTCTACTCTGTGTGATAAGGTCCCTTAAGGTGGCACTATGGACACTTAGTATAAATTAACATGCTTTCACCTTGAAATCAAAGAATCTGACTTTTGAGAGCCTGGTATATTTTTCGGAAATAGAATCCACAATCAATTATGGTGACATAAATTTAACGTTACCATAAATTGCAAACCACAATGATGATGCTGTCTTCTGGAATCCTGGAATCCACCAATCTAATCTTAAACTGCTCTGATAACAAAATATACAAACACTGATTTATTCAAACTTATGGCAGGTGTTTATTTCACATTCATGTGTGTTGATGCAAAAATAAGAAATGCTCTCTGTTTCACTGAAATGATGTTCCAACAAATTATAAACAGGAAGAAAAGAGATAAACAGAACAGAACAAAGGGGTAAGTTCGGGCCTTCGTGTGAAAGGGATATGATTCAAGCCTCATCTCTCCCAGTTCATAAAATGATATTGAGCAAGTCCCTGTACCTCTCTGAATTGTAAGTTCTTCATTATAAGATGGGATTAAAAACACTGAATAACAGGATATTTAGGAGTACCCGAAGAAATCACAATGAAAAGCACCTTGTATACAGTAGGTATACAACAAAAGTTTCCTTTTTTGTGTATTTCCTTCCTATGGTATCTTAGCATGGCCTGTATTAAACATGAAAAGACTACCTTTGCCAAACAAACTTCAGAACACAGATATTCTAAAGACAATATGATGGAACTTTTTAAAGTTTTGAGTAGAAAAGACCACAATTAAAATTTTCTCAGTTTCTGTTGGCTTTAGGAGATATTATCTGATCTCTCGGTATGTTAATTTTCTTATATATAAACATGGGGATAAAATCATCTCTTCTTTAAGAGATGACATTGGAAATGCCTAGACCACACCTTACTTAGAGAAACCGTGGAAACTTTGTCTTGTGTCTCTTTCACTTAAAAATAAGGGCAATTTTCATTTTAAAAAGCAATTTTCTATAATTCATTGCGATCATGGGAAGACCCTCAGAACAGAAACCCATCCAGAAATCCATTTGAAGGAGAGTCAAAACGAAGGCAAAGTTGCAAGTCAGTGTACATTTTCCTAGATTCTGCTTCTGGACGCTGAAAATCCTGCTGAGGACACAGCCACTCTTTGGTGACTGCTCAGTCGTCAAATGTTACCTTGCAAGTGATTGAAGCCTCAGCACTCTATGAGAGTCTTCTGATGATATGGGCTTCATCACCCTTTTCTCCAGTGAATTCCAATGGAGTCCAATGGACTTCTACAGTAAAGACCAGACATCACTCCACATACAGGACAGCTGCCTAGTTGACTTCAGGAAAGGAACACACAGTCCTCCCTCCACCAGTGGGACCCCATCACTGCATGTGGGTTTCTAACCAACCCCCAAGTGCCTTTGTGTTATTCATGGCTAACCCAGCAATTCATGCTTAAGTGTCTACTTAAGAAAGTCTTGCACCTACACACCAGGAAATCATGCTTTGGAAAGTTCATTCCTAAAACTGAATCGTGCTTCCTTAAAAATTCCTATGTTGCAGTTTTAACATCCAAAACTAGAAAACGTGACTTTATTTGGAAACAGCGCATTGCAGATGTATCAGTTAAGATGGAGTCAGACTGGAGTAAACCAGTATGACTAGTATATTTATAAGAAGAATGACATACACACAATGAGAAACACATGTGAAGACCGGCGTTATGCTGCAAGTCAAGAAACTACCACAAGTTAGGTGACCAGCCTGGGACAGGTCCTCCCCTAGTGCTTCAGGGGGCAACATGGTCCTTTTGTCATCATGATTTTGATCTTGTGGACTTTAGAACTATGAGCCAATAAATTCCTGTTGTTCTAAGCCACCCAGTTGTGCTTCCTTGTATGGCCATCCTAGCGAAATAAGGTGATAGTCAATAAGCACGGGTAAAGCTGACTAACTGACAAAATATTGAACTAACTTTCTTCTTATCGATACATAATATATTATGTCTCTGTTCTGAGTCTTCTAGGCATATCCAAGTTCCCTGCCCTAACTCTTACTTGGGACTTACGGGCTTCCCCCATGATACTAAAACTAAAGTTTCAGTGTCTAGGAGTTCAGCAAATTATATATTGAAACTGCAGTCACCTATGTTGTCTATTCAAAACTTTCTGATCTCAAGTGGAATTTTCCATCATTTGTGTCTGCAGTTCCTCACAGAAGGTGTCCCCATGGAAGGCCCTCCCCGCACCTCCAGAGAAAAGACACAGATAGAGTTGCTATCTCTGTTAAGCTGGAGCAAGGAGATTGTGACTTCCACCTGACACATAAATGAAATGTGATAGGCTACAGCTTTTGCTGAAGACAGCACTCTCATGAATGGATATGATCCCAGGACATCACCACACTTGATCTGTCAACAGTCAGCTATGCTCTAAGGGGAAAGTGCTTTGTAGACATAATGTAATATGAAGTCACTATGGCTGAGGTGAACTAGTCACCCATGCAGGCCTATGATAATACCTGCCTAAGAAGAATACAGAAGAAAACTACAGTTTTCATAAAGGCTCTGACTTTCCAAAAAGATTATATTTCAGAACGTGTATTCATTCATTTCAGTTGCCATGGACACAGGCAGCTGTGTGGGTATGAAGCTAGCTGTTAAGGTAGGCAGTCAAAGGAGACCCATGATTAAAGCAGATCTCAGCTTGTCTAATGAGCAGTAATAAACCCAACTGTTTGAGAGAACTGCCAAGGTGGTTTATTGGCTTCCCGTAATAGTCCTTAAGTCACATTTGCTGCATGAATAAATGAATGAACAAATAGTTCATTTAATGGGTATAATTTGAGGGCCTGTGTGCGCCATGCATTATGCCAACTGGCAGAGAGACAAGGAACAAAATATGGTTTCTGCCCTTAAGAACCTCACTCTTTAGTGGAGGAGAAAGGTCTATAGGGGTAAAGTTTTTCAACAGACAAATTGAATATACTACAAGAAAAGCCATTTTCAGGGGGAAAAAGACAGTGCCAGGGACAGTTACACCAAGGGGGACATTAAAGCTAAGTGGATTTGGTTCCAATATATTTGAAGATCAAGAACATTCATGGCAGATGGTAGAGTATATGGAAAATGCAGAGTCATGAAAAAGCAAAAATGTTAGAAGACTGCAAGAAGGATTCTCATTCAAACAGATAGTTCCAGCATCCCCAGTACTAACCAGTGACACCCCAGTATCTAGCCACCTTAATCATTCGGAACATGGCCACAAATCTGCCAAAGGCTCTCAGCGCAGAGGTAAACGATGAGAAATTCCATGCACTAGATTTCTTCGTGGAATAGTAACACAATCTTTAGAGCAAAAATACAATAAAGTAATGCTTCACGTGGCATCAGGTTTGCTCATTTACAAATACAGTTATCAGTAGTCTTTTGGGAACCCACACAAGAATACTAGCCGAAAAGAAGAAAGACAATCATTAAAAATGCAAGAGTCTAGTAATCATCATACTAGCCCTCTTCTTCCCCAGTAAAATCATGAGTGCAGCTGCTAGAATGCTCACATGCAATAGGAAAGTATAATAATTTATATTTTTAATGATTGCTCTAGTCAAGAACACTACTTAAGGTCCTAAGTACCCTTTTTGCTAAAGTAAGTTAATACGAAATGACTAGAAAATTTCCCAACAGAATTACTGAAACATTAAGTCTTGCTTCGTTATGGAGTTAGTCTCTGCTTATTTTCCAATGGTTTTCATGAAATTATCTCTTTCTGAAAGGGCTGACTGGAAAACTGGGATGTCAGGACACTTTCATTTATCTCATAATAAATGGAGCAAATCTTGACTTTCTTATCCCATTTCTGCATGTAACAAACAAGGCCATTAAATTAATCAAACGGCAGCTTGTATATGGAAATACATATTTTATTTAGATATAAAGGAGCAGAAACATCCTTCTAATGGGCTTCACACTGAAAATCAAGAGAAGGAATTAAGTGGATTGAATACAAGAGGAGACTACATTCTTGAAGCACTGGAGGAAGACTGTAACCATAAGGACAGGGGCTTGGAGTCAGGTTACTGGAAGATTCTATTGTCCTTACACTTCTCTGCAAAGATGCAGAAGAGCTCAAATGTATACGGTATTAATCACATATGAAAAACTCATCTTAGCTATTATATGGCTTATACCCAAAGAAAATCAAAATTGCATTTTAACTCTACTACCTGTTAAATGTTCACGCATCCAAGAACTTGCTTTATTCTGAAAAACTGTTTAATCTCTAGAAATTGATTTATCTATCTAACTTTCAGAACCCAATTTACTTTTGAAATTCAAATGAAGCAAATCAGTATAAATGCATGCACCTCATTCCATGACTCTTTTCTTTCTAACAGGAATCTCTAGAGAACAAAGATGACATCTGGGTAGCTTATTGCTGTACGTTTTTGCTCTCCCAGTTTCGAAGGGTCTTTGCAAGGTTCAAAATCACATGTTAAGTGCTGGACAGAGAAGTAATCAGGAAATAGTGACTGTTATTATTCTGAGCATTTGAATCTCCAAGAAAGAATTCCCATCTACAGTAAGACATCATTAGAGAACATTTCTGATTTTAAAATAAGTACATAGTTTTTCTTCAGTTAAAAATCTGACTCATTCCTCAAGTGACAAATAATGCCCTCAAAGACTTTTGGTTTCTGCAATGAGAAGACTTACTGCTCAGAAGCAGATTTATATGAAGTTTCATCTTACAGTCCTCTCAATCACAGAGGCTCCTTCAAGGCTCTGGAATACCAACAGCGTATTCAATCATGTGATTGTATAAAATTTGAAAAATAATATTCTTAGCAACAGACAGTTAAGACTATTGACTTTTCACTTTATCTTTGTTACATTTTCATTCCTGTCAAGCACAGGTACCTGCAAGTATGTTGGGCACCTATCTAAAGGAAAGCTGAATTTGGACAGAGTGTAACTTTAAAGAAATATATTGGTGTGGTTCACAGTCATTTATGGGTATATATGACTCTGATAGACATTCTGTGGTATGCTGATAGAAGTCTGTCCAACAGCATCTAGAAGAGATACTAGAAGTTGATGATGGAAGAGAGACAAGGTTTAAAATGCACAGAGCTGAAATCTAGTCTGCAGAAAATTCTTCCAGTTCTCATAATTGTGTAGTAAAGATGTATGATAAAGATTTCCCTAAATTTGACAATTCCACAAATTTAGGTATCATTACTAAAATAACTATTTTAAAAATTCAGTTAACCATGATAAAGACAAAACTGAATTTTTTCATCTTTCTATAGATATTATCATAGGACAAGATAATCAAATAGTGATTAGCCAAAAATAAAAATAAAAAATTGAGAAGGCAAAACAAGCAATTGACTATTAACAATTTTTAAGTTCTCAGCCTTTAAATTCTTTCATATGTTGCAATTTATATTTTCTTTTTTTAATAGAAGTATTTTGAAGAAAAGGAGAAAGAGAGAAAGGGGGGACATGAATATGAGAATAGAGAAGGGAGTAAATAAAGGAAGAGAGGGAACAAGCATCTTTATTTATTTATGTATGTATTTATTTCTATTTTTCACCTTGTCCACAGGTAATGAACACAGGTCCTTGGGATTTACAGAGCCCACACACCAGGACCTCAGCCTCCTGAACCACAAGGGACTGCTCCTAATTGACATTTTTTATTTTAAATGAATATTTAATATCTCATTTTGTATTTTTAATAAGAAAGAGCCCTCAAAACAATTAAGTTTCTAGTTCCATAAAATCTGAATCAATCCCCTCTTTGCATTCATTTTGAGCCTAAGGCTTGAAGAGATAGGAAAAACTCGGGGGCTCTCAGTCAGACCAGTGGGCCATCTATGCTCTGCCATCATTAATGTGAATGGGGAAAATTACCTGACCTCAGATATACATTTAATGCAGTCGGTGTGCCCTGGTGGGTTATATAGACAGTGCTTTTGGGGATCACATGGCAATTAATCACCCTCTTGTCTTCTAGTATCTAATCAGTAAATAAAGGACACCAGGAATAAGATGGAGAACAAATACAGTTTATATTCATGGACGTTTAATGGCAGCTCTATCATGGGTCTCCAAAGCATGAAGTGGAGACAAGAGGCCAATCTGCAAATCCATTTTCTCCCTCCATGGGAGGTAGCATAACCTGACTCATCCACCAGTCAAAATCAGTCAGAGAAGGTGGGAAACATGGGACCTTATCCTCAGACTGGAGATCCTGCTTGAATGAGTTTATTTCACGGAAACTTGAAACCCTTAAACCCAAATACTTGGGCATATGAAGTTCAATGACGTCAAGTAATAACAGAGCACCCAACATCCACATCGCTCCCTCAATAACATTATTCTGGTGGGGCCTGGAAAAAAAATAATTAACTTTAAAAAGCTTTCCAAAATAGGTAAGAATAAGAATTAACTTCATTTCATTTCATTTTCTCCTTGGAGAAAGTGGAGATGGGGTGTAGGAGAGAAAAAACAAGTGTGCCTTCCAATATCCCTTTCCACGAATAACTTCTCTCATGGGACATGAGTAAAGGTAATAAATATTTATCACTGAAAAAGGTCTTAAGTCTGGCTTAAATAAAATTCATGAATCATTTGAATTGAAGAAAAATACGGTAAAAGCTAATGTGTATATACTGACTTTATTGCAGAATATACCTGTTAACCTACATTCTGTAGATATTCATTAAATCTTAGAAC
Source organism: Solenodon paradoxus (assembly GCA_004363575.1). Classification (NCBI taxonomy): domain Eukaryota; kingdom Metazoa; phylum Chordata; class Mammalia; order Eulipotyphla; family Solenodontidae; genus Solenodon; species Solenodon paradoxus. Next base: position 87,431 of record RJWH01001149.1, on the reverse strand, counting down.
AACCATAAATCCTCCTGCTTTATGAAAAAAATTCTCAAAGCCAATAGTTAACCAACAGATAAAAAAAAGTATTATTTTTAATAAATACATAGCCCAGGGCTGCTAGGTTTAGTTTGCTTCAGGGAATTAAGTTATTCTGGGAACTTGATTCAGGTTCATGCACTCTGTGGCAAAAATATTTTTATTTATTTGATACTATTGTCAAGGAGAAATAACTTATAACTCCCAAGCAAGAGAACGATAAGATTTAAACATAATCTTACCATAAGTAGAGAGAGATTCCTGTACCTAGTTTTCCCCCATTGGTATATTGAATATGCATTAGCATAATGCTAGCTCTAAGAACTACAGTAGCAAAGTCATTTTTTAATCATTATTTAGGAAAGTGTTCAAAAATGTATTTGGCTGTTAAAACCTTTTAGCAAATAGCTATGACATGCAATTTGGGAATGTTCCTCTGAGGCAACATGTGAGAGCTTCAAACACTCTTTTGCAAGAACTACCACACAGTACTCAGTCAGAAACTTGCTTTGAGCTGTCCTCTCGTGACAGTGCTGAATTTGCTATCTGGAACTCCCCAGGAAACAGACACACCAGAATATTCGAAATAGAACGTAAAATGGGGGTGAGAGGTACTTAAGAGCATGTTGGTCCACCATAAAATTCTTCTTATGGGAATAAAAACTATTTTGAATAGCAGGAAAATATGAGGGGCCGGAGATTCCTTGACAGTAAATATAAACTTGTTATCATGCTAGAATCTCATTTGAGGAAAGGGGATACCAAGTAGGAAAAGGAATTCACACGGTCCAGCTCTTATAGAACTATGTTCTATAAGAGATACCAAGGGAAATACAAGCGTTTGTTTTTTGTTCTAAAATGAATTAGATTCAAGTGGGGGGAAATATTATAAATATACGTGAATAAAAAAACAAAATATCAATAGTGTTTTTAAAAGACAAGGCAGGGGGTTTGAATAGTAGGTATCACAGAAGACATGGATCCCCATGTGTGGTCAGGGAAAACGACTTCAAGAAAATGGATGTCGTTGGACTTCTGAGGGTAGTATGCTAAGGATGAAATAAAGGGTTAGAGAACACAAGTGAGTAATGACATGGAAACTGCTTAGACAAGGAAGCAATTGTGTATCAGAGTATCTGGAATAGAAATACCACCAATGTCACTGACAGTGAAATATGTGAAGCAAGAACTGCCAGGTCCAAGCTATTAAAAATGTCAAAAAGGCAACAAGATAAAAAATAACACCATATCAAAAATTCCAAACACTTTCATAAAATAGGTCACAATACTCAATTCATAAAACAACTATAGCCCAAGACCTTTGATGTCAAATAAGTGATGGAGGTACAACAATAAAAGAGACACACTCCTTCAACCAGGGGGCTTAGGATATATTGACACAGAAGAGGAGGTTATAAGCAGCTAATTGTTTGGTTAGTTAAATAACTACTCATACATATGCATATATATGAAATAAAGAACTATATGTATATATGATATTAACATTACATGCAAGAAACTATCAAATAAGTTAGTGATTCAACCTTTAATACAAATCAAACCCAAAATCTTTTAAGTATAAAAGAGAGTTAAATTTTGATTGTGATAGTCTTTAAAGGTTATATGAAGATGACATTTAAGCCAAGCCTTTAAGAATGAATTAGTCTAAATGAGACAGTGAAGAGAGAATGTCAGGAAGTCCAAACCAAAAAGTGAAGGAATGGCAATGTGAGAGCAAATGGGATGACCAAAGAATATTGAATAACAAATGTGACTATGAGATCTAAGTGGCAAGGGATGAGACAGAAAATAAACTGCTCGTAAAACTGTGAAGGATCTTAAATGCCATATGAACAAGGGATTTGTACAAAAGAACATTATTAAATCTTTTCTAAATAAGAGTTTTCAAATTGCTCCATTTGGATTATATGGAGACCACTCAAAAGCCAAGTCAGAGAAGAAAATAAGAGAAGCCCATATTTCAAAAGTTCATGTCAATTTAATTTAAGTAGCTCTGTTTTATTTCTCATTTTGTATTAGGCTTCTACTTCAAGCTTTGAACAAAGAAATACACAATTTTTTAATGTTTAGTACCCAAAGATTTGGAGAGATAATCCTGGTTCTTGAGTACAAGATACATTATAAAGGCAACAATAATATATAAAGATACTGTAATAATTTAGTTAGAACATAATGAACCCTAAATTAAAGAACTCAGCATTATGATGGGAAGGTTAATTAGTGCGACTGCTTCAGAAAACAGTATGGAGATTCCTTAAAAAAATAAAGATGGAACGACCAGTCAATCCAGCAGTCCTACTTCTAGGCATCTACCTAGAGAATATAAAAACACTAATCAGAAAAAAATATCTGCACCCCAATATTCATAGTAGCAAAATTCACAATAGCCAAGGCATGGAAACATCCTACATGCCCATCAACAGATGATGAGATAAAGAATCTTCATTGAATACATACAAATATATATGAAATTCTACATAGATGTTTAAAAACACAAAATTGTGCCATTTGGAACAACCTGAACAGAACTGGGGGTGATCACACTAAGAAAATTAGTCAAAAGGCAAAAGAGAAGTACAGGATGGCTTCACTCTTATGCGGAATATAACAAAACAAAACTAATAAAGACAAATCTCAACAAAATTCAGAAGATGCAAGACTGCAACTACCAGGGTGGTGGGAGAGGGGAGAAAAGGAAGGACAGAATAAGGTGGGATAAAGGGCATTAGAATTCTGGTGGTGTGAAATACTCACATACTGAGTTGAGAATCCAATACCCTAATAGGAACATAACAATGAAAAAAATCAAAAAAGATGAATTATTACAAAGGAAATCAATGAGTATAAATGAATAAAATTCAGGAAATATTTCTAAATGATAAAAGCAGGAACTACCCGCATACTGACTGTGGACAAGGAGGAGCAGGGTAGGCACAATGATTATTTCCAGCTTTAATCTCAAGGACACAGAAGGGTGAATGGTTTCATTCACTCAGATAAGAATCACAGGTTGAAGGAAAGATAAGTCATGGGACCTGTTTAATTTTACATATGCTCACTTCAGTTCCATGGTTTGCAACTTGTTAAGGATATACAGGTAAATATTCCAGGAAATAAATAAAAGTTAGAGATATGTCTTTTGGTATACAACTGCAGCAGAATAGATATAAATCTCCAATAATGCCCTTAGAAAAATTATTAGTGATGATGAGAATAGTAAGAGCTAATATTATCCAGGGATTAAATTTATTCTATAACTATTCCAAGAGTTTTACATTCATTATTTTATTTAATTGCATAGAATTCTATTAATAAAGAATATCATTACTGAGGCACAAAATAATGTTCAATTAACAACAGGAATGGAGATGTCTGTATTAAAAATCTGGCTCAGTTGTTTTCTATCATTATAATTTGGGGCAAATTGTTTAACCTCTCAGTTTCCCTATCTGTAAAATGGGATAACAATCCCTAGAGCGAAGTTGTAAAGTGCAGTGATGCATATAAAGTGTTTATAACAGTGTCTGGCACATGGAAAGTATTCAATAAATTTGAGCAATTATTTTTACCTTATTTTACAAATAATGGAAGCTAACTCAGAAAGAGGTTAAGTAACAACTAAAGGATACACCACTAACTAAACAATCAAAATCATCTCCTCCCAAGTCCATTCTTAACCTTTACCTTAGCCTGACTCATGCGGAGAAGAGGAAAAGGTCAAGGTGATAACTTTGGAAATGCCTATACTTTAATCAATAAATAGAAGCCAGAGTACTGTTCAATAGACTTAGAAGCCATGATTAGACAACCAGGAAATGCCATGGAGGACAGAGTTGCTAAGTTACTAGAGGAAAGAGATGGTCATATCTTTAAAACCTTCCGAGGGATTTCAGAGTATTAAAAAGGAAATGTAATAAGAGGCAGCAAGATTCAACAATCAGAAAATTCTCTGAAACGTTTAAGAGAGGATTGAGCAGATGAGATAGGACAAACACCAAATACAACTGTTTTAAACATGAATGTAAGGAAGGGGGAAAAGACATCAATTAGAGGATTTTAAATAGAGAAAATCAGTTCAACAGTACAACTCAAGGGAAAGCTTAATGCCAGTTCTTACGCAATGGGGAATTCTTAATCACTTTTCCCGGTAGACACAGGAACCCATGAGGAGGGAGAGGGTGAAGTTATTAGGTGGGGGCTGATCATTGCATCGTGACCGGGGAAGAAGTAGGAGTCCAGAGCCTAAAGACCACAGTGGGACATTTTAGCCTTGGAAAACAAAGACTCAAATTGCTTTGAGTCAAAAGAGAATGGGAGGCATGTTTATTATGTAGGGTATGAAGGCTGTGGGTGGAATCCCCCCATGGCTTCAGCTGTTTTGTGTAAGCACTGAGCAAGGGATTGTGTAGGGACCTTGAAGAAGAAAGAAAATTTCTCCATGGGGATAAGAGCACGCTTGCCGAGCAACTGTGAAGTACCTGCTGAGTTTTGAGCAAAACAACTGATTAAGCAGCTTCTATGAGGACAGTGAAAGAGATAATGAGCTTCCCATCCACAGAATAAGTTAAAGAGAAAGTGATGTAAATAATTCAGACAAAAGGAAATGCTTTTACTTAATACATATTACATCGAAAGAAGAAGTAGAGAATGTTAAGCAGTATTTGAAAAATACACAGTATATGAATGTATGTAATAAAATGCATAGCAATTGCCATGGAACTGCTTGGAGATGGGAAGGCACTGCAGTCTCCTATCCAGACATGATATTCAAGGACACACTAGAAACTTCTGGAACTGAGATTCCACTTCTGACGCTACTAATGATTTGTGAATGTCCTTACCTGTTCAGTGTTTCCTTTCTCTGACCTTTCATGTCTTCACCTACAAAATGAGGCTAAATGAGACATTCTCTAAAGATTACTCCGGTTTTAAGATTGTGTTAGTCTATTTTACAACTAATAACTTACTGCCTCTCTCTACCTCCCGTGTCTACAGAGATCAGCTTTTAGGAACAGGATTAGCTCTTCAGCTGACATGAAAGCAATGTAGTAGCACTCTCAGAATGTAGGTACGCCTCCCTGTTCCAAAGGTGGGGGTGCAGCTAGGACTCAGTAGGATCGTCTTCATTCTTAACTCTCTCTGCAGCTTTCTCTATTTCACCTGCATGGAGGAAGATGGAAGACTTCAGCTCCCGAGGCTTCAAAGATCACTCTAGATAGAAACTAGGATCTTGAGTCCCTATTCCAAGCCACACAGATGGATTGAACCATTTCTTCCAGTCAGTGTATTCTGAAAAGTGTGGTAATTATGCCTGTACATTTATTTTCCTAGAGGTCCATATTATGAATCAGGGAGAGAAGCTCTAAGTTATGCAGAACCCACCATAGGTATATGTCAAATGATAGCCATGTACGCTTGAGCCATGAGTGGACAGGTCTCAAGATCAGTACATTGCTTTGTTGTAACAGAAAATATGACCCCTAGAGAGTTGTATGCCTGTCTTCTTTGCTGCTTCCTTTAAAAGACCCATCCCCCTAACTCTTGTCCCTTTCAGGCCTGAAGACATCCACTTTCAACTATCTGTGGTTTTAATTCCTTGCATTTTCATTCTCCAGGCATGTAAGAGAAGCATGTGAGTAGAATTCTGAGCACACTGAAGACATTCAATAAATATTTGCAGAAAAAGACATGGCTGACCAAATCCTGGCCTCTCATTCACAAGAAGCCACACTTAGAAATTTCACTCCAATTAAGCTATAAGAATTTTTGTCTGCAGTTGAAATAAGTTATCAACATAGAGTGATATGGTGGGGCTAGTGTTTTATCTATTCTCACAGGGGTTCTTAACACAAGTCTATTATACTGACAACTATGGGCACTTGGCAAATTCAGTTGAAACAGAATTAGTAATATGATTTCATAGGTATGTCTTCCTCCACCCTTGCTAACCTGCCACATAGGAAGAGTTGATTCCTAGATCTAAATATTTTAATTGCATTAGGAAATACTGTTCGCAATGATCACAGTCATTTCCCTCTAATTCAGATGCCCAGGCATAAACTAATGCATTTGTAAAAGTGTTTTCTCAAAGCTGTTTCATTCAAATATCCATTGAATAAATGTGCATTTATTTCTACTTGAAAGTGCAATCACAAGTTTCATTTATTATAAAAACATGTGAATTGATATCAGAAAGATGTTCCTCATCAACACAAGTAAATCAGAAATGATTATTTAAGTGTTATGATATATATAAAAATAACCAAAAGGTAAAAAATAAAAGAGGAATATTGAAAGAGTACATGTTTTATAGTAAAGCCATGATAAAAATGAAAAAGAAGGAACTAGATTTTACAAAATGAATATTGCCTCAAAATATAATCACAATTCCCTTGTAATGAGCACAGAAGGACTTTGAGAGAAGATAAGGTTGATGACATTACAGAAAAGATCATGCTCTTAATTATTTTTATCGTTATAAAGTCTATAAACGCAAGCCATAGTCTTCATGCAGCATAAAAGCACATTTTTAAAAAGTCTCCATTAAAATCTTAATAAAATAAAAAATTTGACTCACTAAGATACCTTTATATAAATCTAGATCTCATCCAGGTACAATCATACTAGAACGAGGCTGATATATGTCTTAAACTATGAATATTAGAACTGATTTAATGGTATCGAAGCACAATAAAATTATCATTGTTTCCATTTGATGTTCTCCTCCAACTGTTGCTAGGAGACGACTGCAGCAAAAGACATATACCTTATAGAATCAGAATGTTAATCCATATTTATGTATTAATCAAGAGTAATCTTTCCAGCAAAGCTGTAACAGAAAACCACCCTGAATAGGCATTTTGATGGTTCCTTCTGTGTTTGAAAATAAATCAACATCCTATTATGGTGTGATCTGATCTTCACCTACCTGTTTGGCTTATTTTCTTCTTATGTCTTCTAACCAAACTGGATTTGTCACCATTCCCTGAATATACTTCTGCCTCTGTGCCTTTGGTCATAATAGTCTCTCTATGCAGCAGGCCCTTCTTCATATCTTCACCCATAGAAATACTATCCAGTCTAAAGTTAGTTCACACAAATACCTCTTCCTCTATGAAATATTTCCAGAACTCTTAGTGAGAAGCATTCTTGTCCCTGAACCCTCAGGGTATTCTGAATTTCTCTAATTGACCCATTCCTACTGACCTGTCACCTTTCGGTGTTGTCAGACTTTCTCTCTAGCCTTATGACACCCACACGCTCTGCCTGAAGATAGAGCTATTGTCATACATTGAAGTCTCCTTGTTCAACTAAATTCTTCTTGAAGTCAGACATTGTTTTTTTCTTCTCAGCCTTTCAATTTTCTCCACTAACACTGATCCTCTTTAGACATAAGGCAAGTATTTGTTGAGTGAGTGAATAAAAATACTTTAAAAATCAACACATGTAGTAATGAAATAGGAGAGGATGCTTCAACAGTCTCTGCATTTTCAAGATATTTTACAATGTGTACAATTTTAATCAGATAAAACCAAGTGTATAATAGAGAGCAATTTCAAAACAAACTCAGCTCAATATAAGAAAATACTCTAATGCATCTAAACATGCTGAGTTTCCCTCAGTTTATATCCATTTAAACACTTGAATTCAATGGCCACTCAACTGGTCAAAGGAAGCTACCTTCAATGCTTTGGAACTTCAGAACTTTCTGCCATATGATGAGAAAAAAGAACATATACAGTAGAAGGACTTAGACAAACAAATTATTTGTAACACTCTGAACACATGGAAAAAATAAGATTGGTTAAAATACTGTCTGTAATGGGAATTTCTCACCTTAATGTAAGTGCCATATCCGAGTCATTTGTCCTGTCTATCGACACCAAAGTCTAGCCAGCTCACAATCTAGCTACAATGATAATTGAAGCAATTTCTGAACCCAGAAAAGACATATAACAAATAAAATACCCTCTGGAATGAGAATATATATTGCTTAACATACAAAGCAACAAACATGGACATTTAGTGGGTTCAGTCCCACGTTCTTCATGAATAGGAAAACTAGGTGGGCTTAATCTAAATTTTTTAAATGCAGGGATACAGATATTCTAGGGTTTGTATAGAAATACCTGGGTAACCCCAGGTGTGTTTTATAAAAGTATATTCAATAATGTAATCTTACATTTTAAAAATGAAAATGAAAACTTTATCATTTGTGTACAACCTATAAAAATTAAAGCGAAATGAAATGCCTTAGGCTGTTGAAGTCACACTTTGCATCAACAAGCCTTTCATGAAACAGCCTGACTGACTTTCAACATTAAGTATAGAGACAGCTGAGCGAAGCTGGTCCCTTACCTGCTCACCTCAGCCCTATGCCGCCCTTGTCAGGTGGTCTCCATACTGTGATCATACTCAGCACTCTTTGGACATGGAAAAAGAATGAAATTCATCCGTGGGTTAATAGAACCAATCCCCATCAGGGTCCAGAATGAAAATAAATCTTGATTTGCACAGTGACAGGACAATTACTGGGACTCTGACAGCCCAGGACATGACTGTTTAATTGTGCCCAACTAGACCACCTGGGTGAGGCATGCGCCAGGAAGAAATATCAGCATTTCAGAAACAAGAGAGCTGAGCTTCAAGAAACTAGTTTGAATGATTCCTCCTTAGATGCACCACTGAATCACTGCTTTCTAAGGGCAGGGATTTGCAATTTAAGAAAAGCAACAATTAGCATTCTCGAGTTTTATCCTGCTCATTGCATTGGGAGTAACCCAACTCTCCAAGTCATCTCCCTTGCATATGAACATCTTCATTCAATGAGAGTGGTTATGTGGTTAAGTAGAATGAAGAATTGAGTTTGCTGTCAGGTCCAGATAGTCAAAAAACCTTCTTGATCTATATTCTCAGGTTCTGATCACCCCAAGATGCAAGAACTTCTCAGGAAAGTCTGAATTGAGGCTTCATGACAGAGTGATATTGTGAGCTCTCCAGAACACCGCATCTGACTTGTGAACAAAGGAAGGTACCTGCTTTGTCACTTTGATATGTGATTATGCAAAATTATGATATGATACAAAATCATGTGATGTACCACCAAAAGGATATTAATAAAAGTGTAATTCGTATTACATGTATTCTATGTGTTTCTGATCATCCATGTTTCACATTTAGTAAGTACTCAGTCAATATCTATTAGCTAAATGAATGAATAGATTACAATCATGCCATGATCCTCACTAGAAGAGAACTTGAAAAGTTTAAACAACTGAAATAATGATGTAACAAAAGCAGGATTATGGATGAGATTTTTGTTTGATAATTTATTTTTATATCCTAGCAGTAATGCCTTCCTAAAAACCACAACTTAAATTGACATTTTATCCAGTTCATCAAGGGTTATCAACTAAACAGGTACTTATGATGAGACCCATTCCTAAGCCAAGGTCTCTGTCCCTGAAAAACACAGGCATCCTGGAAGATGGGGCAGAATAATAAAACCAAGTTCCAAACAGGTCATGCCTTAATGGAAACCCAAAAGAACAAGACACAGGAGAGCCCCAGAAGCAAAAATAGCTCCAACTCATGCACCAGGAAAATACTAGAGCCTTAAACACTCAAAAGTAAAGCATTTGTTTGGCCTGCTGCAGCAATTAGCAGCTGAATCTGAAATCAATGCAGCAGACACTTGAGCAATCGGCAGCTCAGGGCTGCAGGCCTCCAGTCATCAATTTCCAGAGCTTTAGGGCTTGGGTCACCTTACTTGTATCAACTCAGACCCTCTGTGGCTCAGGGTGTCAGGCATAGAGTCATTGCTCCCTTGTAAATGACCCAAGAATCCTGATGGTGCTCTAAATCTGCAAAAACTCCAGGAAGGAACAAGTCACAGAAAGACTGCCAGACAACTGACCAGCACTGCACAGAACTCAGTCTTATTTAGAGCAATCGAACAGCTCTTACTCCAAATCCTGAAATTCAACTCCCTACCTTTGGGACAGCCCCAAACGACCTTCTAGCTTTATCTCTTACCGCACTAGCGTTTCCTGTGCATCTCGTACAAATTCAGCCCTGGCCATCTACTTGACATTCTCTGAATATAAACAACTCTTCAACCCATAAAATTCTGCTTGTCTTTCCGTCTCCCAACACATCCTTGAAGAATTCCCTGAAGTGCCTTCCCCCATCACCTAATCAAACTAATTTCTCACTCTCTCCCGCTCTAAGTTATTATGCCTTCATCACACAATAGCAGATATTTTCCTAGCTGTGCCTCTCTGATTTGATTATTAATTTCCAGAGAAAGTCACTTCTTTTTGATCTAACACGGTGCTTTGTCTTGTGCGCTGCACATCCTGACAGCAGTAAGTCAGGCTAACGTAGCATCGTACAGAAGATGCTTATCTGAGCACCAGAATTATGGCAAAAATAGTCAGTGGTGATCCACAAGGTCAAGATCGTTATTTATAACCAGACCTGGAAGAAGACCATTAGCATGATTTGAAAAGATGAAAAAATGATTCATTGCGAATGGCTGAAGCTTCTGAAATGAGAACTGTAAAGAGTGTGTTACATGATTACTAACAATGAACGATGTATCTCAAACATGTGATCTGAACTCAATCTCCAGTGCTTTAGAAAGAGGAAAGTCGGTCCAGTTGAGCACATCTGCTTTTTGCCTTCAATGTTTGTATTACCGACCAATGTTTGTGTTGCCTGTCAACTCTGCAGAGGCCAAGAGAATGCTTTGGGGCAGCAAATGACAGTCTTATGTTTCTCTCTCATTGTCTGAGACACTGTAATAAAACCTCATTAAACTATGCAGCTTGGTCCCTACAGACTGAAGGGAAGTCAAAGGGATAGAATACCATGTAGGAAAGCAGGGTTCCTCTCTCAGGGCTGCAGTAACAGCAGCAAGTGGCACAGACAAGTGTATGAACTGCCTAAAGAGGAAGCTAAGAATAAGGGAATAAGCCAGAGCATGTGGAATGTGTGGGGTGGAACTCTGGCACCTAGGAAGACACTTTAAGGAGTTGAATGTTTGACTATATTTTATTTTAACCTTGTGATAAAATTTGGGTTACCTGACAATGACAAAAACGCTCAGAGTGAGTAAGAAATTCACCAGATTTGTTACGTCTATACCTTCAGTAGAACAAGGATTTTTTTAAAAAAGAAATCCTTTCTATGGTCCAGAAACTATACTTGATAAATCTCAATGATTTTAGATCTTGGGTCCAGCAACTTTCACAAATCCAGGATCCTAAATGATGTGTTAAGAAGACTTTAAAATCCAAACAATGAAAGCCATTAAACTTGATCCCTGAGGCCCCTTTCCACTCTGGTGCTCAAAGTATATAGTGCGTATTTCCCTGGAGAAGTTTGAAATGATGCTTAAGAGACTTAGTGAAGACTGGGAGTAGCTACAGGTATTTGAGAGGAAAAAAAAAAACGACACAACGGTGGAAGATTTTTCACTCTGAGCAGGGAAGGAAACACCCAAGTCATACCTTTCTGATCTGTGTAAGATATTCCGTATTCAAAAGTAAATGATGCCTTTTCAGCTCAAGGACTTCAGTCTAACAGAAGCAGAAGTGATCATTTCAATGCAACATAAAATGTTGTATTAATGTTAATTGCAGAATGTCCTTAGAAAGCCGAGGAAGTATATTACTACAATGTGGGTAATCAGGATGGTTTCAGGAAAACGAGATTCCAGTTTACATTGGTGCTAAATATAGGTTGATCAGGTAAGAAGACAAGGGCAATCCAAGAAGCTGTTGTAAATAAGGAAAAGCACAGAAGAGATAAAATAGATACTTGTCAGGCCAAGAGCATAAAGGAACAAGCAGAACTGACAGGCAAAGAAGTCAGAGAAATAGGCATGACTTTCCTCTAACCATATAGAGGGGGAATTGTTTATAAAAAATGGAACAAATTACACAGGATCCTCTGACTGATTCAAAATGCCACCATGGTGATTTTACTTTGTAGATACTCAGTAAATGTTCCCAGAAATAAATGAACCTCAATGATTTGGCTCTTTCAGTGACTGGAATGGGAAAATCATCATTGTGGACATGAGCTATCCAGTATGTCCTTTCCATTTAGAAGCCTGGTAAAGGCTGGCATTTTGGTCAAGCCCCTCCCCTAGACTGTCATTCTCAATCCAAATAATCCTGTTACATAGTCAGTTCATCTTCATTGTGATCAAAGGATCTGGGAATAAACAGATTTGCGAACAAAACATTCCCACTACCAGAGCAGAGAGACAGCATATGATTGGTGTACATTGTCAGACCACTGAGCAAAAATAAACAAATGTACAAAAGACATAAAGGAATAAATAAAGCAGTGACATCACTAGAATATTTCCTTTGGGGCAAATATAGATCTAGCAATAGGCAAAGATATCAAAGAGACATAAAAGAAAGTAGCTAGTAACAACAGGTATCATGGTGTTTGGGGGCTGATGGCTAATATCTGAGCTATGCCAACTGTTTATCTCCAGAGAGGTCTGGATATTTGTAAGTCAGGGATCACACGGAGCAAGATGGATTTCCTAACACTGAGCACTTGAAATTTACTTTGCAATATGACAGTTTGATATATTTTAGACCTTTGTAGTGAATTCTCCATCTCCCAAATTAATTTTATGATTAGCGGAATTCTCGATGAGAGGTGTTTTCCCATTTTGACAAGTAGATCTGTTTGTCATTGACTGAGAAAGTATAGGAGAAATTAATGTGCCTGCTGTTTTTCAGCCTCTGCAAAATTCTTCCAGATTTCATGAACTTAAAACCTGCACAACTGAACGTATGCAGAGAGGAAAGGAAAGATGGGGAGGCAAGCAATTCCATGCTGCTTGGATTTGAAAAGAAACTAATAATGAAAAGTGGTTTAGAAAAGTGGGGAATAGTCATATTGATCACTCATTTGAATGAAAAATGAAGGAAATTAGACATACCTAAAACATAATATTGGATTTCTGATTATCAGTATGAGTTTATGGCATTTAGCTGAATCATAGTCCCTTTACTAGATGCTAAAGCAATAAACTACTGACTCAGACTATTAAAGTTTGATGCCACTGTAGTTTTTCTTAATGATACAAAATCCTAAAACATACAATTTGGAAGTCACCCTATTTCCAGTAATTTGATGTCTTTTCATATATAAAATAAATCTGAACATACAAATGTTAATATTTCAGTGTGAGCCTATGGACTTTTTCTCAATTATGAAACAAAGAAGTTCTCCCAGGTATTTAGCAATCATGTCTGTATGTCTACATAAATTTCAGTCAGAATCTACTTGGGAGTCAGCAACCATATGTTTAAATTTAAAAGAGAATAGTTAATATAAATAACTGACCATGCATAAAAATGTGTAACTAGATAACTCAGATTATCAGAGTACTCCAGCAATGTGAAGTCATCTTTGTCTTCTATAAACTACTTTCTTCTAAACATTCTGATTTCTATGTCTGAGAGTTGTACAGATACCACATATTGCAATAAGCATTTTTGTACATTTAAAAGTCCACCAGAATAAAACCACACTAAATTAATCACACTATGATTTAAATGGATACTTTAATAATTCTTCATGACTAAATTCAATTTACTGAGTGCCTATTATGTTCATGGTCAACAAGTCACTTCTGATGAAAAGTAAAATCAGTTGGAGAAGAAAATCCAGATGAAATGCCAAGAAGTATTCTTTTTATGGTGTTAGGCTACTGTATTCCATATTTTCTAAAAGAATTGCTTATCGAGAAAACAATTCTGTGACTCAACATAAAACCATCTATGCTCCCCCCCTCACCCCCAAGGAAGGACTTTGATCTGTTATCCAAGCAGCAACCCACAGTCTGATATAGAGTCTGAAAAGAGCCATCTGCTCGACTCAGTCCACCAACTCATGTGCTACTGTTTTCCAGAAGCATCTTCACAGACTCACATAGAGATGATGTTTAACCAGATCTCTGCACCCTCTGTGATCCAATCAATTTGATTAGACATAAAATCAACCATCACACTTCTTTTTTTTTGCTATTTTTCCTTTTAACCGCAATTCCCAATGTTCTCCTTATCTATAGTTTTATTGCCATTTATTTTTGCATCTCTACTATTTTAATATTTTTCTAATTTATAAGTAATGGCTGACAAATAATATTGCAATAAATTTAAAGTACATATCTTGATTATATATATATGTTATATATATGTTATATATAATACTACATGTAATATGTATTATATATACACATAATATATACATATATAAATATATAGATATATATGTGTACTGAGAAATGAATATCACAGTAAAATTAACACATTCATCACCTCACATAGTAACTTTTTTTTGTGAGAACACTTAAGATTTACTCTCCTAGCAAATTTCAATTATATACTACAGTATTATCAACTACAGTCAAACATACTAGAGTCTCAGAATATACTCATCTTCACCCTTTGATCTCTAAGATCAAGAACAAGAAGAGGGTGCCCACTCTTGTCACTTCCATTCAATGTGCCAGAATAATTAGGCAAGAAAAAGAAATAAAAGGCATTCAAATTTGAAAGGTAGAAGTAAAATTGTCTCTCTTTTCAGATGATAGAATCTTCCTCTTCAATAGCAACAATGGCAAAGCAATATGGGATTGTAGACCTGCCAGAATGTCTCCATCATGGTCCAGCCTAGTACCCACACCATGTAGCAGCTGGATGCTCACCCTCCAAAAATAGACAGTATTTTTGTGGTTTTTTTCAGCTATGTCACTGGCCATCATTTTGTGTAAGTTCTCTAAGCCTCAGATTTTATTATTTATTGCATATCCACCATTTTCATTTCCATTATTCTGATGATCACTCTTTTCAGATTCAAATGAGATACACAGTTAAATCACTTGATAAAGATTTAAAGTGCTTCAACTGATTAGTATAAAACAATATAGCTATAAGTCAGTTGCAAAGACTAAGGTCAAGTATAACAGTAATGTGTCTCCTTTCAGTGTTCCCATAGCACCCAGTGTTTATGAGCTTGGTCGCATCTTTCTCACAAAATTTATGTATTCTTATGCCCTTTCCTCCATAACTTCAAATCAGGGATTATGTTATTCATCTATTTCCAGCTCCTGGTACTAAAGCATGCACACTATTATACAGTTTAATGAATGAGTTTAATCAATGATTATTGAGTGAGTAAATGAATGAATGGGTAAAGAAGTACTACATGTGAAAAATAGGAAAAAAATAAAGAAAAGTATCAACCATCAGAAATATCCTTTGCCCTCTAGTTCATCACAGACTACCTGTGAAGCAGAACACATTTGGGAAGGACTTGAAAGGAGAGACATCTGCTTTAATAGTCTATGCTGCAAAATTTGCTTCAGTAGTGATTAAAAGACAGATCTGACAAATTCAAGATGAATAGAAATGCAGTCTAAAAAACCTGGGGAAATGAATCCAAAAGTTTTCACTGCCAGACTTTTAAAACTTATTAGCACTAGTAATAATAAATGATTAACAGTGGTGAGCTGGAATGAAAAGCAAAGGCAAGAAATGATGACTATGATAGAGAACCAAGTCAATCAACATAGAGATGAACTTCACCCAAGAAGATAGAATTCTAGTCAGTCAATGCTAAGCTTTACCAGAGCTTTTGCAAACAGAATGAATATTTAGCTTATATCTCTATCACTCCAATCACTGCCGCCATGTTCATATTGCCTACTCTTCTGTGTCCTGGCTTCTGTCTGCTCCCCTGTGTGTATCTAGCTCAAGAATACTTGTCATTGTCATAGTCCTACCCAGATAAAGCATCTCACTTCAAGATCACTAACCTAATTATAGATTCAAAGATACTTTTTTCTAAATAACACAATTTTCACATGTTCTCGATATGAAGATACAGACATATATTTTGGGGAACCATTCAATTCTCAATAGGAGGGAACATTTCCCAAATTATATGAGTCCAGTTACTCAAATACCAAAACCAGTCAAAAATATCACAAGGAAGTTACAGAACCAATATCTCTTATGAATACAGATGGATAAATTCTCACCAAAATACTATCGAAGTAATCTAGAAAACTACATAAAAGTTTACATTCCCTCATTAAGGAGAAAGAGATGACAGAGAGGGAGAGAAAGAGAGAAACCAATATGATGTTTTAAATCATTTCAAAAAAAAAAAAAAACAGATCAAGATTCACCTTAGGTTTCATCACATAAAATACTTGCATTTAGAATATGTATTTTCATATTTTACATTATTTTAGTACAGGGAAAAGAAGAGGTAGGAAAAGAACTACAGGAACAAAAGAGCATATATGGGCTTCGTTAGATTCCTTGAGAGAGAGAAAAAATCCTTCAGAAAATAACTCTGTCTTCTTATTTGTTTACTCAACTTACCCAATGGTTATTTGCAAGTTTTTTTTTTCTTTGGAGAAGTCTCATTTTTTTTGTCAAATCCTTCAGATAATTGACATTTCTATGAGCATTTTCTCTACAATAGTCTTAATCTATAAATTAAAATTGAAGGTGAAATGAGCTTCTAGACTTGTTGCTATCCACACTTGAATCATCTTATACATAAGGTCCATCTACCCATGGTACTGGATTCAATTAAGTCTCCATAACAGACATCTTAGATCCCTCTGGGGTGACAGAAAATAAGAATAAAGCCACCCTAGAGTGGGTGTAAACCTAACCAAGAGTGAATATAAATGGAATCAGCTTGTGATTATCCAATTTATATATAGTTAGTATCTAGCAGAATGTCTGGCTTAGAACAGACATTCAATAAGTTTTAGTTTTCATCTCTTCCCTACAGAAGTTGACTTTTCAGATGAAAAAAACACAGTATAATTTTTTCTCATTTTTCTCTAATCATTTTGTACAGAAAAACGTTTTCAAAACATTTTCTAATTGGAGAGAATACACGTGCAAGAGCATTATATAATCTTGTTTGTGTCTGCATATATGTTACTCAGAAATATCCATGATGCTTAATTATATGACAGAGTATATTAAATGTTAACTTGGAAAACAGGGTAAAATCTATATCAACATCAAATGTAAATAATACATAGTAGAAAATATTTTCTCATAATAATGCATAAAAACAAGACAAAGTCTCTCTAGGCCTTACCTAAAGTCACACAAATCAGAGGCAGAAGGACTACTTCGTTCTACCCAGGTCTCTGCAATCTACTAGGTAAATAATGAGGGAAGCACGATGAAAAGTTCTAGTTTCCAACTTTAGGCAAAAAGCAGGAGTTAGGGTGGATGCTTTGGCCACCCACTCACATTCTTAGAGGCATTGATATCCATTAAGTTACCCAGGACTTGGCTGGGGGACAGTGAT
Source organism: Solenodon paradoxus (assembly GCA_004363575.1). Classification (NCBI taxonomy): domain Eukaryota; kingdom Metazoa; phylum Chordata; class Mammalia; order Eulipotyphla; family Solenodontidae; genus Solenodon; species Solenodon paradoxus. The sequence goes on along the minus strand of RJWH01001149.1, from coordinate 70,007 downwards.
GTAATCCATTTTCATCAATGAAAGAAAGAAGATTGCCAGGAATTTGTCCATAACTCAGAATACAGCAAGACATTTGTGGGGCCTTTGCAGCAATTCCATTTTACTTATAAACAGTTTAGAGGAGGAATATTTATGGACCTTGAAATTGTCCCACTGGCCTTGAAAGAAACTGGATTTCCAACCAGATCCATTTAGAAGGGGAGAGCTATTCATTCTAATAAAACCACACGGTAAGTACATTAAGGGGAGCAGGGCAGAATATCTTGATGAACAGAGACATTATACCCACAGGAGTGGCAGCAGTCTCATGAAGGTTAAGCTTGGCTGCCTCTGATTTCACCTGAAAATTTCCCAGCTTTAAAAGCATGAAATATTACAGCAGACTGCTTCAGAACTGTGCAAGTTCAATTAACCAATGAGCCCAATTTCAGCCATGACACTTGGGGCATGATGTGCTATCTGAAGAAGAAAAATGCTACCAACCCTTTCAAAGAAATTTCTACTTAGCCCTTGGGCCAGAATTCAACATGAAGAAGATTCCAAAAGGTATAAAATTGATAGTTACTTTTGAAAAGTGCTTTCAAAACATTTTCTACTTAGAAAAGTCAGGTGTATGCCATGAAGAACATTACAGAATTATACATAATTGAAAGATAAAAATAGACTCAACCACTGCAGTACTGGGACAAGTTTACATGACCTTCCCTACAGTGTGGCAGTGAGGATGGTGAAAAGAATGTAAATTCAAAGGGTTGGAGGAAATATGGGTTGAGTTTGGAAACTGAGAAGGGAGAAGGAAGTAATGGTTGCATCCTAGTTTCTGACATAAGAATTAGCGAATGGTGGTAACATTCACTACGTTATAGAACATAGAATGAGAGTTGGGAGAAAATACAATGGGTTAATTTAGATGTGTTCAGTTTGAATGCTCTACAGGGCATTCAAAGAAAAAGTCCAGTAGAAATTAAGTATCAATAGGCTTATGTCCTATATAGTCCAATAGGCATATGTATTCAAGAACCAAAGGACTCACTGTTGCTAGGTAACTGCACCAGACTTTAACCTTATTTTTAATAAAATCAGGTAAAAAGGGATCAATCATATGGTGAAGGATAGAAATGGACTTTGAGTGGTGAACTTAAAGAAATATATATAGATGTGAATTATAATTTTACACATTGGAATCTTACACAATATTATTATGCAAGGCTACCTCCATAAAAAAATTGAAGAAAATGGTATGTTATATTTAATAATAATAGAACAAATACAGAATAGTTCAAATATGGGGTTGCTTTAGGAAAGGCACTCCATTTATAACTAATGGACAGGTGATTGGGAACTGCCTCCGCAGTGTATTTTTAGTTATCTCTGCCTTCATTTCTGGAATGAAGTTGTTAAAAAGAATCAAAATTGTCTGTGTGTAGGCCACACAGCTTTTAAACCTCAATTTTCTAACTTCGGAAAGTCAGATAAATATTCTTTATGATTCAGTTGACTGTGTCTGATGAACCCGAGTCCGTCACGCTGTAGACTTGGGATCGATCATCTAAATATTAGTCAGTGGAGTGCAGCTGGTGATTTCTCCGCAGAGTGAGTCACAAGCAACATCAAAAGCAAAGAATATAAGCAAAACAAAAGCACAGGCCACACATGCACATACGCATGCAGGGATTTCAGCCTTCCGTGACTATGTACATAGACTCTCAAAGGTCCAACTCAGCTTAGAGAAGATAGAAAGAAGAAATTATGCTTCTGGCAGAAAACGGGTGGCAAGAGTATATGACAAGAAGAAGCAGTCATGTCTATATCTTACACCAAAGTCCTCCCATCCCCAGAGGTGCTCAAAACCAAAGCCATCAGCAAACTGAAGGAGCAAGTCTCTATATGCTCTGAGAGGAACTAGAGAGGACATTCCAGTTTTCTCAATAAATATGAGTGGCTGATTAACTAGACCCCAGAGAATGAGTGGGGAAATGACTGGTGCTGTCACAGGGGACTGTTAGCTGATATAATCTGAAAGGGAAGCGAAGATATAACACTTGAGAGGCAACCTGAGAAATAGCAACAAACAAGAAAAGGACAAGGAACAGGATGCTTGCTTGCAAATGTATTCTAGAAGGTGTGAAATTAGAATAATAAACTGCTGGGAATAAGAAGACTGGGGAAAATTGTTCTAATCGAGTGTTAGATGATTAAAATAGCATTTGTATATAATCCAGAGTGATTCAGTGTGTAATAGAGAAAAGGATAAGGTTAGAGGACTGTGTGCAAAAAAGAATTCAATAAAGACGAGATGAATCCCCCTGATCTCAACAGGAATGGAAACAAATGGGTTCCTCCACCTCTTGGAACATCAGAGAACTGTGGAGTTTTTTAACTCAAGTGCTTAGATATAAACAAAGTTTAAATAAATCATATTTATCATCATGTGGAAACCTTGTGCATTCTTAGCCAGTGGAAAAATCCAAGCCTAGCCCAGGAAATCTGGAAGAGGGTCGGCACCATGGAAGATGAGAGACGGTGGTACCACAGTGGGGTAAAGAATATTTAACCACAATCAACACTATGAAAGTAGATAAGAGTTTATGCTGTGAGTATGGATGGAGCTTAACTCCTCTCCTTAGGGAAAAATGAGGAGGCTATCAGTGCAGACTGCCCACATGTGGGTCATTATGTTCTCAAGAGGTTGTTACAAGCAAGCAACAGAAATAACCTATATCCTGGGGAAAGGGATGAACTCATTGAATTTGAATATCCATTTCCAGTTCCACTCAGTGGTATCATGTACACTGGAAGAATAAAGGAATAGGTGCAGCCTGGTGAAGCAGCGGTTAGGTCAATTGCCTCCAAAGATGTGTGGACCACATACCCCTGGGTTTGAGTCCCATGTCTTAGAGGAAACAACCAGTACAAACTACTAAACAGAGATAAAAACAGACCACTCCCTCCTCTCTCTTCCTGCCTGCCTGTCTGCTCAGCTCCACATCTACCTGCACCTTTCCAGAAGAAGAGGAGGAGGAGGAGGAGGAAGAGGACCAGGAAAAGGGCAGATGGGAGGGAAGGGAGAAGGCAAGGAGAAGAAGAGAGGAATAAACAAAGTGACCTCATGACAAAGATGGCAATTACTATCCTATAGATCCAGTACCCAACCACTCAGAAGGGTCAGTGCCAAGCTCCATGAATTCCTGCTGTAGCCAAAACAGTGAGGGCAGAATCTCTGCCTTGTCTGTGAACTTGATTTGCTTTTCAAGGTCAATATTACAGGACTCGTCTGTTAATATGCTTCTAAAGAGGCTTCTGTTTCTAAAGAAGCTAAATAAACACTACTAAAACATTATTTACTCTAATTAATATCCTTTACAAACCTTGTGCTAATAGGATTCGCGTCAGTAACATTCTTCCCAGCTCGGTGGCAACAAACCTGCACCCAAGTCTCACCAAATATTTCTCTGAAACCTTTGCTTCTTCCTTCTTTTTTCATTTGCATTGTTTTTGCCACTGCCATTACTCTCCTGAACTTTTCCATATGTATCCAATGGATTTTTCAATCTGTATTTCTCATCGCTTCCAACCATCCTTCACACTATCACCAGAAGACAGTACTAAAATGATTAGTAATCTGCATAAAATAAATGATAATTATCCACCTTCTAAAAATAAGGGTGTGCAGCCTGGTGGCCTAGTGGATAAGGCCACTAGATGCCATCCACACACATCCCAAAGACTCAGATTTAAGACCTGGGGCCAAGGGGAACAAGCAAGATGAACAATTAAATAAATGGTTCTTCCTTCTCTCTCTTTATGCCTACCTGCCTACTTGCCTTCATTCCTGCCTATGTCTTGCCTTAAAAAAATTTAATTTGGCACACACTGGTGAAGCAGTGGTTGGGTCAATCGCCTCCGAAGGAGCGCAGGTCACATATCCCCGGGTTTGAGACCCAGATCCGGGAGAACAACCAGTGTGAACAAAGAAATAGAAATAATATTTTTTTTTCTCCTCTCCCTTCCTGCCTGCCTGGCTAGTCACCTTCTTTTTTGCCTGTACCTTTCCTTAAAAAGAATAAGTAATTAAATTTAATTTAAAAAGTTAAAGTGGTACTTCCCCATGGTACTTAAAACAAAAACTAATTGGTCCCATCTTCCTTTTTAGCTGCATCTTTAATTGTGTCTCCATTCTCCCCCATCTCTACCCCCAACTTCATCATCTTTTCCAGTGTGGGAACTGGACAAATCCTAGCTCTCCAGTGACTAGTTTGCTTATAGCTTCATTTAATCCTCATGTTGGCTTGGATATTTTGGAAGGTTCTTTAAGATTCCAAATAATTCCTTTTCCCTTTTCTGTAAGAAAATCATTTCTTTTTTGCCACATTGACATCTGGCTTGACTGTGACTCCTTCGGTCAATGAAATATGAGTAGAAGAAACATCTCTTTGCAGAGCCTTCAGAGCTGTCACAGGACCTGACACTACTCTTTTTCTTTCATCATGAGAACAGCACATCCCAGGTAGGGGCTGCTCCCTCAGCTTTGATGAGAGTGAGACAGTGGTAGGGAACTGAAGCAGACCCACACCCAACAAGAAACATAGGCCGGACTGCCTCTGCAGATTACTCAGCAAAAGCAGGCAGGCGTAGAGGTCTCACAAAGTAAACCTCAAATACTGGTTCCCAGGCTGGGGGAAACCAATGTCCTCCCCAAGGTTTTATTTTGTCCTGCCTCTTATATATTCCTCTCTGTCCCTACTTCAGTGAGCGCTACACGGGGTCTGTCCCCTGGAGAGCCTAGCCTTGAAGCCCACTCTCCAGAGTTCTCCGTGAGATCTAATCAGGGTCAGCAGTTCAGGAGTTTGTGTTCACTGGGGAAAATTTGAATGTCTGAGAGATCGAAGAACATCTCATAGTGCACAGTCTTCAAACAGTTGCTCCTATCCCACAGTCTTCCAAAACTTTTCTAGGCCCAGGAATCTCTTTGTTCCCCTCCCAGAATGCTCCCTGGGAAGGCAGGGCATGGTCTGATGGCAGCTCTGGTTAAAGTCCCACCGGGCAGACTGTTTGCCCAGAACTGTGCTCACTCTTCATTTAAACCAAAATTTCATTTGTTATGAAATCATATTTTAATGCTACCACAACTAATGCCCTACCTTGGAAGAGAGAAGCTAACATTCTATCAGACTTCTCCACTGCAATAGCACTTCCACACCCATCATCTTATCATGTCATCTCTTCTTTGCCCTCAGTCTCTGTGAAGGCAAATGTCATGACTCATCTTTAAGAGAGTCTACAGGTCTTTGTCCAGTGTCCAGCACGTGGAGGGCACTCAATCAGAATCTCTGGGTGAATAATGAACAAAGCAATTAAAGCATAAACATGACTATTAAGTGACATGTCAAGAATCATAGCTCTTATAAGGGACAGAACTGGTATTTCAGAACTGGCCTCAGTGTACTGTGCCTACATCATCGATGTACAGACCTTTTACTATGAAGGCAAATAAACAGAGACAGAGTGAACATAGTCCAATTCTTTCAAAGAGAGGGTTAAAGTGTCCGAGAAGTATAGGACAAAAAGGTTTCTAAGTTTTCTTCCAATCTGAAATTTTAATATGAAGTCTAAGAAAATTCTATGATTTGCTATCAGTGTCTATAAAATGAAATTTTTCTCTAGAACATATTTTTATTTCATATATGAAATTATAAGGATGCAAATCACAGAAATTCATCAAGATTGGATTTTCCAAAGGGCGATCTAGATTGAGGCATCAAAGTCCTGAATTCTAACAGCAAATACTGTCTTTCTCCTTCTACAATAAGGCATGCAAGTTGCTTCTGTATGTTAAATAGTTCCATCATCTTCAATGTTTACAAGTTTAACAATGCAAGAGGATTTACATTTTCACAATCACACTAAACTCCATTTTTGAAAGCCTGGAGTCAGTTTTTATGGCACCTGTGTTTATTATTTGGTCACTGTTGCTACAGATGAACAGAATCACCATTCTGGCCGCGAAGCACATACTCTGGACCTAGATGACCTGTGTGGAGGTCGCAGCTCAACTACATATTGATTGCATGACCTGGGGAAAGGCACACATGTTTCAGGTTTGTGATCTCTAACACAGGATTAATAATAAACATATGTGAGCAGTGAGGCTCAAAGGAGATAAGACCATGGCTTTCAAACTCTGTTTCTGGAGACTTAGAGGTAAGGAGAGACCAAGAAAGGGAAACCACAGCCCTCCACCATCCCATCTTCCACTGCTTGGACCAGACAGAGATGTAACTTTGCAAATCCCTGTTTCAGCCCTTCAAGTTCAGGACAAAGCCAGCAGGCCTGCGGAGTAGGAGGAGCACATCTCTATGCATTTTCTCTGACTATTTTCTCTGACTAGCTCCATGACACAAGAAAAGTATCTTCCCACTGGGGAGGTGAGAGACCAAGGCCCTAAAAGCATAAGGACTTGCTGTGGCTCCCAAGATGGGGCAGAACCATAAGTCCCAACTACAGAGAATTCTTTCACCAACCCTGGGCTGCCTTACGGCCCCTGTTTTCTCCAATACACAAGATATCATCTTTAATTTGAAAACTGTTTGCCTTTTCAGATGACCTATGTTCCCACAATAAACAAGCCACATTCTCATTTTTCTTCAAAGAATGAAACTTCTGCCTTATCTTAAGGAGAAGGTGAAAGCACTGATTCCAAATCTGATAGGATTTATAGCATAGCCCATGTTTCTGTTTCTGAGGCCATAAAGAACTCTTTGTCCCCAGAGCACAGGGGTAGTCATCCCTGCCCCAGCATAGCACACTTGAAGTGACAACTGTCCCCAAATGGAAACAACAAATATATCAGCAACAAGTGCCACCAATTTTTTTTATTACTGATAGTATCTTCTCATTCGAGAAGATGAATTTATTTTTATTTATTTCACTCAACAATCTCTGCCCGTCTCCTCTGTAAGCCCAAGTACCTGCCTATGGAATCTCTGAAAACATTTTCTCTACTTGCTAATGCACAAATTCATTTATTTACTAAATGAACCGTAAGTACCTACCCCATGCTGGGCGGAGGGTAGGCAAAATACAGTATACATTTAATCAGTGCTAAATTTATGAGAATCAGTTCCTGCCATCAAGATGGTCTCAGTCTTGGAGAGAAGAAGTGACTTTATATAAATACAAAACAGAGAGAGGTTAAGTACCTGATATGGGTACAAGTTTTGAGAGCTAAGTGAGGGAAGACCACCTTTCAACCCAGTTTACCAGCGGCAGTTGCTGGGGTCAGACATTCCTGGTACTGAAGTTCACAAGTAGGTGTAAATAGAGGAGGACTTATTCCATGGAGAATAGTTCCACAGGAGGAAAGACAAGGCTAAGGAGAAAGTCTGGAAAGCTTGAGAAAGGCAATGTGTGATAGTCAAAAATATCACTGGGTATAATTAGGGTGTCTAGATTTTCATTGTAGCTCCAAGGTGATATATGGTAGTAAAAAATACCATCTAGTAGAGTTAGGGTGTCTAGATTTTCACCTTAGTTCACCAAACATATGTTCATGAGAAGTTATTGTCTCTTCTTTTGCACTAATTCAATTATGTTAAGCAGAAATTAGATTCGATGTCTTACTATAAAAATATGAATCCTCAAACATTGCTGGACTAAAATTTGGGGGTGAAGTTTTAAAGATCCCTGATAAGGTTTGTCGCTAATGCAGCTTCAGTAAGTGACATAATTGATAGGCTTCAAAAAGTGAGGCTGACTTCAGTGAGCCAATAAATACTTTACAGCCCTTCGAGAAATTGAAGACAACTGTTAGAGAAGACATCAGAAATGAGGCATCAGTGCCCTTGAAAACAATGAATTAAATATGAGTTCAAAACCTCCAAGATTTGTATTTACCTAATGTTATTCCTTTCATTGTCCTAATAACCTATTAGGGAAAAAGATGTTTTCTTATCTCTTAAAATATATGACCTCTGTTTCTATATGAAGAAGAAGTAACAATGGCACCTCCATAATGAAAATTAAATCACAAAAACTAGGATTGAAAAGTTTCTTGGTAGAAACTGACAGGTTGATCTTGATGGATATATAAAATTTCCAACAGTCAAGGATAGCCAAGACAATTGGAAAACCAGGTCAGAGAACTAAGTCTACTGAATATCTAGAATTGCTATAAAACTATAATGATTAATACATGTGCTGATGTCAGGATGAATAAATAGATGACTAGTATACTTGAAGCATCAGCTCTGAAAGATATACTTTGCAAATCCCTGTCCCTGTGTCCACACTCTCTGAGTCACCCCAGGAACATGGCTGTTTCCACAGTAGTTAGAGCACAGGCCTCAAGTCAGATTCCCAGAACGCGACTTTCACAGGGAACCAGAATGTTCTCATGAACCTTTTCTAAGGCTAGTCCAGTGAGCCAATCATGTTCTTAAAACGTGCTGCAACTCCCAGTCTCAAAAGGACCCTTCAAATCAGAATTGTTCTAATACAAGAAGAAATGCTATATAAAACCCGTTATTTTAATGCAAAAGATGCTCCCATACTAAAAGCGTATGTGTTGTAGGAGGGAACTGCATTATCACCACACAGAAGTTAGTATCAAAGATTCAGCTGGTTTTAGAATCCAGATTTTGATTCTTAAATAGGGAGGAGAGTCTCTCTCCTCTCTCTTCCTCTCTCTCTCTCTCTCTCTCTCTCTCTCTCTCTCTCTCTCTCTCTCTCTCTCTCTCTCTCTCTGTCATCTCCCTGCTGCCTCTTCAGAACACACTAAAACTTCCTGAATGCTCACTTTTCATCCCATGGAAATAATTTCTTGGCATCCTCAAGGTTATCCCAAGTTCACAAGCACTCCCTATGGTCACCATCATCTCTCTTCCTGAGGTAAATGTGCAGAGCAAAGACATTTTATTTTAAGACAGACTGCTATTTCCAACATCCTCATTCAGGCCAGGAAGTTTAATGAGAGAAAATGGACTTCTGGAAGTATCTTGGGAACCAATTAAGGAAGAGAATTTTAAAAAGTAAACATGAATGATCTACTAAGGAGTTAGAAGGAAAAGAATAATAATTTCCTTTCCTTAAAAGGACAAGTAGTAGCAGAGAAATGTTTTCACCAGGATGATTTTATTCAATCGTACCATCTGGGTTCATCTGGAATGCATAAATAAACTTCAGAGAAAGAAAAGAAGGACATAACCATGGAAAGAAGTTCATCAGAACTGCTCCAGCACTTGTGACAGCCTGCAATCACAAGAGCACTATATCTATATGATAAATCTGTTATATGCAATAAGCAATGAATTGTAAAAGAGTAGTATCAGGCAAAAATTGATCCATAGTAATTGATCTATAGCCCTCGTTATCCCACTCCAGGCACTTTGCGTCCTGGACAGTCACAAACTCTCACTGCTCTTCAGTGTAATCCAGGTCACTTGCTCCCTTGCTCTTCCTCTGTCTGAACCCTCAATGGCCTGTTTTGAATTCACATAAATACCCAGCTCAGATCCAGGTAATTTCTTCTTTGGTTTAATTTCAAACTAGATAGATTATTCAAAGGGATTGAAGCCTAAGTGTTCCTCAGATAATAGTTACTCCCACAAGTGGAAGTGGTCAATAGTATATTTTCCTTGTGTTCTTCAATCAAGAGAAACATGTGCCTATGATATATTAACTGTTGACCTTTTCATGGCAGCTTCTCATCTGTGAAATGGGAGAAAAATAATACTATAATCATAAAGTTGTTTTGAAAATTATGAGTTCACACATACACGTAAGGCATTTGAATAGTATCTGGCACAGAGAAAGCTCAATAAAAGAATTAGATGTCATCATCTTCATCATTTTAATCATAATTGTATGTCTCCATGAAAACTGAGATTGAATCATCGATTGAATCATCTATTAAATCATCTATTATCATCTGGCTCAATAATATCAAATATCCTCAAGAAAGTGGTACACTTGTCAAATTACCTCTTTAGAAGGAAATATTAGCAATGGGGTCAATGCTAATTTATGAACGTTTAATAAAATAGGGCAGAATAGCAGGATGAATAAACGCAAGACCTTCCCCTCCAATTTTATACCACCAGAACTACACTTTTTGTTCTCAAATAGAAATGGGAGAATTTTCTAAGGCCCAAGAAGACACACTTAGATGTCACTGTGACCAGTACTTGAAGCTGTGGAATCATGGAAGACTAGAATTTGAAACACACATTAAGGTTAGCATTTTAAATTCCACTTGACAGCAGAATTGGAGCAAAGACCGCATGTTAGAGGGATGTAGCAGAAGACATCAACCGAACTGGCAAATCCATTTCCCAGGATCACAGAAAAAAAGCAATTTATTTATCCAGGCTGTGATTAGGAAGAACATCGATTGCCAGAAATAAAAACCTTAGCTTAGACAGTAACTTTATACTCACTATTTCAAATCTCTGGAGTCAAGAACCTAGCATAAAATTTAACACTGGAGAATCCCCTGGGATATGGGCAGAGTCATCTGTGAGATCTTTAAATAGGAGCCTTATAATGACAGAAGAATGTATGGAAATTACCTGAAATATACAGTGTTAGTTAAAAAAAAAAAAGAAAGAAAGAAAGGAAGGAAAAGAAAAGCATGATTCCCAGAAAGACAGCTTGTGGGATTAACAATTGAAAGGATTCACACTGGAAATAGAGATAGCAAACCTTCCCAGTAAGTATATGTGAAATGTTCAAGGTAATAAAGAAAGAAAATGCAAATACTCAAAAGGCAAGCAAAGAAAATTTGTTTCAATCTTGTTTCAAAAGCAGGAAGCCAAGTAAAAATCTATAGAGTCAAAAATAGACTCATTGGGAAAGCTAAACAATTCAGGGAAGGAATAATGAATTTGGAAGGCATACCTGGAAAATTTGACAAAAACAGAATACCAAAAGCTAAAGAAGCAGAAGATAAGAAAAAAAAAAAAAAAAAAAAAAAAAAAAAAAAAAAAAAAAAAAAAAAAAAAAAAAAAAAAAAAAAAAAAAAAAAAAAAAAAAAAAAAAAAAAAAAAAAAAAAAAAAAAAAAAAAAAAAAAAGGTAAGACATCAAAAAATGAGTGAATTTTCTAACATGCCATTAACAAAATTATTTCCAGTAAAAGAGTAAAGAAGGTGGGAGAGAAGTAATATGAAAAAATAATAACTGTAATTAAAGGAAGATACAAGTGTTCAGATTCAAAAGGCACAGTACAAAGCAGTATAAATCACATACATATCTATGTAGTGTATATATAGATAGATGTATATACTATATACTTAGTGAAGGTAAAATGAAAACTGACATTTCTTATTCTTAACCGATCTAACAGGAACTCGTTCAAATTTAAAGCAACAATGCATTTGATTTTGTATGCTCACGAATGTGTATCTTGTATGTATATACAAACACACACATAATACACATATATGTCTAAACTTGAGTCGAATCACCAGGGGCTGGCGAAGGAATGCAGGTGAAACACCTGAAGAGGTGGCCAGGGCAGAACGCAGACTTGAGCAGACAGAGATGCAAGAGGCCTCACCCGCCTCGGGGCCATGCTAAGTGAAGTCAGTCAGAGCAAGAGAAACACTGGCTGCTTGTGCTTATCTGCAGAATATAAAGAAATGAAGCCGATGAGCTAACAGTACACAACAAAAACAACTCCAAGACTCTGAAATCAAAACAGTGGCTACCAGAGGAGAGAAGGTTAGGGAGGAGGGAGAAAAAGGTAGTAGGGGCCAATTTGATGGTGGTGACAGGCACTAGCACTCTGATGATGGACAGCTGCGATGCACACAGTTGTGGAGGGGTGAGGCTGTGCTCCTGAAACTCATGTCATATTGCAAATTGATGGTATATCAATAACAGTAAAATAAAACAGGTAGGTAGCTAGAGAGATGATAGATTGATAGATAAGCAGGTAGACAGACAAATAGTAGAGAAAATATATAGATGATAGATAGATAGACGGATAGATGATAGACAGATAAATAGGCAGACGATAGCTAAGCACAGGTGACAGATACCGCTATCCCAAGAAATAAAAATGCCTTACCTACAAGAGTCTTATAAAACTAATTACTGACTTCTTACTAGAAATGATGGAAACTGAAACTTAAAATGAAACAATAAAAAGATTTATATTAAATTTGTGAAAGAAATGATAGATGACAAATGAAATTCTACATTCAGTGAACATGTCATTCAAAACTGGATGAATCAATAATGCTTTTAGACAAAGGGAACCTTACATCAACACACCGGCTCTGAAATAAATCTACTAAGGAGAAATGTTCAAAGAAAAGGAAAATAATCCCTGAGTCTAACATGTCATTGTAGATTGGGATAAAGAAAAATAAAACAGGTAAATAATTAGGTAGATAAAAATAAATATTTACTATGCAAACTGATAATAATTACGGGATATAAAATGTATATAGCACTAAAGTACATAACAGAAAACACACACCCCATGCACGTAACAAATAAACAAATCCTTAGAAAAATGGCCAGAAAGGAATATATAATAGCAGCTGTCATTATATTCTGGTTTGGGGTCTGAATTGCAAGCAATGGGCTCTGAATGAATAATTTTCATTTCCTTTTCATGCATCTCTACAGTTTTCCATGCACACAAAACAGACAAAAATCTCTACCTTCACTCCTGCAGACAGTTAAGGGGATAAACATGAAAACAAAACAATGCGTGCCATAAACTTCTATAAGGTTATGATGCAGTGTTCCTTTAATAAAATTAAAGAAAAAAATACTCAAAGAAGTAAATATATAATAGAACAGATGGCAATGACTCGATGTGAAATATTGCTATTATAGTCACAGGAAATATGCGCGCGCGCACACACACACACACACACACACACACACACACACACACACACCCTTGCTGGGCTGGGTGATTTATATGCTAACAGAAAACCTCTAGTCCATTATCAGGTTTTCAAGTTTTGCCTGGTGATTTTTCTCCATGTAACACCTGAAAGTCCTATTTCCCAGGAAGTCCCTGAGTCCCACAAACCAGGATAGGTGACCAATCAACAATTTTATGAAAATAAACCATTCGTTCCCTCCTGTGTCCGTTTACAGCAAAGATGTCACAAATGAAACTCCTGTTGCCTTTAAAAGCTGTCTTGTTGGTCAGGACACCCACCTCTGGATCTGGTATCAAAGTTAGAATAACCCTTTCACGACCCTTCTTCTTGGGGAAGAAGAAGGCACATTGTGTCCGGACCTAAGTGAAGACTGAGTGCAAGGACATGCAGTGGAGAGCCATTATTCAGTTACTGGAATACTCTCATGTATCTCACATATTACCCACAATATTTTCTCCTTAATGTTGGGCAACAAGAGGCCCCACTTTTTGCAGCTACTGTCTCAGCTGAGAATTGTCCAGGACCACCTACTTCTAAGCATCTATTATAGTAACCGCCATAGCTATTGTGCTCTGGGCACACACAGCAAACGAACAGGAAGCTTGGTGTTTCACATATATTAGTTTATTTAATTCTAAAAAGACTCCTGAGAAACACAGATTGTAACTATTGTACTGATAATGTTAACAGTCTTCAGCGGGTTTAAGTAATTTGTGCAAAGTGGGGCTCAAGGCAAAAAGGAAAACCACAGTCCACCTCGCTGCAAAGTTCACTTTCTTTCTCCTAAAACTGACTTTCAGACTCTTTATGAGTCATCAAACATGAAATTGAGGTTTTCAAAGTGAGTTCTTATAACCTCCAGTTTTTCTTTAAACACCACTTTCCCCTCTGATCTGAATAGATTTAAGCCATGTGCTCCAGAATGATTTAAATGAGGGGATCTATGCCTCCATTTCATCCAGGCAAATGCCTCTGCTGTACATTGCGCTTGAAATAGAAATTTTTAGATAAAAAAATTTTAATAGCTGAAATAATTATATAGTTTCTAGGTGAGTCATTCTCCGACTTTTAGTCCTTGGGAAGATTCCATATTTCTGGCTATATGCTATGCCATGGTTTCCAGCTACCACTTAAGTCGTTTGTAAAATTACACCCCATCATTAAACACATTTTTTAACTCCATACAGTTGACTTATTTATTCACAGGCCTCTAGCTAAAGTTCACACACGTATCAAAGATTATTTTAAAGTTTTTATTAGGGCCTTTAATACCCCCCATAAGACATTTAACTGCATTTAACTAGATGGTACCCTGGAAACACATTGAATTTAGACAAAAAAGATCTGTTGATGAAATTCAATTGAATCCATGAATATTTAGTACCTTCCTCCTTCCTATGTAGCACTCGCCCTGCTTCTGGAAGTAGATATGAGCTTTTGCTCCTCCATTTGAGGGACAGATGAGCAAGTAAATGACCACATGGTGTGGCAAATGTTCCAGTGCACACGTGCTTTGGGTGTGGACATGACATAAAGTAGGAAATGATTCTAACAGGAGGGAGGATCCCTGGAAATGACGGTGCTAAAAACGGATTTTGAAGGCTGAATAGAAAATGCTGTTATTTTAAGTGTTTTGACCCCTCTCCTCACTTTGGTCAATCAGAGTGATCACAAATGTTCACACCGAGTCCATTCTTTCGGACCCCTGAATTTTTCTCATAAATCCCATTCAAAATCAAATACCATCACCCTACTTACCCATAGTGCATGCACCCTCTTAAACAACTGTTGGGGTTACTATTTTCTGACTTTTCCCCTTATCACAAATGAGCATGGACATCCCCTTCCTTTTGAAATAACAGATATTTACTGTTCTGTCATGTGCCAAACTAATACTTCGTGCTTAGGGTGCTGGTATAATCACTCTATTCTTTTTGATAGATGGTTTGCTCTCAGAAACATGCAAGAAGTTCTGTGCATTTCATCCCTGCTTCTTCTCACTTGCCTCCATCCATCACTGAGTCCAGAGTCTGCGGTAGAATAAAGGTTCCATAAAAGATATCTCTTTGATAAAGAAATGTTTGCCTGAGAGCTGACCCATAGTATCCCTTGGCTGGAAAAGATCAGGAGAGGTTTTCACTCCCTATAACAAACATATTCCTCTTCTGGAGCATGAATGGAATTTCAAATAAAAATCCAATATTGAAATGTACTAAGAGGTCCTGATTTAAATGAAGTACTTCCTAAGAGACTCACCATTCAATTTGATTTTTAGTCCAAGACGAAGAAACTAAATGAAATTCCCCTTCATGATTTGTCCTCATCATCATAGCACTTGACTTATTCAAAGGTCTAGAATATAGAGGAACTCCTGACTCTAGATACAAGAACAAGATCTAAAAGAAGATCAGAAAATACAAAGTAGGAGAAAGAACAAAAGGTATTGAATGCTTCTAAGAGGCCAAGAAGAGAAAAGGCAGAGGAAAAGTCATCAGGTTTTAAAAAGAGGAATCATTTGGCAAAATCAACCAAACATGACAACAAACTGGTTTCAGCAGGAATGGGGGCAGGGGAATAAATTGTTTTTGGAAAGATAAAGGACTTCAGAAGATGTCAAACAACTAAAAGGTTATAATATTTAAAGTTAGAATGGAGCATTAAGTTCCGGAAATACCTTGGCAAATAACTCCAGGTCTCTAAAGGTTTCCTAAATGATTTATGCCTCATCTCTGAAGGATCACAATGCCCATTTCTTCTCAGAACTTCCACAGTGAAAAAGGTGAGGCGTTTTCATTTCCCTACTGTACTCAAAAAAATTGAAACTTGAATTGTCAAAATGCAACACATTCTTAAATTTCCCTTTAATGTTATGCAGAATACATAATTCTTATTTCAAGTCTTGGCAGTCTGCCAACAACTTTTTAAAATTACTAAAAGAATTTCTTTGGGAACTTCAATTACGCATTTCACTTTAGTGCACAGAAGAGATCCTTTATAAATTCAGTATCTCACGAAAGCTAACAGGTAGGTTGATGAAAGACAGAAACTTTGTGTTCAAGGTAATTTCTAACTTTATCTTTTTCATTATGTTCTCTTCCACATCTTTGTATCATTTTTCATCAGAAAGATGGAAAAATTATTTGGAAAAAATGACATTTGTATCTATCATTAAACCTCTTTAAATGTATGTTTAAGAACTTTGATCATATGTTATAAGATGAAAATAAGTCCAGATAATTGCTTGTGTAACCTCTGTGAAAATAACCAGAAAAAGTTATCAATAAGCAAGCACAGCTAATAAGCTGTTGCAGTAATATTCTGTATGAGATGGGAGCTTATTAATTATTATTTTCTTTCTTTCATTAAATTAAATACAATATGATAATGTGTGCAGGGTTTAGAACATAACAAAAAGGTAAACTATGAAATTCCAATGCATTAGTTATGATAAGTCAAGGGCTATAACAGCAAACCCAAAACTAAATACTGGCTCAAGCACAATAAATATTTGTCCCAATCCTAGACTAGAATAAACATCAGTGGAATGGTCTCTGATGGTTCAATCATTCATGCAAGAATCCAGGGCGTTATAAATTCTGCTGTCCTGAACATGTAATTTCCAAAGTCACCCTCTCTGTGGTGGGAAGCGAGAAGAGAAAAAAAGAGCATGAAAAAAATAGGTCCAATCTGGAAATGACATAGATTATTTTTGTTCCTTTTGTCAGTCACACATAGAGATGGGAGGAGCTTTGTAGAGTGGCATTCCTGCACTGGCAACCATCTCTGGCCATTCTACCATGTGGAGTGGAGGGAACAAGTGGTGACTTGGCATCTTAACCACAATCACGTAAGCTGCAGGAAGTAGCCAAAAGTATAACCATTCTCAGTGGATCCAGTGCTGTAAGGATGGGGTCTGGAGTCAGCTAAGTTCAGAATGTCTTCAAGCTTCTCAACTCTATCTATGGATGAAAAGTTGATACTTTTGAAAAAAATAAAGAAAGAAAGAATCTACCTTGATGCTTGAAGGTAGGACAAGATTCAGGAAGAAGCACAATTAGAGCCAATCACACAAACACAAATGATCAATTTTGTAGTAGAGGTGATAGACTAAACATAAGCCTGACCCTCTCTCTAACTTAACGTGAAAAGATATTCAGTGTCAAACTACGTTAGACAAAGATCAAAGCTGAGAAAACAGCAGAATCTTAGACAACAATATGATATACCTAAAGGCATCAGAGATCAGCTGCCCAAATTATTCTGGACAGGAATGAGTTCCTTGTGGAAATGACTTGCTGGAGCATCGACCTCTCATACTGTTACTAAACTGCAAAAAATTCTCAACTGGTAAAACCAGTATTTTCTTGTCCCGTTTATATATTTTTACCCAATATAGGCCATATTAATTTGTATATTGCTTTTCTACTTACAAACTTTTCATGGCATTAAATACCCTCTGCAATATTACTAAATGCTATGTGCTATATTATCATAGATTTACCATCATTTTATATCACAGTCAAAATAACATATAAATATATTCCACAATCCAGGATCTATCCTAATTTTTACAACATGTATCATTTTGGTCTCAAAATATCTATATGAAATCTTATATATATATACTTTATATTCCTCTTTTATTTACCGACATCTAGAATCTAGAATCTTTGATAGGCTCAACTCTATTCTCAAGTAATGGCTACATTTCAAGGTGTATGCTTTGTGCTGATCCTCAACTCTGTCACTGAATTGGGAAGACAAACGCAATTCAGATCAGCACGGGAAAGAAAATCACATTTTTCAGCTGGCAACGTAAGATGCGATTTATCACTGCCCCCAAGCTTTATTTCAGAAACTGCTTCCACATGATCTACAGCTTAATCCAGAATAAGGCTAAGAAACAGGATTACTGCCAGACAGGACAGAAGTTATCTTCTTGAGCCATAGTGATAAAATCATACAAGGTTCATCTGATTGAATGTTCGAATATAAGGCAGAACTGAGACAAGGGTTCCTTTTGTCCCATAAAGCCCCAAGTTTTCTTAATAGATTTTAGGAGTACCTTATTATGTTAAAAATGAACATTCTACTGTGTTAGTCATTCATAACATCCTGACTATAAGCTTCACACTGTGGGGATTGCAGATATTCTTTCTTCGGAAGGGAGGCTCACAGCCACCAGTCACTCTAAGAACTTACCCTTCAAGATCTAAGTACAAGGTCACTTTTGTGATGACTCCAAACATCTTTGAAACTTCTTTCTGTCCTTCAAGGCCCAGGAAGACTTCCCTTGTGTTAATAAGACAGTGAAGAATTCCTATTTCATTTATACATTCTTGTTTGATATAAAAATACTGGCAATTATCTGGAACTTTAAAACTTCCCCAGAAGCTGCAACCACCAAAGGGTTCCAAAGAGAAAACTGAGAGTATCTCATCAAATACTGAGTGAGCGTGTATTTCTGATCAGCACCAGGGGAAAAGCTAGAGGAACAAAATGTCAGGAGTTCAGTATCTAGAAGAGAGGATGAGATCATTACAAATTACTCAAGCACAAGGGAAATTAAAAAGTGTCATACCAGTGAAACACAAGATGTGATTTGTATACTCAAAGGAGGGGAAATCATGTTTATATGGAGGGAGGATAAAGATCTTTTGGATAAAGTTCCTTTTGAAGCAAGTCTAGATGGATTAATATAATTTCAGAGACTGGAAATGGAATGGAAAACATTAGGCCTGTTTCAGATAGAGAGAAAGTACAGGTCAGCTCAAGGGAGTCCCTTTGTAGAAGACCATTAAACACCGGTTTTATGTGCCACAGAGTTTATATTTAAATTCACTGAAAACTTTTCTATGAAAGATGATATATTTGCTATATTTGGGACTTAGAGAAGATGTGCTATATATGATCTATATATTTTAATTTGTCTTAGAAGATGTTTCCTCTTAAAGAGAAAACAATGTAGCTTGATTCAGTCTTCACACATAACCGGCTTCAGTGGGAAGGGAAAGGCAGATCAGGATAATACATATATTTTAGAAGTAGAATTTGCAAGACATTGAAAATGCACAAATTGAGCCCACAAATGGAATAGGTTTTAGATACTCAAAGAAGACATGGTATTAGAAACTGTTGTATTGGTAGCGTACATTACATATCTTTAAGATTTTCTAGTAGAGAACTTGAATTAATTTCTTCTTTTATCAATTCAACAACTTTCTCTATATCCTTTTATCATTCCCATTTTACCAAAAAAAAAAAAAAAGGAATTTAAGGTACAGTAAAGCCACAAATAGAGACAACTAAACGTGCTCCAGACTCAGCTGAAAGTTGTCTAGACTATCAGTTTTCCAGACTACAGACCACTGAATCACTTCATATTTTCTCAGAAAACCAAGCAGGATTTTGGAAGTGTGCACGTGGGAATCTCACTTGAAAAGCTCCCCCAGGAATGGATTAATTAATAGATAACAGGTAGAGATTCTCTATAACTTATCAACCTCTGCAGGCAGGAAGGATTATTATTTTAACTCTTCACCCTCTGAACTCATCACAATCAGATTTCCGGCACCATCTATTAGATGGTAATTATTCTGTACTCATTTTACAATGCACTTCGACCTTGTTGACAGACAGGAAATATAACATTGTGGGAGTTAAGAATCTGGTCTTTGATCTCAATCTTCTCAGGTATGAATTCTACTTTACCATTTTCCTACCCATGTGACCTTGGACAAGACACTTGAAATCTCTGTGCCTCAGCTTCCTAGTCTGTAGAACGGAGATGGTTCTAGCTGTACCTTAGTGCCAGGTCCTTCTCAGTTAGAAGCCTCTTCCCTGAAGCACGAGTGTCTGTCACATAGTAAGTGCAGAATAACTGTTGAATGTCGTATTTATGCCTCCTCTTTCATCAACTCGATAGCAAGTTCCTTGAAAACAGGCAGGGGCTAAAGGAATTCCCTTTAGTTTCTATAGGAACCCCGTGTGAGTTACAGTAAAATACATCTAGGATGAATAATACAAAACTCTTCTAGAGAATGTGTGTGTTCTTCAGAGTTTCTGACAGCATGGACACTAGGTAGATGGCCAAGCCTAGAGGAATACTACATTGCCTCATGGAACAGAGAAGATCTGTAACTCGGGAACCCAGGGAAAGTGAAAGTGCTGAAGGAGAGCTGCTTTTGATCATCGTTACCCGTGTAAGTGAGCTGCTAACTTGCTCAGTTGGAGCAATACCAGTTAAATTAAGCTTATTCCAATATACTAGGCCTGAAAAGAAATTCTCTTAAAATAGCCAGTCTGGAACTTCAAGAATAAATCCATGAAGGGTTGGAGAAGAGAAGAAACTTAGATGCTTAATGAGTAAACATGGAACTCAGCCAGATCTACATTAAAATCCAAATGTCACCACTTATTAGTAATGGAAAAAATATAATATCCATCTTCACAGGCACACACAATTAAGTAGTTTTCCTAAGGAAAGAATTTAACCTGATCTTCCCAGCCTATGATGCAGATTGATAGTGACTATCTACTACTAAAAAATTAGAATTTCTATTAGAATAACATTAAATATCTATCACTTATTTTGACCTTAGTATAACAGCTAAGGTATGACTTCATGGATAACATATTTCTAAGCATTTTCTTATTTGACTAAATAACTGTATGTATTAATTTTTCTTAAAGTGTATTTTCTAAAACTTTAAAAGGTTTAAAAATCATTGAATTGTTAACTAGATCTCAAAAAAACTAGAGAAATCAAACAGACTCAACAGTAGTGCTAAAACTCTTCAGGGATGGCGCACACTGGTGGAGTAGTGGTTGGGTCCATAGACTCTGGCAGTGTGCAGTCCACATATATCCCAAGGACCCAGGTTCACTCCCAAGATCGGGGGGAACAACCAAGATGAACAACTAACTGAAATAAATAAAAATGTTTCTTCCTTCTCTCTCTGCCTGCCTGCCAGCCTGCCTACTCAACTTCACTGCTGCTGCACCCTTCTAGAAATGAATGAATAAAGAACTCTTCAATGATAAGGAACAGAGAACACTGCTGATGGGAAATTAGAAAGCATATCTCTCCATGGAGAGAGCAATCACCTGAAGTTGCAGTGCAGATGAGCATTACATAAAAAGTTCATGTTATAGTGGCACAGATGCTGGGCAGATTACTGGGGACAAGAGACAACTAAATCAGTAAGTCTAATTACAATGTTCATTCTAGTCACGTCTAAGACTTGGTGGAGTGATGTAGAAGACACCAGGCATAAAGGGTAGGTAAGAAACTCTGTCTGACCTTTACTCTCAAGTTCAAAATATAGAAACCAATAATGACCTTGCTACGCTACTGTAAGGTGCTCTGCCTCTATATAGAAGTTCTCCCTGGGAACTTGGCTGTTGATGGGGAGGATCACTCATCACCAGAGAAGGGAGTGTCATCCCTCCACCCACTTGCCAGTACCTCCCCAGGAAAGGCAAAAACTTGACAAAGACTCCTTTTCACTCTGCAGAGGAAGTCAGGTCTAATGAGAATTGTCAATGTGGCAAGTATTTATTTAATGCATGCAAGGTACTAATGTTGAGATAAGCTCTAGAAAGATAGATAGATAATCCATTTAAGTCGTAAAACAGTCTATTGATATAGATATTATCACCATTTCTAGACTATGGAGAAGAGAACAGAGTCCATAAATTCGGCATAAATCACATAGCTGGTTAAGTGGAAGCATTCACACCTGAAATCTGTGTGGGCCAGTCCTTGAATTTAATCATCACTCCACGCAATCTCTGGAAGATCTTATTCTTCCGAAGCTGAATTCTGTGAATAGACATTTCTCCAAAGAAGACCTACAGACGGCCAGCAGGCACATGAAAAGATGTTCCTCTTGTTATCAGGAAAATGCAAATCAAAGCAACAATGAGATAGCACTTCCCACCTGTGAGAAAAGTTATTGTCCAAAAGACCAGAGACTAGAAATGTTGGCAAGGATGTTCAGAAAAGGGAACATTTTTACACAGTTGTTGGGACTGTAGATTGGTATTAAGTGGAGACTCATCAAAAAACTGAGAATGGAAATCTGATAAGATCTTATCATCTCACTTCTGTGTATTTACCAAGAAACTCCCACAAAATCATGAATTTGCATAGAGATATGTATGTACCCTTATATTTGTTGCAGCATTATTTACAGCAGACAATAGCTGGAAGCAACCTACACATCTAATGACAGATGAATGAATAAAGAATATGTGGTGTATATATATACAATGAAATACTACATAGCCGTGAAAATTATGAAATTCTGACATTTACAACAATGTGGTTGGAACACAGGGGGATTATGCTTAGTGAAATAAGTCAGAAGAAGAAAGACAAACAGAAAAATGAATTCATTTCTATGTGGAATGTAAAGAAACAAAGCAAATAAAGACTAAACAAAAATCAGCCCTGGGGCATTGAGAATAAAACTGAGATTATCAGTGAGGGAGGAGGTGGAGGAGGTGGGAACAAGGGGTCATGAGCGTCCAGTGGACAGTGGTGGAGGACTTTGGGCATTTTGTTGGTGGATTGTCATACATATGACGAATGGTGAACCTGCACATAGGGTTCAAATTATTTTGTAAATCAAAGTTAACTCAAGAAATACATATTTTTTAAAAAAGCTGAATTCTGAATCTCTCTGAAGAGGAAGCTTTTCAGCTTGACCCAGAATGAGAAGGCTCACCAAGCATGAATCACACAAGGTCTCATAACATCAGGTTCTTAAGAACGTCTGTGACCAGTTTAGCTGCAGATTCGGGACAGTTCATGCACATGGCCCTGTGAAGACACGTTCTGGTGAGACTGGGAGCCTGCTAGTCTCACGTAAAAATAGTCTAAAAGGAAGACAGGAGAGCTTCACTTGTGAGGAACATTTCTTTCTTCTTTGTTCCTTTTTCAAATGTTATTTCCTGTGTTGTCTTTTCAAAATTAACATATTGCTTTTATCCCTTCATGACTAAAAATGCATCTTTGAGAAAAAGAACTAGATAGAATACCTTTCATTCTACACCTGCCTATGAAAAGATGTCTATTTGTCTCTGTCACTAAAAAGTGAATCTAACAATAACCAAGGTACTTCCCTATGAGATGAGCATAAAAGATCAGCCAGTATATGCAGGACCTCAAACATAATAGCAAGCAAGTAAGGAATTTATAAGTTCCTTGTGACGACAGCTATCACAGGAGAAGGAACTTAAGGTGAGGGGTCAGCAGACCTCGGTTCGAGGGCCTCCCAAATGATGTCAAAACTCCACTGCTCTGTATGACCTGGCCCTTCTAGACCTGCCCTTTCATCTGCACTGGACTGAGATACCCTCTGGGGGCTTTCCTCACCCTCACCATCAGCCATTCAGGTTTTACTCCTCCATAAAAGGCCAATTCAAATGTCATTTCCTCATCCAGACTGTCCTTTGCTCATCTGAACCCATCCCGCCTTTCCTAGTCTCCCTCTGGCATTGACTTTGCTTTTGGAGACTAGAAATACACACTCTGAAGTCATTTACTGTGAGCCTGTCAGTGACAAAGACAGGTCAGATTCATTTCTGTGTCACCCAGAGGCCTCCTACAACACCAGTCACAGAGTGGGTGTTGTATGCCCTTGGCAAAAAGAAAAATCAGAATCACAAACAGAGCTCATCCTAGCCCCTGGAGCATGAGAAAAGAAAGTTACATAGTTAGATCTAACATGTGCCAATATCTGAAGTGGAGAATGAAGAGACGTGATTCATACACATGGAATGAGTTCACAAATGGCCATGTGGTTTGCTCACTGGGGGACATATTTATGTGCCAGGCACCCAGCTCCTCTGCATAAACTCCAGCCAAACATGAATAGCAAATGCATGAAAGTCAGCCAATATGACAAAGAGAATGAGTAGAATGTTATCCCTGTGAAAGAGAGAAAGCACCAGTGCAAGGGCAGCAGTGCAGGAGGGAGAGAAAGATCTGTGGGCACAGGGCACAAAGCCAATTAGTCCACCTTCCTACTGAGTCTAAGTAGGTTCCACTAACCTCAAGAAAACAACCTGGCTTGTGCAGTGTCCAGAGACCGCATGGTCGTCAGCCCTTGAAAATAATACAGGAGCACAAAGAAACTTCTCCTTCAGCACAGAATCTTTCCTCCCCAAAATCACAATGCGCCAGAGGCAGTAAAGTCTTATCCTCCAAGGTTTATAAATATATATTTTAAAATGGATATCCACATGGAAAATTTCATTACATCAAAAAATAGAGTCTCATTTTGGAAAAAGCAATACATTTGGATTCATTGGGAGGCAGTGAAGAATGCAGGAGGACACCCAGGCTCACGTCCAGTGAGAAACCCAAACCTGTTCTGCTCCATGACCTGGAACAACTTGCAGGTCCACACACTGTGTGACCTCACGCGTCTGCTTATCTTTAAGTTCACGGCGACCTTTTTTAAGACTTTCAAAATGAATGAATTCTTCAGAACAAATAGAAAGTTGCAGGCTCCTCGCAAGAAGAGAGTTTGCCAATGAAAAGTCTAGATGAAGAAAAGGTAACAGCATTTGGAAGAAGGGGCAAGTCAGATGTTTGATGCCAGTTAGGGTGGCCTTCCGCGCCACTCAGTGCACATAAATCTGTATCTCATTTCTGCGAATTCAAATAGGTGACAGAAAATTTACCCAACTTTGTGGGTGTATAACTTGAAGTTCAGGAGAACTTGAGATGCTGAGCAGCCAGTGAAGTTTCAGTCTTAGCTGAGGGTGAGGGTTCTGGGTCCCCTGGTCACGTGGTGGCCACACGGCCAAGGAGGACAGCCTCTTACACACACCATCACACTCAGTGTCGATGGGAGCAGAAAGTGAAGAGGGCCGCCCCAACCGGGCCCACATCACAGAGAAACAGCCCTGATCTGAAGAGATCAAAGGTAATTTTTTTCAATATATTTCTCAAGAGTGCTGAACACTTTGAAGTCTAACACTCACAAAGATCACTCTAAACACATTACTGGAATGTGAGTCACAAATCCAAAGTGGGTGTAGAAGAGCAGGAGCAAAAGTTCCACCGGAGGCAAGGTCTGGGGTGCTGGGATTTGTTTTTGAAACCTCGTTATTGTGTGAACATGAAATCTCTCACTCTTCCTACCCAGAATGTCATTCCAAAGCCAACATCAAGCCCCAGAAATAGGCCAAGAGTGTCTGCCTGAGCTCTGGAAACAATGATGGTTTTCGTATTAAGTTATAAGATTGTAGAACATTAGATCGAGGGGGTCTCGAGTCATCAAGTCCACCCGTCACATCCATTGAGTAGAGTCTAGGAATGGGCGACCAATGGGCAGGCGTGAGCTTGGAGTCTGACTTGGGGAGAGAATTCATGCCTTGGCTCCATGTCCCTCGATTATAATATGCTCTGCATAGATGACAATCCCAGAAAACTAAGGCATCACACTCTCCTCCCTAGGCCACATCGCACTCATGCTGCCCTGTACCATGATTTGCTGCGGGCAGTCTGCAAATGCTTGCTGGGCAGATAAATAGAGACCACCCTCCCAGATAGATGGCCAAACCTTGATTGCAGGCCTTCTGAATGCTCAAAGCAAGCCAAATGGTCTATTATGAATCACTCAGCTACAAAAGATGAAAAGAAAATGGCTGTTTTTTAGTTCATTTCTAGGACATTGTGGGAGTTACACATCTGAAACAAGTTTTCCATTTTCTTTTCTATCAAGGCTATTTATTCAGTCAAGGCAAAGTTTCTTAATGTACTTTAAAACTCACTTTAAGTTCTTCTAGAACAATGCTAAACACTGCCTACAGGTGAACTTCTTAAAGAAAACAACAGACACTGGTATCAGAGGCCACGAAAACCTTCCTCCCCTCTATGTGAAGGCTCCACTTGGATCTTACTTCACCAAAACTCAAAGTGCCCTTCTCTTCTGAAAGCAGAACCCTCTGCCTGGAGTTCCAAATGGCCCAGAAACTCACAAACTCTTAATTTAAGTGAAAGCACAATTTACAAAAATATGTGTAACTAGAGATTACATATACGTATGTGTATGTCTGAAATTCAAAGTGTATGTCAGTCAGAATCACCCCTCTCAAAATGCTGGAGCTTCTGAAAATACCTTCTTTATTATTACTCATCCCAGAGAGTGAACTAATGAAGCCTCATGGCTTTTAATATCATCTATGTCTAGATAAGATCAAATGCACATCTTTTTCTACGGGCTTGTTATCTGGTATGAGTTGAGCAGTTTCCAGCAAAAAAATTCATATGTTGAAGTTCTAACCCCCGTTACCTCAGAACATGGCCATATTTGGAGACGGTCTTTCTAGAGGTACCCAAGCTAAAATGAATTTAGTAAGGAGGGTCTTAATCTAGCATAATTGGGGTCCTTATATGAAGGGGAAATTTGGACATAGATATGCTTAGAGGGAAAATGATGTGGAAACACAAGAGAGGACAGGTCATTGGAAGGAATAAGCTTCCTTGTGCTCAGACAGCAGCCTCCGCAAATATAAACGAGACATTTCTGTTGCACTGGGCTTGGGCCTGTAGAAAACTAGCCCTATCTCTCTATTCAAATCTCTTAAAAAACACCTCAAACTGTACACATCTAATTCCAGAGTTTGGATTACATCTGTAATTTTTTTTAAATGGCAACTACAACTTGTCTCTATGAGCAAACATAATAACATTACCTTTGAATCATAGCTTGTGTTCATATTCCCTGGTGTATTCCTTATATAACTCAGTATTTGATTATTGTACCTTTAAAAAATGTCCAAAAATGGACCCCTTCCTATCCCAGTCTATTTTGATCATCCAAATCAAGTTTCCATTACCTTGCACTTGCATTTTATTAGCTTACGTACTTGTCTCTTTCCTTCCAACATTTGCTTGCTGGTAGTCCAGTCTCCACAGAATAAGAGTGATCCTTTTAAGTGAGATCATTTGAAACCTCTGATCATGACTCCATGAAGATTTTTTTAATCTACATTTATATATTTAAAGTGCTGGAGTTTTCATGTGGGATAATAAGCTCTTCTCCTATCTCTCTCTCTGTTCCAATCAATCTAGCCTTCTTGTTAATCCTCAAACAGACCATACATGCTTCTACCCCAGAGTCCTTAAACTGTTTACTCTGAATAGAATCATCTTCCCTCATATAACTATTTTCTCCTTTCCTTATTCATGTTTTGCATCCTAATATGGTTCAGGTTTTAAAAACTGCTCTTTGAATTTACAATACAAGGAATTCACACATGTATATTTCCTTATAAATAATTTTTCTGAATTATCTTATATTCTCTAAAATAATGGGAAATTGTGCTGGCCCAAATCTTCAAATTATTCTCTGGTCTAAGAGACCAGGTGCTGATGACCTGAGATGACATAGAGACAGCTCTTGTTCCAACACAAAACCATCTTAGTGAGCGTATGAATATTCACGCGAAAGATCTAGACAGACTTTGAAAGGATGTCACATCAGAAACCTTTCATTTAGTGACTCTTAGACTCTATGCCGTTCTCATAACTGAGACCATAACTGAGACCACGGAAGTTTTCCTCTGCCACGATATATATACTCAATTTCTATAAATAAAAACAGTCAGACAATTTTGACTTCCTCATATTTTCCAGCTGAGTTTTAGATCTACTTAAGTACCTCCACATACATTCCTCTAGATATTAAAGATCAAGTTAGCAAAATAGGGCAAAAAGTGCGCTTCTAAAAATAGCACTGGGTAGCTAGCTGGCATTCTATAGCTGCTCATTCAATAAGCGTATATGAAGAACGAAGGCTGAAATATAATTCATCTGCAGGAATATGACAAAAGCAGGCAAAGTCCATGCAGATGCTGCAGAGAGACTGGAAAATATGACCAGAAAGTCCCCACTGGAACCAACTCAGGGGTCAGTGGTGACCTCGGAGAAACCACTTGGGCTGGAATATTGGGGGGTCACGTCCAGACTGCAGAGACCTAAGGGATGAGTCACTGAGAAAGAAGGTGTGGGTGCTCTCAGAAGCTTGGCTGTCGTGGGCAGGAGAGAGAGATAGGAGGGGAAGGAGGGGAAGGTGGGATTTTCATGCAGAAATGTTTACATTGTGTGAGTTTAAATGTCCATGGTCCCACCAAAAGGATGCTATTGTATACAGAGGAGGAGAAAGGAGAAAATCTGTATCTCCTCTCATCCTCCTATATATAGAAGAATCAATACAAGGAGATAAGGAAAAGTGGAGACAGAAGAGCTGAGAAACACAGGAGGGTTGATTATCCTTTAGAGGGAGAATTAAGAATAGCCCCACCTTTTGTGCCGTAATGATGAAGTCGCTGAAGGGGATGCACTTAAATGGAAGGTGGCAGAAACTTTTTTTTATTTTAAAGAAAGGTGCAGGCAAAAATGAAAGCGAGCAGACAGGCAGGAAGAGGGAGGAGGAAGCAGCACTTTATTTTTATTTAGTTGTTCATCTTGGTTGTTCTTCAGCCCCAGGACATGAACTCAGATCCTTGGGATATGTGGGCTGTATTCTTGGCCAGAGGGAGGGACCTAACCACTACTCCACCAGGGCATGCCCAGGAACATCTACTAAGACTCAGTAGTCCTATTCAGGGTGCTGTGTTCTTAGGAGACTTATCAAATGTTTGGGTTCAATGAAGATATGTATTCCTCTCTCCCTTCTTACAAAATTCTAATAAGCACTTGGAGTAGAAGAAAGAAAACTGGATAGAAGTCATGAAATAGGGGCTCGAGTCATGCTCTGTCACGGCAGGGGCTTCTCCCGGAGTTTATAACGCTCTGAAATAGTGCAAGAAGTTTTTCTGCACAATGCAGAGCTTGAACATAGAGAAAATCCATGTAAATGGATGCATATTCCTACCAGCCTGACTGAACAGATAAATAAAATAGTGAGTGAAAGCCTTCTTTATTCATCACAAAGCCAGTAAAATGTACATATAGACATGGAATTACAGGTTTGTTTGTTTTTCTTAGCAAATCTACATTTCAAAACCATTTAAAAATAAAAAAGGACATCAAAACATTAGCATAGAGGACAGGATGAAAGGAGATGCCTTTATTCCACATTCGGAGAGGAAACATGTATTGAAACTGAGAGTGGTAACCTTGAGACCCTTCGGCCAATGAGAGCAGGGCCCACAGGAAGAGAGGTCTTCAGCTGAGTATAGATCTCACTTTCTATTCTGAGCTGTACTTAAACTTCACTTCCCCTCTTGGCTTACATCCTATCTTGAATAAAACAAGAAAAAATAGTCTGTGTGAGAAGGAGGCCAGCCTCAGGAAACATTATCAATGACCCACCCTTGACCCCAAGCCAAGCAGAAATTCAGCTGCCCAGAATTCTCTTAGGAACCTGCATGTGATTGGTCCAGAACGTGGCCTTTCCACCCTACTTACTGTCTTTATGTGAACAAGGATATCAGTGAGACCGTCTCCTCCCACTTGGCTCCTACCCTCCTCCAATATGACTTCTCAAGCTGGGTCAGTAGTTACTGCTGCCTGAGAAAGTCAGTGCTCAATAACATTTGATGACTAGATGAATGGATTCATAAATGAGCATTCTATGAAGAGTTCTGCACAGCATGCTGGAGAATGCTGGGACTCATAAACTTGGCTTTGGCCTCTGGAAATGTTTAGTCCATCAACAATAACAAAAGCATGATGGTTAACCATGAACCAACAGAGCTCAACCACCATACATGGCTCTCCTCTGCTTTGAAGTCAGGAGTTACATCTCTTGGCCAAATAGTGTATAAAGAAAATCCGTACCAATAATAAATAACACTTATTTAGCATTTATTACTCTTCTAAGTACTTCACATACATATTTATTTAGTTCTTTGAAAGAACTCAGAATTATTATAAACAGAGAAAATGAGACAAAGCAACACTGAGATGCCTATAGCTGCCCAAGCCGTGTAGTCTGTGAGTGGTAGATCAGAGATCTCATCAGGCTGGCTCTCCCCAGAGCATGTTCTGTCTACCACTACACTATACTATTAAGGAAACAGGAGGAAGTGGCAGGACTCCTAAGGATGCTAATGCTTAAACTAGACTCCAGAGGCAAGTCAAAGCAAGCACATACTCAAGGGCAAATATGTCTTGCTTAAGGTTACAATATGTCATTACTGCAGCTCATACTGAGTCTTTATTATGTGTAAGCTACCCTGCTAGGCACAGTGAGATGATAACATTAAGCAATAATTGAAACCCACCATGAGTTTTATATGCATGCATGCTAATCCTGACAAAAACCTTGTATTTTATAGCTGAGGAAAGTGAGAACCAGATACTAGATGAGGTCACATATCTAGTCGGGCAGGATAAAATTCAAAGCCAAGTTTCTCTGACCACACAACGCATGAGATCTTTGCACATGGATTAGCATATGGACTCTCCAGGACAGAGGTGATTGTGCCCCGTTTCTCAAAATGGATTCTTGAAGTCCTGATGGTGATACATTTTAGTGCTCTGGGTCCTTCATTCTGTTCCCGTTTTCCTTCCTGGCCTCCCTTCAGGCAAGTTTCAAGCTAAAACATCGTCATCAGATGAACAGTTCACATTTATACAACCCAGATATCAAGAGAAGTGTCCCTTTTACTCCCACTTCTAATTACATTGACTCAAATATACTTTTCCATGTGATTGGCCCCTATATCTTTCCAATATCTATAAGGATTTTCAATTTCCTTTGAGATATATAAACTTAGTCTCTAGACCAACCAACTTTTCAAACATCCGCACACAAAACAATGACCAGGAGTATGAGGAATTTTGTCACTCACTCCGATACCGACTTTCCCGTCTTCCTCTTTTGACCCAGCTGGACATCTCCCACACTTATCTTTTCATCAGAGACTGGAAACATCTCTTCCCTCCCTCCGCTCTAGGGTGAGAACTCCTTTACAGGGTCTCTTCCACCCCAGAAAACATTTCTAAGCCTTCCATTTGTCTAAGAAAGCAGATCGAATCCCAGATTTTGTCTTCCAACATTCTTCTTCACCCTTGAAAGCAGGACTCACTCTGGATCTTTGGCCTCCAAACACTAACAAGTAATATTACCAAGGAGGTTAGCTTATCTACTCTATTCTTTTTAGAGTTTTTACCTCCAGTCAAGAAATAGGAAGCTCCAGCAACTGAACCTAAGCAATAGTTCCATGACTGGGTCTATCGTCTACCTGTGACACAATGCCCCAGGCTATTACCAGTCTACAGACCAGAGGACCAAGCACACAGAACAATTTGTGAGTTTGGTCATTAGTCTTGTTCTGCTGACTGCCTCCTCCCCAAAGCAGAGGTGGAAAGCATATTTATCTCCAGATTCTTGACTATCAGAAACTCAACCTCAGGTAGCTAAATCATATACATATTTAGCATCTTCTTCCTCAGGCTGAGTTGGAGCTTTCATGAAGAATTTTTGTTCCCAGATATTCTCTGAAAGTAGACAATTTCTCCCCTCTGGTCTAGAAATGTTTTTAAAGGAAATTGTAGAAGTTTTCCAGTTCTACCTAGCAGTTCAAACTCTTACAGCAAAACTGTACCATAGGTAATGGTAACCATTCTCTTCAATCCTTCTTTGAATTGGTCTCTCTACTTCTAACACATATTCAAAGGTCTTCAATGGGTGGGTTCCTGGTTTAAAAAAAAAAAAAACGTGATAGGCATATAGTTTTATCCATAATTTTCTTCCATAGAATCTAAGTAGATCTCACCAATATTAGAGATGTCAGGCAGTAAGTGGTAACACAACAGTCACTGTGAGAGATATTTGACATTTCAGGATTGCAGACACTGCATACACAGCGTAGTCTCCCAGATTTCCTGACAGTTGACTTTATTTCCTACCTGATAAGTCCTGCAGCATTGAAGCAACTCACTGCATAGTATCCATTCACAATTCACAACCCCTCTCTCCGGTGTCTGCACGGATTCGCTCTTTCACACTGTCTGTGGCTCCTCCCAAAGCATGTTTGCTAATAATCTGCCTCCCAGTGTAAACCCACAGACTTGCTAATTCTCATTCAAGAGTGTGAAAAAGAACAAGTACATTTTCCATGGACCTCCTAAGCCCTCCCAAGAGACACTAAACACAAGCAATGTATGGATATAGGGATTCTAGTTTCCAGTTGCCATTTTTTCCAAGGAAAGGTGCAGGCAGGAATGAAAGTGAGTAGGCAAGCAGACAGGCTGGAAGACAGAGGAGAAAGAAACGTTTATTTGTTTTACTTAATTGTTCATCCTGGTTGTGTCTCCCCCATCTCACATTTTGGACCTGGGTCCTTGGGATGTACGTGGACTGCATCTGGTGGCCACTAAGGTGAACCTAAGGTTCTTCTTGTTTAATGTTTTATTAGTTTATAATTTTCAGAGGAATAGATTTGCCACCTATTTCAAAGTGATTCTTTCATGCCTACTTTGTTAGAGAATTTCTCAAGCCAAAATGCATGCAAAATACTGCATTTTACTAATATTCTGCCTGAAATATGGAGAAAAAGAAAAAGAGACAAGAGACAGAAAAAGACAGAGATTCAGACTATAAGAATAACTTCAGAGTTGTGATATAAATGATCTCTGACTCTGTGGTAGCATCAGGAGGACTAACACAGTTCAGTTATTTCCTCAGTACCATGAAACCCCGCGGCAGCCATTGTGAGCACACGTTGTAGCTCTATGCTGGGGTAAGAATTCTGTGTAAATTGGATTTGGATATTTTATAAAATTGCAAGCTCACACAGACAAAAATTGCAGCTCCAGTGTCATTTGACAGGCCCTATTTTATTAAACAGACTCAAACTCAATTATTTCCAGTATTACCTTTGGCGGGGAATAGGAAGACAGTTGACTTATGACTAATCTCATGATGCGTGTTATAGTTTCCAAAATATAGGTTGAGTTTGTTTGTTTGTTTGCCTTTTATTAGACCATCCATCCCCACCCTCAGTGCAGTATGACTCTCGTGTAGAAGACTTCGATATCACAGTATCTTTCTCCTACTACAATAATCAATCAATTGATAGCATATACATACACATACAAGGATGAAAGATTTTTATTGTTATGGGTTGAACAGTGTATTTTGCCTCCCTCAAAGAGGTTTGGGATCATAAACACTCATTTCTGTGACTGTAACCTTTGAAAATAGAGTCTTTACTAATAATCAAGTTAAGACGAGAGCCAGTGCAATTGTATCCTTAAAAAATGAGAAATTTGGACACAAAAAGAGACCCAAAGGAGGAAGATGATATGAAGACACAGGGCCACCACCATCGACCAGCCAGTGAAACCCGAGGTTATCAGAAGCTAGGAAAGCGAGTCTGCCAAACCCACCTCTCATCCCTCTGAGGGAACCAACCCTGCTGGCACTTTGATTTCTGACTTGCAGTCTCTAGCACCATAAGTCAACAAATGTCTGCTACTAAAAGCGACCATTTGTGGTACTTTGTTACAGAAGCTCCCAGAAAATGTTGTATAGTTGTATAGCAGATTTTACAGTAAATTGAGAAACTAGTACAGAGCAAAGTTGGTGTGCATAGTCTTAACAATGACAGCTTAAAATTAAAAACCAGCCATTTTTCCTCTTCAAATATCTCTCAACTATGTCTAGCATTTTAAAGATCAATTCCCTCTTCCTCTCTCTCCTACTCTTTTGCTGGCCTGCAGGCACACATTCCTGTTTACCACACACTGCTGTGTGTAATATGCATGCTTTTTATCCAAAGTTGTGAGGGAAGCATACCGATGCGCATTATACATGGTCAGTACAAATTCTGTATCTATATAGATGCGCTTCAAAGGGCTAGCTAGCCATGGTGTTTTTCTGAACAGAGTATTACCTCCCTCCAGCTCTGCTCACTGAAAGCCTCTCGGTCTTCATAGGTATTTCCAATAAAGATTCAAGTCGGACATTAAATACTGTAGACTTACCAGCCATCTTAGAGGCAGAAAGACTTTCTAAGGACTGAGACATTCACTTTAGAGACTCGACCTCTACAAGTTTGCCAAAGAGACAGCAGCAGAGAAGCCATTTCTCAGGGTAGAGAGCTCTGTGACTAGTCGCTTCCTCCTCTCCAGTCAGCTGCTTCGTAAATCTTTCTCCTAAAGAGCACAGCTTTGTCTCCTTCAGCCTCCATGTTCCTCCTGGGA
The DNA here is from genome assembly GCA_004363575.1 of Solenodon paradoxus. Taxonomy (NCBI): domain Eukaryota; kingdom Metazoa; phylum Chordata; class Mammalia; order Eulipotyphla; family Solenodontidae; genus Solenodon; species Solenodon paradoxus. The sequence goes on along the minus strand of RJWH01001149.1, from coordinate 35,929 downwards.
ACAATTCTCTTATTATAATTTAGAACTGCAGGCTCCACATAGCACAGAAGCCCAATGTTAATCTCGCAGACTTCTTAGACATTAATTAGAACACATAAATCAAAACATGACTTGCGGTTGTCTTATACTAGTAGTTTAATAACCTATGAAATTGTTTTATCACCTCTTTCACTTTCATTTCCTTCTTCACAGCATAACAGTAGGTTTACAAACCTGTAATTCTTCACTCAACAATAATTTTTTTTTTTTTCCTGTAACCTTGGTTGTCCTTGTGACTCTTCTTCCTTTTCCAGGTTAGAGGCTCTCAGAGCTGCTTCGTTATAACAACCAACAGGGCACACCCCTTTCTACCAAGTCCTGCACCTGAAGGGAATCACTCCCCTACCTACTCCCTCTACCATTTACTTCACGTCAACAACAATAAACACACATTAGTGATCACGAGGTAGTGGAAGTAATCCTGAATCAGAAACCAGAAGTCCTGAATCTGATTTCTAAACCTGTAATATATTTTCTGTGTGGTTTTTCAGCAAGAGCCCTAAACTCTTAATCTCTCAGTTTCCTTACCTATAAAATGGAGATAACACTATCACATACCTTGTTCTTTCTTGGAGTTCAATACATTTTGCTCCAATTCTCTTGCAATTTTCTGTCTCAGTAGGCTTCATATCAATCCTCACAGCTGAGTACGGAACACGGAGAATGAGTTTTGTTTCATACTCCTCCTTATTCCAACCTACCCTTATCCAACCTCTCTCCAAATATAGTCAAATCCACTTCTCAAATGTCCCATAAGTTATCTGACTCATTCTGTATCATCAAAAACTCTAGTCCAAGAGATAATCTCTTGTCGGTACCAGGACAGTTTTTCTAATTCATCGTCCTTCCATCACCCACACACATTTTTAGGAGTAGATTTTAGAACATCATTTAGACCAGGAAACTTCTCAGACTGAAAATATTTTAAAATGTCTTCCAGAGTAAACAATTCTTTATTTACAAAGGGCTTAATTAGAGACAATGCAGAGGCTGGAGTCTCTTTTTTTTTTGGCCCTGAAAAATATTTTAAGTGAATTTCAATTAGATGCACACATTTAAAAATCAGAAGATTCATAAAATCCAGATCCCTAAGGTCTCTTGAAAATCTAGAAGATTTGGTCACATTGTGCCTGATTCCCCGTGGCAACAAACAGTTGGAATAGAGGTTTTGTTCCAAATTTGGACAAAATATGCCTCTCCCTGTGTGTCACAGCACCTCTACTTTTGTCTTCTGTGGAGCTACTGCGCTGAAGCATATACCTCCCGGTTCTAATAGGCAGTGAGTTTTTAACATCTGCTCTAGACTGATCAAGGGAAAAGGAGTTAAATATTTCCAGCTGCTGTAGAGGATTGACTCTAGAAGCGGCTTCCTCAAGTCTCGGGTATCTTTACAACTGCACATAGGAATGCAGAGCCCCTAAGTATTTGTTCTGGAAAACATGTAAGCAAGTGCCCCTGGACCAACTGACAAGTGTGCAACTATTTCTCTTTGATAAAAATCCTGCTATATGCCTGTTTGAATGGCCAGAATACAAATAACTGACAATACCAACTGGTGGCAAGGATGTAAATCAGCAGGAACATTTAATGCCGATGGGAATAGAAAACGAAACTGCCATTTTGACAGGCAATTTTTCAGTTTCTTGTAAAACCAAAAAGGTCTTGCTATGCTATCAAGTAAATGGACATCTAGGTATTTATCCAAGCTAATTTGAAAAACTAAGTACACTTACAGAAAAGCCACTACAAATATTAGTCGTTTTATTTGTAATAACCAATTACTGCAAGAAACTAAGATGTTCTTGGTTGCAACTGACGAACAAACTGTGGTACATCCTACAGCAGAATGTTTTTCAATGATCAACGTGAAGGAACTGGCATGCCCTGATGGAGTCGTGGCTGTGTCAACCACCACAAAAGGATCGAAAGCCACGTACCCCTGGGCTCGAGTCCTGGGTCCAGGGGGAAGACAATCAGTATGAACAACTAAACAAAAAGAAATCAGGTGCTTCTTCCTCCTCTCTCTTCCTTCCTGCCTACTTGCCTTCATTCCTGCCTGCGCCTTTCCTTTAAATAGGTAAATAAATAAATGGACAACGCAACCATGAAAAGACGTAGATAAACCTTAAGTGCATATTTACAAGAGAAATAAAAAGCCAATTTGACAAGGCTACATACTGTATAATTCTAATCATATCACATTCTGGTAAAGACAAATCTAGAGAGATTGTAAATGTATTAACAACTGATTGATGGTAATAGATTAATTTTAATTCAGGTTGGCCAAGGGTTGGGGAGCAGTGGGAGGTGAGGCTAGGTGAAGCTCAGACTTTACAAGGTCTGGAACTGTTTTGTATAATATTGTGATGGTGAATACCAGACACTGTATTTGTTAAAATCCATGGAATCTTACAGCATAATGAAAGTTTTAGTGGATGCAAATAGCTGAAAAATTCTTTAGGAAGACAGAGGATCCCAGAATGGGGTGTAGAACAGGTAACAAAAAAGAAGTATATTACGAATGTACGATACCACCTCATCGAAGTAAAAGAATGAGGTACTTTCCTAAGCAACTTCAAATTGAAGTGTCTATAAGACTGAAACTAAACGAATAAGCACAGAACTCTAGTTAATAAAGCTTTTTTCTATGGAGTTATCTGTTAACAATTCTGAAAACATATACATACATACAGAACTGAGCAGTCGAGTAAATGGATGGCAAATGGTGAGAGCCAACTTTCTCATTGTTGGAGTGAGTATTTGCAGTAAGCAAGACTGGGAGGTCAGAAGGGTGCCTGTGGTGTTGGGTTAAACTTGGAGACATCAGTATGAATTTATGCTTAGCTTAATATAGACAGAAATGGTACTTATAGAAATAGCTATATAGATATATATCTGTACATAGGCTAGTAGGCACACTTATGTCTTTGCTCTTTTGGCTGAAAAGCCTTAAAAGCAACACACCCCCATAGCAATGAACAAAGTAATAACCCAAATCTTGGTTTCAATGCCATTCTCTAGTAGACAGAAACATGGCCCCTTGGAGAAATAACTAATTTTAGAACTGGGGCAGAAACTATATAACATAAGCCTAGAGCATCTCTTAGTGCCAGAAAATAAGACGATGCTCAAAAAGAAACAAATGCTGCCATGAGAGAGTACATCAAAGAGGCACAGGCACCAAGTGAAAGAGCTCCCAGTGGCCAATCATTAATGGCCAAAGCTGGAATCACCTGATCAACAAAATAAACAAAGTAGCATTTTATTACACCCCAAACTATAAATATACATTAGCCCTTACTGATGCAAAGAAATGTTTGAACAGATAAAGAAATGGGGAGAAGATAGATAAAACTTCTGTACAGAAGGACTCTGAATAAGTTCAATAGTGACTCTTCCCTCAGGGAAGTGGGACATAGCTGCACACATCACATGGTGTTCCGCCACACTCTGGTGGCCTCGGCAACTGAGGTGACTAAGGTACAGACCATGTGAAACCCGAGGACCTACCTGGGTTCACAACCCAGGGCTGGAGGGAACCAAAACAAAACAAAAGTTAGTTGATCAATGACACTGTAAACACTGAAATGCTCATACTTGGTATGATACAACGAAAATGACACTTCTCTGCAGTCTTCCTTCCAATTACTCACAACCCACCAAATAATAATGAAGGCATCAGACAAGCCCAAATTGGGGGACATTCTACATAACAGCTGATTAATAATTCTCAAAACAAAGTCGGTGTACCCTGGTGGAGTCGCGGTTAGGTCAATCGCCTCCACAGGAACAAACCACATACTCCTGGGTTTAAGATCCAGGTCCCATAAGAAACAACCTGAGTGAACAACTAAATAAAAATAAAACAAAGATGCTTTCTCCTCCTTTCTCAAAAATAAAATGTCAAAGTCATTTAAAAAAACAAGAAAAATCTGAGAAACTGTCACAATCAAGAGCCTGAAATAAAACATGATGACTAATTTTAATGTGGTATCCTGAATGGAATAATGAAGCTGAAGAAGAAAAGTAGAGGAAAACTAAAGAAACTAGAATAAAGAATGGACATTAGCTCATAATAAGGCACCCATCTGGATTTATCAGTTGTGATAAGCGTACTATGCTAATGTAATATGTTCATAATAACTACACCGGGTGTGGTGTACAGTACTCAGCAATCTTGTCAATCCTTCTGGAATTCTAAAACTGCTCTGAAATTCAAAGTTTATTTTTTGAAAATGGATTAAGTTTTTAAGAAAATGCAAGTTCCCTATCATTACTTTCAGACATAGTCTGCCTCACCTTCTGCCTCTTTCCTCTCTGCTCGAGAATTGGTTGTCAAGATCACCCCTCCACCTCATGTTCCTTTCTGTTTCAGGATCTCCACCTCATGTTCCTTTCTGTTTCAGGGTCTCCACACATGTCTGCTTTATACCCTCTTGGCATGTGCTCTCTGACACCTGATCGTCCCACCCTCCTCACTTAGGTCACAGTGAGAGTGTTCTTTCCTGGAGAACATCTTCCCCTGGACACCCAGTGGACATCATATACCCTCATTGCTGATCTCTCATTTCTCAGAGTTTTATGTGCTTTTCTCTCTTAACATCTGCTATTAGTTGGAAATATCAACTTATTGGAGTGTTCATTTTCTTGATATCTCATACCAAATGTTAAGTTCCACGTGAGTAGAAATCATCTCTGGATTGTTCTCCAGTGAACACTTTGCTCCTAATACCTGGCCTATGAGATGTGCTCAAAAGGGTATGTGGAGTAGATTAAATGAGATATTATAGGTGGGAATGTCTACTCTAATGTTGGAATATATTTTCTTTACATCATTGTATACTAAGCACCCATGAGAGTACCATATTCATGTATTCAATAGCTACTTATTGAACTAGTGAAGAAATAAGTGGGCATAAGGCTCATCCACTTTTCTTAGTGCATCAAATAACACTCACATTTCAGCCAACCCCATCTCCTCCATAAAGTGTCTCACTGTTTGCTTATCAGGCTTAGTGCTAATCTTTCTTTGCTGAATTTCCACAAGGTGTTCTGTCTTGGGACCTGTTTTAGAGTTGTCTGCTGCACATGGGATAAATCAGACAGATACTTGACCTAATACCCCACTGCTCTTCTGCCCAATGTTTCTCATGGTCTTTATCCACTGGACTTTCTGTCATATTCAGCCTCATTTTTCTAGAAACTCTCTTTCAATGTGGGTGGCTTACATTTCAGCCCCCATTTATATGGACTTCTGTGGTTCACAGTTAAACTATGGTGGCAGATTTCAGAGACATATCTGATGGGTCAAAATCTAAAGAATTTACTTAGGAAAACTGAAGATAAAGCTATAGAATAAGAAATTGAGATAGTATCTCATTAGATTACTAAGAGGTAGACAGTGAGTTGGCACTAAAGGAACATAAACGGTCTTTGCTTGAAAATCTTACAAGGAAGCTGGTGTGCATTTAACACTAAACCTACTCTAGGTAGAATGTGCAGAAAACATTGTCTGTTTTGAGTGTGAAAATATATATATACATACATATATATCAGTTTCATAGATGTTTTATCAGTATGGCTAATTTGACAAAAGTTCTTCTGAAGGTTCCAGCAAATGATGGCCCTAGTTTCATAACCCCGAAATTAACAAATGATCTTGAACACTCCTAATAGAAATTAAGCAAATAAAATTGAAAATCACTCCCATTTATAGAACATCTACCATGACTGCCTACTTTTCATATTATCATCCCTAATGTATACGCATTTCTTAGATGAGAGACATAGATGAGACAAAATTCCCACTGGGAGAAAGTAGTGGAACCAGGAACTGGTTTCATAATTTTCTATCGGTTTCAAAATTTTCTGATCTATTATCATCTTTTAAAGAAATTTGTTACTTTCTACAATTATCTTAAATTTATACGAGGCAAACATCATATTTATGCTGCATTTTGAATCTCTATAGAGTCTCTGACTCTAGGTTGAAAGAATAACAAAACATAGCCAGAAGAAACCTCTTGCAAAGATCTGCCTTTCTCTCAGCTAGGGATTCACACTGCAGTTCCTGATGGGAGATCGACCCCATTATGGCCTCCAGCAACCCACAGCCTACTGCGAGCACTCACTGCTCAGACTTGCACTAGAAAATGTAACTGGAACATAGGCTGTAACCACCAAAGCATTCCATAGGAGTTGAGAACCTACCTGAGGGGACAGTTTCTGTAGAGGAGATTCCTTGTCCCTTTGCTTAACCTCTGCAAGTAGTGACATTTTTCACCTGCCAGAGAGACATTGAAGGTAGCTCTTCGTCCTCTTCAAGATTCCTGACGAAGGCAGTGAAATCAAGATCTGGAGTGAAGACAGTTGACAACTTTTGAGCTCACGAGTAACTCTGAGGTCATTTAAAACCTGGCCTAATGAGTGTTAACTTCTAGACCAGAGCCCTGCTCTCCCTCCTGTGGGGCAGACCTGCTACATGGCAGAAAGAGATACCAAGCTTTCCTCCCTAGGACTTTCCCAGTTGGAAAAGAAGAAGATCAAAGAAGACTCTCCATGCATTCCTGTTTGGTCAAAGGAATCTTGCAATTTCAGATGGAAGCACTAACAAGAGAAGTGAGGGTTGTAGTAGAAATGCTGCAAAAGAAATAATTAGTTAATTTTTGAAAAACTAAAGCGCATCCTGCCACCCCCCACCCCCTTCTGTGGTGCAGGCTATGGAAACCATGCACCTGACAGAAAAGAAACAGAAGGGGAAGTGGGAGGGAAGGGAACAGTGACCCCTACTGTAATGATGGCAGGACAGAGAAGTTCACACACCCCTGTGCCGTTCATTGAGGACTCTGTCCCGCTCCTCGCTTGTCAGCCTCTGGTCCTCTCCCATCGTCCCCACTCACCCACCCGCACCTATAGGTGTGCAACAACCGAGGTCGTTTGCACTGTTTGGACAAAGAAACATATTCCTGGAAGAACACTGCCAGGAAAGGACACTGGTCCTCCGCACCCAAGAGGGAACAGAGGAGCCCCTGCCATACCGGGTGACAGCTTGTCAGGTTGACCTGCACTGAGTATTTCCTAAGACGCAGGACTTACAGAGCTAAGAGTGGTCAAGGCCCATGCAAATCAGAACGTCACTGGCCCTGCCATCCAAAGTAAACTGATGAACAGCCCTCGTGCTGGTCAGCCTTCTCTCTGTGCTCTCAGGTTCACAGGGCCAAATTCCTTTCTCACACACATGACTACGTGTTTTTGTCCCCCTTTATTATCAGTCAAAGAACACATTGCACTAGGTCCCTCTGTGTGCTGCTGACAAATCTTTGGAAAAGAAAAACTGAACATCCTTACAAGGACTTTCAGCCTCGACATTGTTTTTACAGCCACCCCTCACTCCCACAGCCACTAAAATCCAAGTTTGTAGAAAGGCTGCGTGGAAACTGCACAGCCCTGTGCTCATAGTCAGGTCATCGGCAAGAATAGGGAAGCAGCTCCTGGAAGGCAAAAGAAAATACTTCTTGGTGGGGGAGGGAAGACAGCAGAAAAAGAGACTCCTTTGTCAAACAAATAGACAATGTGAAGGAAGGGAGAAATTAGGTTAGGACACTTCAAAGAAAATATAGTGTCCTGGGAAAAAGGTAGAAATTGGATAAGAAGGGAAGAAAAAAATGTTGAGACAGGCTACAACAACTTTGTAAATTTTCACAAGAAAAGCAAGAACCACATTAGTCAAATCATATTTGCATAAAGGAAGAATCTGCACGTTTGAAGATAAAAGTTTTGGGTGCAATGAGGATCAAGACTATGCAAAGTCAAATCATGCCAGAAAAAGTGATTATTTTAACATAGGAATTAGGAAGCAGAAGGAGGGAAAACAATTAACTGCAAGAGATTTTGATTTTGATTAAGTGCTTGACATTGTCAAACAAAATCACACGTAAAGCATTCATTGAAATTATCTCTGACTAATGCATGAAAAATAAACAGAAAGCTTTGCAGGAAAGAGCCATGAAAGGAGTCTCTTGGGAGAGGAGGGTTCAGGTGACATGGAGCCAGATGCTGGGTCCAGCTGGGTCTCCAGCTCCATTAGTGCTGTGCTGGAGGCAGCCTTTGGGCTGGATGACACCCCTGGGCCTTCACTTACACCACTGCTGGACTTGGGTAGGGAAGCTGGGGAAAGACACATGCGTGAGGACAGATTCACTTCCTCGTCAACTGTCTACAACAGGTAAACCTTAACGTACAAGGTGAAATTGAACGCTGGCCCAGCATTTCGAACAGGTCGCAGGAGCTGGACTGCCTACGACAGTGTGGGTTTGCTGCCACTGTTCTGATGATTGTAATCTCCTTTGAAATTTTGCTGTGAGATGGAGAAAAATATGAGGACCAGAAAGGCCTTTTTTTTAAAAAAACAAGATAGAAAAGGTATCACTGTTTTTGTTGTTTTTCTGATGGGAATGGTAGGGTAGAGAAAACAAATGGAATTTAAGAGAAAGAAGTGCTAGGACAAGTGCATTGAGGAGATAAAAGGTTTTGATCCATTACAAGAGTTTTGATAGTTTATGTGGTAATGGGGAGCCTTTGGGAAAAGTAGACAGAGATACATGATGGTAGGGCATGAGAGAAGTTTCAGATTCTGACAGCTCTATTTTCAGGAACAGAGATTAGTGGCACCAGAGTGTGGCCTGTAGACAGACATTGGTTTCTGACTCCTGATGAAATGAGGACATAAATTGAGTGTATGTATTCATAGAGCATAATGGCAAATGACAGAGTATTTTCTGTCTGTGGAATGGAATAAAAAGTTTAGGCACCTTTGTTTTGTTTTTGTTTCTCTTATTGTCCTTCCTTACACACCGGAAAAAAAATGCTTATTGTATTTTACAAAAGTAACAATAGAAATGTTTTTAAAAATTAGGTCAGCAAAGAGAACTCCAGACTAGAAATTTTTAGAAAAAGAAAAAAATGCCCTTCCATACTCAAGTTTGAGCAGTACTGGGAGAAGGTTCATGGTCACCACCAAATGAAAATGAAGATGAGAAAGGAGGTGTTGGAAATCTGAAGCTAGAGGAGATGTGGGTTACATAGCAAAGGCAATAAAAAGGGGACTATCACAGTGATTCTCAAAGTGTGGTCACCAGACCCGCAGCAACAAACACTAGAAACTTGTGAGAAATGCAAATTGCCCAGCTGTACTCGGGTTCGCTAAATCCAGACCTCAACAATACTCGTTTTATAAAAGCCCCACAAGTGACCGACACATCACTGAAGTTGAAAAACACCGAACTAGGGAAACTTAGAATTGTTGGGGACAAAACTCAGACCTCCTTGAGATTAGGATTCACATATTTAAAACAAATTCAGCATGACTTGGAGTTTTAGGATTTCTGATTTCCAGAATTGTAAGAGAATATATTTACCTTGTTTTAAGTCACAAAGTCTGAGCTTATTTGTTGTAACAAAATGAATGCACACTTCTTTCAGAAACGCACATGAAGATCTCCTAATCTTGCACATTTCTTTCCCCGCTAATGGGATGGGTGTCGAGGATCCAGCAGAAGACTCCAATCCTGCTGGAGGGAGAAGTAACAAGATGGCGGCAGGCTTGGTCTCATAAGCACTACTTAGGAAACCACCTGTATTGAACTACTACGTGAAGAGATAAAAACATCTACTGTACTGAAACTCTGAGATTTTGGAGTTGTGTGTTAGAACTTGCAATGACTATTATTGAGAGCTACCTTGATGATGGTAAACGCATGAAGTCTGAGATTGGCAGGGGAAGCCCTAAAAGATCTGAGGTGCATAGAATGCTGTAGCTCTCTCTTTGATGCCACTGGTGCTTGGAGCTCAAGAGAACCAGCAGTATTTACATAAAATCACAATAGCATGAGTAAAGGCTATGACCACATCAAAGGAAAATAATCAGCACACTTAATAAAAAGGTTCTTTTGTAGTCTTACGCTAACTGTATCTTAAGACTTCACCCCTTGATCAAGTACAAGAGCTGTGAAAACATTAATCATTCTCAACTTCCTGATGAGCATATAAATTCTCCTCTGCACCTTGACTTGGGACACTAAAGACAGACAAAAAATTAAAGTTCAATAAGTCACAACTGATAAGTGTTAATCAATAAATGTACTGATTCTCCTGGTTTTCAGACCTGTCTTTTGACTTTTCTACTATCCAGAAGAATCATGTACCCATCTGCACCATCTGAATTCTGTAGGCCTTCAAAATCTCCAAAATTCAATTTAAGAAAAACACTAATTGCCTCTCTGCATTCACATACTCATAGGCTTCAGCACTGGATACATTAAAAATCCTAGAAAGCAATGCCATAAATATGGAAATAAATTTCTTAAATTAGAAAATGGAGAGTGCCTATAAGAAACACTATCTAAGACAATGGAGAATTCAAGATAAAGTCAGTTATTCAAAACTAGGTTGTAAGTAAACAACAGAAAGTTTAAGCTGTCAAAAGTTATTATGAAGGTGTAGCCTAGATTAAAGAAATGGCAGTGGTGGTGAATACATCTCCATCCTCAACTTCTGTTCTGAAATGTAAAAGATGGATTGACGGTTAAGTGAAAAGAGTGTCATTGTATATCTTGATGCACAAAATAGATTTTAAACTACAAAGAAGAAAAAATTATAAATTGGAAAACATTGAGATTATTACCAAAGACAATGGTGAAGCTGGGAATTAAGGGTATAATAATTCCAGAATTTCAGCAGGAACCACACGGGAAATTTCTTGAAAGGAGTTAACATTTCTTAATAATCTCCACACTGTCAGTCATAGTACCTAAAACAAGTTTTCAACAAATATGTTTATTTTAATGAATAGAGCATATAATCATTTTGTTTGTACCACTTGGCAATATGGGTTTTCATTCAATTAGAATAAAAAGTAGTTATTCATGCCAAAAAAATAATAGTCACTTGCAGAATACTACTTTTGAAAGTGGCTGAGAGAATGTTGCTAAATAGGCATCATTAGATAAAGTTGGCTGAATGGAAGTAGTACATGCCTGCCTCCACCAAGACACCAAGTTACACCCTGCATATTCCCAAATTTATATTTTTCTTTTGTTTCTATCTAACCATGGTGCTACCTTGCTGAAAAGTTATATAACTACCTAGCATAACTTATTCTTTGGGGAGGATATTCATTATCAGGTTTGGCTGGCTGAAAGACAAAATCATTGATTTTCAAAAGCATGAACTATAACTAAATTATATGGTCAGAGCTTGCAATGATTAACGAAAAAAATCAATGAAGACAAACATTCCTCTTTAATAGCTCTGCACCGAGTGATAGCCCACCTGGACATCCAGCAGTCAAATCTGTAATAACTCAGTGGTTATAATTTAATAGAGTCTCCCTTCATCTCATCAACAAACATATACAAAGGCAGTCATATTTATTCCTCCTTTATAATATCAACCCTCCACTCCAGAATACTAAATCCATCTTTCTGAGCAGCCATGTTGTTCATGAACTCAACTGTTTTCCAAAAAATGTTTATGAGAAGATGGGATCCACAGAACCATGGAACGTGACCTCATTTGGAGACCAGGCCTTTGAAGAGGTGATTCATTTAAAATGAGATGGTTAGATGGGGCCAGTATCGGGGCTGACTGGTGTCCTACAAAGAGGAACTCCAGACACACAGGAAACACAGTGGCAAACAGAGCGAAGACTTGTGGAGACACTGCTGAGCAGTCCCATCTGTAAATCCAGCAGGAACCAAACCCACTGACATCTTCCTCTGGAACCCCAGCTTTCAGAACCATGTCTGTATTCTCAAACCACCCAATCTGGGGTTTTTGCTATGACAGTCCTAAAATTGAATAACCATCAAGGCAAAACTCCTCTTTCGAGTATTAAAAATAACAACTTTTGCCCTCATCAACTTTTTTTCTTAATCAAAATTCCCAACTTTCCCACATGCACTTTGCAATGTCACCTTAGTGCAGGACACACCATGGCACTGACCATCTCTGCCCTTCATCATGGGTGCCCTGCAAGGACATCTCTCTCTTGGTGTCGCCTTCAAAACACCACGTCGGGATACCATAAAGTCCACTTTAGTCCAGTCCAAGTTGGCTTCTTCATACTTCTAAGACTTACTTAGTGTTACTAGTTTGGAAAATAAATCATCCTTAAAATTTCCCCAAAATTTTAATAAGAACCAGGTAGGCAGAATGATCGGTGCCTAAAATATAATGTTGCACAGAAGACCACCCCAAAAATACTGACTGAGTGAATGATCTATTCATAAAGAACTTAATATTTTCTTACCTTTCACAGGGTAAATTTTATATTTCTTCATTTACTCATCTAGTTAAGAAGTAGCTAATGATGTCACACCCTCGTGGCTTAGCAGTTAAGTCTGCGGTCTCTGGTCAGTGCAGTTCCCATACAGTGCAAGGTCCTGTGTTCCTGACTTGGGGCTGGAGGGAAACAACCAAGATGAACAACGAAAAAAAAATAAATAAATGCCTTTTCCGCCTCTCTCTTCCTGCCTGCCTTCCCATCTACATTTGTGCCTGTGCATTTCCTTTAAAAAAAAGTTAATGAGCCTCTAATGTGATTCTGGTTCTGTACTAGGCACTGAGAATAGAGATGAATGATGTAAATATGGTCCTCAGAGAGTCTAATACAAATTGCAGATAAGCAAGCTGAATAATTAGAGCTAAAGGCCTCGTAAATGCTATCTTCTCTTATTTCATGCATAATTTGTCTTCATAATTTCTTGCATGGGTAAAGTACATAAGCACTTTATAAGTACTTGCTAAATGATCATGGGTGGTAATGCAAATATTCATCAGAGCCCTCTATTCTCCATCAGAACCCAGGTGCCTGGGCAGCTCACCCAGCGCTTCCCCACTCTTGGAAAATCCAGTTCTGAGCCAGATGAGGGTGGGTCTGAGGAATTACCATGCAAGCCTTGATAGCAATTTGAAAAGAACAGCCAAGTCTCTTACCTCTGCAAGAAGAGCTTCCCCAGACTGAGACAGGGTGACCCTGCTTCCCAGGGAGCCAAGAAGATTCCATTCTAAGGCCAGTATCACCCATGTCATATTAAAGCGCCTCCTGAACTTTCACTAGTGTCCTGTTTAGACACTAAGTTATACGGGTGCCCTAGCAGAGACAATTCAACCTGAAGAAGGCTAGAGGAAGAAGGATGACCCTTTAAAGATTTACAAGTAATTCAGACGTGTTTTCTTTGTAGCAATTGTTTTGACTTAAGGGAACATGGCACACCCTTGTGGGTTCTTCCCAGGGGTGTAATTGCCTAGCCTTCTCTTTGGCCACTGCGACTCCAGCGTGCAGAGCTTTCTTCCATATCGGTTCCTCCACCAAGGTCCTGCTAGCTCCCTGGCAGACTCAGTGGAAACGATGCCCCTTCTTTTCCCACCCACTTTCGCCTGACCCAAGTCCAGTCCCTGGGTTCATGCTACCCCTTTGGGTCAGACTGTTTTTTGAGTCTCTGAGGCCCCTGGTAACCTTTTCCTCAGCGATGCCCAGACAACCCCAGAGGCATATATTCGTTGACTCATTCAACAAATAGGTGTTAAGCTTTTCCTGAGTGTGAGGCTGAGGACTGAGGGATAACCAGAGAAGCTCACAAGACTTAAATGCCATCAATACTCAGGGCTGTGCTAAGTGTGGGATTATAACATCCTCCGTCTCAGGAACGTTAGGCTTAAGAATCATACCGACACTATTGCACTGATGAAGAAATTCAAAGCCACAGAGCCTCAGCCCTGGGCCTCAGCCCTTGCCCAGGGTCATTTAGAGAGGTCAAGGTCTAAGGTAACGCAAGTATAAGCTGTGGCGTTCAATCTGCTGCAAATGCTGCTCTGAGAGAAGCAGAGCACGAGGGAGTACAGAGGAGCAGTTTTCTGAAGAGTTTTAGCAGAGCCCTAGGGGATGGGGACTGAGAGCTGTGGGGAAGTGACTGACTCTGGAAATCAGCAAGTGACAGAGGGACGTTCAGACCTGAGCAAAGAGCCTTGCAGGAACTGGTTTCCTTTAAGACCACTCTAGGTCCCAAAGTAAAAGCAAACAAGACAGGGTTCAGGTAGAGTTGTCAGATGAAACAGCAGATGTCTAGTTAAATTTGAATTTCACATAAACAATGAACATATTTAGCAGAAGAATATCATATATGTGTACATACAAATATAAGTAACAATATAAAATATTATGTGGTGGGGTGGTTACACTGGTGACTCCAATTTGAGTCAAATCTTCGGGATGTTTATTCAACTCTATTCCTCAGATAAAGAAGCAGATAGGACTCAGGACAGAGACTTTCCAGCGCTTGGTGATGGCACTGCCCCTGTGTCATCCTGAAGGAGCGTTGAGGTCTGGGGCAAGAGGGATTGGACAGGGTGTAGGAGGGTCACAGGCATTAACTCAGCTGACTCTACAGCCTGAAATGTGCTTCTTCCTCCCCCAGAAGCCTATATTCAAAAACTGAATTTCCAACATAAACCCAAATACGAAATACCTGCTTATTAATATACTTATGCTTAGATAGATGTAATACACAAATCCCAATGTGGGGGAAAACTAGATAATGAAGCAGAACCTTATTTCCAATGCACTAACTCCTTACCAGTAAAAATCAACATTCTTTACCACAATATCAAGGCTGACCTCAAACTACCTTTTGAGACACCTGTCTCCTGCAGAGCCTTGGAGTGGTGTCAAACACTTGTCCAATGGTCAAACCGATGTCTGCCAATGCTGTCCCTCACCCCACAGGGACACCCTACATAATTCCTGCATGTCAATATTCAATCAAGGAAGCACTGATTGTACCAATACTTTTGCACCTTTATTTTCTAGCCCATCATACCACCCACATAACTAGTTCTCACACAGGAATTATTAACATAGGATATAGCCAGTATCATGGGTTGAGTTCTCAAGAAAGTAGACACTGACACGAGTAAAAGTGTAAAGGTTTGCTGACAAGTAAAACCTGTGAAAGGGAAAGGGAGGAAGCAGAATCAGGCAGAGAGTGCTATGAGAGAAATACCAACCTAATGATACCCAGCAGGGAACTCCAGAACAAAAGCTGTTCATCAGAGAAGGCCCAAAGGAGACCTACATGGTTAGGCCTACATCACTGCCTTGCTCAGATTTTGGCCAGAATCTAGTCTGAGATGGGCATGACACAGCAAGAGCTGAGACAGCCCCTGACAACACTGCCCGCTATCTCACCCCATGGTGGAATGAAGGGGCCTTCTGAAGGGAGACCCTTGCAGAACATCTGCATGGCTGCCATGGCAGAAAAAAGCTCCCAGCCTGAAACATTCCTTAAAACTGACAGAAGACCTGACATCTGCCATTCCAGAATTCTCCCTTTGGTGATAACAAAGGTCTTTGGAATTTCTAAGAACCATAGTAGAGTTCTTAATTACCTATGCGTTCCTGGGCTAGATCTGTTAGCCCACATAAACTGAAAACAATTCATGATCACTGTGGAAGATAATTAACACCATTGCCACTGGGGTTTAACAGCCTTGAGCATGAGTCTTGGTTAAAGGATGACTAGTTAATTGAGAGCAAGAACTCGTAGGAATTAGGCAATGGCAGCCATGTTTATTTGAGCTCAGGAATGCACAGGGAAGAGAGGAAGCTGAAAGAGTCAAGGCAGATACAGAACCCATTATGAACATGCTTCTCACTTGCATCAAGAACATTGATTCTTTATTATGTTTCCCAGTGAACTGTGCAAGCTAGCCCTGTAGAGAATTTTGCCATGAAGAAGCCTTCGATCTAGAAAGGCCATTCCCCAGAGCAGGACTTCCTGGAAAAAGGCACCTATTGCTCCCCGGCCCCAGATGAGGCAGTACCCCATGGTATTTCCACAACCTCCAGACAGCCCTTCTTCATTTACCTACAGTTTGTCTCCCAGGCAAGCAGCAGCCTTCTTGAAGACCATAAAGGAGTTTTATTGATGTAGCTCAGCAAGTATTTGCTCAGTGCTGAGATGCACCGGGTACTATGATGTGCCCAAGGACACACTGAGAGGTGATCCACAGGCTCGTGAATTTCCCACTCAAAGACCTAGAAGTAAATACTTGATTTCTATCCAGAATGAAAAGTACTGCTACAGATGAAAGAACTGGGTGTTCTGGGGTCTCTCAGGGGTCCATGAGATCCTGCCAGAGAGTTCAGAGGAACCTGCCCCAAACAGGGAAATTCAGAGTTAGACTCTACCATTTTGTGAAATTTAGACACACAGTGAGAAAGGCTTACAGGAAGAACCTTGCTCTTACATTAAGGAATTTTATTTCCTCCTGAGGGCAATAGGGAATCATGTAGTGATTAACACAGTGCACAGCACGCGCTAAGCACTCAGTTAATATTAGCAGCTATTCCATCATTCCAAAATGTTTATTGAAGACTTAAAACTGATTTGCCAGCCACCTTCCTACAATGGGATGTAAAAATTGGTGAGTCCAATCTGGAATTAAATCTTCCTCTTGGTAATATGTGTCTCCCGTTGCAGGGGAAAGTCAAGCATCCATACAAACTAACACACACCTAATATTCCAATGTGATCTTGCCATGAAAGAAGTTGCAGGGTGTTGTAAGGTTTCTGACAGGAAGGGGCAATGCCCTGTGATCCTAAACAAGAGTGGTCACACCTGAAAAGTGCAGGCTAGTGATAAGAAGAGAATTCCGGTCTCTGGGGAAAACTTGAGCAAAATCCTTGCGGAGGGCTGCCACATGACATGACTAGGAGACTGCAAGCAGTCAGGTGTCTTATAGGGTCTTGTATGCAATGATCAGGACTTATTAGCTGAGTAACAGAAAGCTAGGGAGGTTGAATTTGCATGTGGGGAGATGCAAGAGTAACATGATGCAATCTGGTTTCTAGAAAGATCTCTCTAGTTGCGGGATGCACAACGGGGTGGAGACGCAGACCTTTTGTGATAACAGTTTTGACTCAAAAGAGATGATATTAACTTGGACTTTGATAATAACAATGAAGATGAGAGAAAGAAGCAAATTTAGAGACTTAGGTAGCAAAATAACAGGATTTTGATGGGTGATAGGTTTCTGTATTATTTCACTAGTTGGATGATTCTGTCATTTTCTGAGATGGGAACTCTGAAGCAAATTTGAAGGAAATGAGTTTACTCTGAAATAGATTGGGATTTAGCTGATATTGAGAGAACTAAAGAGAAATGTCAATTAGGCACTTAGGTCTGAGATATACACGTATGAGTCATCTGTGCAGGTGGTAATTGATGCTGTGAGGAGATGAACTAAGCTAGGGCGGAAGTGTAAAGGGATCACTTTCCATATGCAAATGTCACACTACCTACAAAAAAGAGTAGATTAGAAGGGGCAGAAGGTCTAAGATAGACAAGTTGAAGGAATGGTAAAGCAATCAACAGTGTGATGATGACAATACCACATAAGGCAGTGGCAGTGTGGATGAAGAAAACTAAACTGAGATAAACAAGTATTGTGAACATAAAAAAGGAAAAGGCCCAGAGTAACGCAAGGTGTATGTCTTGGGTAACTGAGTGGGTAATATCATTCACTGAAAAATACATTTTGGCATAAAATAGTAAGATTAGTTTTTAATCTGTCCTTTTGTCCAGGGGCTGTGCAAACTACTGAAGTTCAGATCTTTAGTCATTTCCTTGGGTCAGGAGATAAAGCACCACACCAAAGGTATATATCTGAGAGTGTCTATCACCCACAACAAGTGGGAAAGAATCTACATAGGTATTTATTCATTATGTGATTATTAGTGAGTATTCTACTATGTTTCAGTTCTGAAATTGGCAAGATGATTTAATGTGTGTGAGATGAGAGAAGAGAAAAAGATGAAGGGAAATCCTAGAGGGCACCAACATTGAAAGCACAAGCAGAGTTAGAGTAGGCAATAGAAAAATCTGAGTGATTCAATCCCATTCAACACTACAACATTCCATACTTATAAAGTGCATATAAAATACTTTCTTATAAGCTCTGCACTTTTTTCATTACTCACTTCAAACTTGAAGTTACAGAAAATAACAATACATTTTTCTACACCCACTATCCAAATTCCAACAAAAAGCAAGAGAGTTTAATGGTTAAACAGAAAATTTTCGCTGGAAGATTATCTGTATACAAATCCCAGTTCTTGTACTTACTCTGATGCAAATTGGGTCGTGTTATTTAATATCTCTGTGCCTGGCACAGAGTGAGAATTTAATACATATTAGCCTTTTTTAATCACTTCCCACATTATTTCACAATGCAACCTTCAGATTGTTTTATATCATTTCCCCTGCTTTCAAACTATGCTACAAAGCAGTAACAATCAAAACAACATTGCATTGAAATAAAAAGGACACACTGAATAACAGAATATATTGAAAGTTCAAAAACAAACCTACACATGAAAGGATAGCTAATTTATGACAAAGGAGCCAAAAGCATACAATGGTGCAAAGACAGTCCCTTCAATAAGCAGGGCTGGGAAAACTGGTCAATCTCATGGAAAAGAATAAAACTGGACCACTATCTAACACCATACACAAAAATTACTTTAAACGGATTAAAAATTGGAATAGAAGACCTGAAACCACTAAACACATAGAGGAAAGCATAGATGATACAGTCCTTCACATTGGCCTAATAAATGTCTGGGAATTCGACTCCAATATCAAGGGAAACAAAAGCTAAAATAAACAGATAAGACTACATCACACTAAAGCTTCTGCATCACAAAAGAACCTACCATCTAAAAGAAAAGACAGCCTATTAAATGGGAGAATATATTTGCACTTCATACATCTGACCTGGACTTGATATCTGAATATGTAAAGTGTTAATGAAACTCAACAACAGAAAAAAGAAATAAGCTGATTTAAAGGTGGACAGAGATCTGAATAAAAATGTCATATGTATGGTCTCTTTACACAGAGGCATGAACAACAGAGTAAAATGTCAGCCTATGGAAGGGGAGAAAATATTTACAAATCACATATTTGATAAGCAATTGATATCCAGACTATATCAAGACAATTCAGCAATAAGGAAATAGCCCAATTAAAAATTTGCCAGTGACTTGAATAGATATTTCTCCAAAGACTATAGATGATCAACAAGCATATAAAACCGTGCTTAATATCACTTTTCATTAGGGAAATGCAAATTCGGCAGAATGAGATACCATACCACATCCATTAGGTGGTTATTATCAGAAACAAGCAAAGAAAGAAAGAAAGACAACTATTATCATGGATGTGAAGAAACTGGAACCCTGGTACTGTTAGCAGGAATATAAAATGGATAGCTAACTAACGAAGGTGGGAATTCTTCAAAAACTTAAATATGGAATGACCATGAAATCCAATGATTCCACTTCCGGTGTATGTCCAAAAAGTGACAACAGTGACCAGATATGTGTGTGCCTACATTCGAAACAGCATTATTCATAGTGGCCAAGAGGTAGCAGTCACTAATGTGCTCATTGACAGATGAATACACACAATATGGCGCCTATCATGGAATATCACTCAGTTCTTTTAAAGGAAAGTGTGGTACATGCTACGGCATAGTTGACCCTTGCCAGCATTATGTTTGGTAAAATAAGCCAGACACAAAAGAACAAATATTAGAAGATTCCTCTTACATGAAGCTCCTAGAATAACCAACTTCACAGAGACAGAAAGCAAAATTATTATTGCCAAGACTTGAAAGTGGAGATAAGGGGAGTTAGTGCTTCGTGGCTACAGAATTTCTGTTGGAGAAGATAGAAAAGTTCAAAATATGAGCAGTGATGATGGTTTCAGAATAATGTTAAAGTACTTAATGCCACATTTTTCAGTGGCTCAAATAATAAACTTCTATTATGCACATTTTATCACAATAAAAAGTTACAAAAAATAAGATACAGCTCAAAGCAATGCTGAAAACAAAATTTGTAACATTAAATGTCAGTAATAGAAAGGAAGAAAATTCTCAAATTAATGATTTAAGTTTTCACCTTAATCTTAAAAAGAAATGATAACCAAAGTATGCAGAACACAACGGTAATAAAGAGCAGAATTAACCAAGTAGGAAACAGAAAATTCAAGTAAAATTTAATGTCATAAAAATGGCATTTTAAAGGATTTACAAAAATTTTTAATAGTCAGAATGAGAGATGATAAGGATGTTGTTATAACAAATCCTATGAAAATTAAAATAAGAA
This sequence comes from Solenodon paradoxus, assembly GCA_004363575.1. NCBI lineage: Eukaryota > Metazoa > Chordata > Mammalia > Eulipotyphla > Solenodontidae > Solenodon > Solenodon paradoxus. The sequence continues at coordinate 15,659 of RJWH01001149.1, read as the reverse complement.
AATATCTTGAGCAAACGCTGCCAATAAATTTCACAACTTAGAGCAAATGGAATATGTGAAACATGCAAACTATGAAAGTTCACTAAGAAGAAACAGACAACAAGAATAGTTCTATATTCATTTTTCAACTAATTTATAGTTTTAAACCCTCCCACAAAGAAAAGATCAGTCTCAGATTTCACTGGTGAATTTTCCAAGTGTTTAAACTCACTCTAGTACCAATTCTATACAAAGTCATTTTTGAAACATAGAAACTACTTATCAGCAATCAGTATTGCCCTGATTAAAGTGGAAAGAAAGTCCTTCTCAATATTCCTCGTAAACATAGACACAAAAATCCTCAACAAAACGTGAGTGAATTAAATCCAAAATATAAAAAGATATTTATAAAGACTATGAGGGTTATATCTCAGGAATACAAGGCTGCCTCAGCATTCAAAATCAATACAATTTTCAGTTAACAGACTAAAGGAGAAAAAAATAGGTTATATCAATGGAGGCAAATGAAAAACATTTGAAAAAAATCAATATTCATCCATCTGAAAAACTCTCAGCAAACCAAGAATAAAAGACAACTACCTCAACCTGATGAAAGTCATCTCAACAATATTTTAAAGTTATATCACAAATAATGATAAAATAATGAATGGTTTTCCTCCAAGATCAAGAAGAGGCAGGAGTCTGCTCTTACCACATTTGTCAACGGTAAATGGTACTTTACCAGTTGCACGATAAGGTGGTTGCGATAGTGTTCGAAGATGAAGAGGCCACGTGTAGAAATTAGCAGTAATAATTGTTTGCCACCCCCAACTGCCAACGCCAGGAATGATTCATCTCATATATTTTGTTCAGTTTAACCTTCAGATGATTCCAATTTGAGCTATTATTAGTCTACAATCTCATGAGCAGCTCCAAGAATTACCCAGAGGAAAGAAATGCATCCCCAGAAATACAACACAAATGAAAACAAAACAGAGTTGTGGGAAGTCACTAAATTTTGAGGTACCTGCCTGGCAATTGACAATTAAAATTAATAATTTACAACAGCATCCAAAAACAAACCAAACGATTTTACTTAGGAATTAATTTAGGGAAATCTCTAGAGAAATGAAAGCATAAGCACACTGCAGCTTTTCCTGTCAGTAAGCATCCTTTAACTCTTAAAAAATGCAGGCTCTCTTAGCCATGTTCCCAATAGGTGAGTCAATCCGTGTGCCCCAGAGACCCTTGCAACTAATTGTTGTTTCTACAACCAACTTCTGGAACAGTCTGTCCCCATTTCCCGGCTCAAGGAAATTTCTCCAAGGATAAAGATGGGGAGAGCTGCAGTCTTTCTTCCCTCTATGGAGATCCGAGGAGAGCCTAGAGTTTTGTCTCCACCATAGAAACACCATATAAGTGTTCCATGGTCCCTATCCTATTCTCTGATTTAATGGCAGTGCCTAGGAGCCCCATCTACTGGGAACATAACTACATGGAGACTAACTCAGCTCAGTTTCCCGTGAAGGGTGTTAGGATATGCCAACAGCTCCCAATAAACCAGAAACGTTACCTGGTGCCTTTGGGACCTCAGACACACTGCCACTCTTTGGGGTTTCACTGTTCCAGGGTCTCACAGCTTTTCAGTACGTATTCTAAGCCAAAATCTCCCTTGAGATTTTTCAGGTTGGAAAACTAAGTCGTGGAATCTGAGAAATGGGTTCTAGCTGAATGTAAAGTCTTGGTTCATCTTCATGTTGCATTTGTTTGTTATTATCACTTTATTTACTTATCTGTGTCCCCGATTAGATTGTAAGATCATCGAATGTGAAAACTATGCCATATTAATGTTTATATCCCTAGGAATCCTTAGTTCTTAAACATTTGTCTCAAAATGTCATATTTTTCCACTAGAAATTACGGTATATCATTTGTAACTCAGCCTAGGTATTATCTTCCTCACCCAGAGTGTGAGATCCCAAAAGGCAGGGGTCGCCTTTTGCTCACCTGTGCAGTCTCACTGTCTAGTGCAATGGCGGGCGTTCAGGAAATGCTTCATAGTAGACCAATGACAGGGGCAAACTCCCTCAGTTGTCCTGGCCTTCTCTCACTGGCAGGGGAACTCCCAAAAGAGCTATAGAAAGCAGTAGGATTATTAATGAAATAAGATTCTGTGAATAATTTAGTAATTAAGAGTGCCTACATTTGCATACATTTGCATAATGCTTCCTAGCTTATGAAATGCTTCCATATCCATTTTCTAACATGGTCTTTACAACGGGACTGTGAGATACATGAAACAAATATTATTGGCATATTGTAGTTAAGATTTTGTCTTGCCCAAAGGAACAGGAAGACAAAGTAGTGACATTGGAATAATATTCAGGTTTCACGTCTTCCTGGGCAGAGTTTTCCCAGTGGGTCACTCTTTGTCTGAGATGATTTATTGATCATTCACATTAGAATCCAACCATTTGTAGCCTTAGGCTTAGTCAGACTTTTTAAATTTTGGAACGTCAATGTCCTCATTTATAAAATTCTGATAATCAGTCTTAACCTGCCTCTCTCAACATGAGTCATATTTATTCAAATGTTTATTATTAATGCACATTGATATAATTTAATATAGTAATAATTTAATAGTAGAATTAAACTATACCTCTAGAATAATATTAATATTTATTAGTCTTTTATTATTTAAAAAAATAAAAGTACAGTGAAAGATTATGCAAAACACTGAATGAACACAATGTGAAACTATTAAAAGATTAGACATAATTCTGAGGAAATGAGAAATCTTCCCAAAAGAAGCAGAAATTTGACTACTGATATCTCCCCTAAATTCTGTTCATGGTTTCCTTCCTGAGCCTGGGAGTTCAAGGGATTAAGTCATCTGCTAACCCTAAATAGCCCTTACCAATAACTAAATGTTGGCTCCTGTGCTCTGCGTCCAGGTGCTAGCTCTTCATCTCTTCATTACCATATTAGGAAAGACTTTTGGTACTTACGCAGATTTATGTAAACGATCCCCTAAATTCAAAAATAGGTGCTGTTTTAGAAGGTTCTTTAGTGAGCCTTCTAACTGCCAGATTAAAAGTCACATTCATTTACCAGCTAGTAGCCAGCATGACTTCTGCATTAACAACACTGTGTCTGATCATCTTAGAGACACGTGTCAGATGGTGTTTCTAGCTCAAGTCTAATTACAGACAAAATTTTATTAACCTCCTAGAGTTTCTAAGGTGGCCAAATCTAATTTTCAAGAACACATAAAGTCAATAGGCCTCTGAACATGTCAGAAATTCCTTGCTGAGGACAAGTGTATATGGGTCAAATGTATGAATCCACTCGAATTTCCCACTGCCTCCGACACAAATCCTGACTCCACCACACTGCGCTATTCACACACTTGCCACATCCTGTCTACTTTTCTGGGCTGTGACTAAGCTTCCCCAGACCATATACTAGGATGCGTTTTCAGAGCCTTTGACATAACTATATGGCTGCCAGTTATCAGTATAGATCAGGGTGTGACCACTCCCAAAATTAAGTCGCTGTAGAAATTGTTCCTGTTTTACAGATGAGAAACCGACTCAACAATCTATTAGCAAGATATTCAAAATTCACAACAGATGAATAAGCTAGGTTTTAAACTCTGGTCAGCTAACCCAAATCCACGTGCTTGCCCTTATAATTCTCTCAAGATTAACGCAAAGTCCCCTCCTCCAGAAAGTCTTAGAGTGTACAACTCTGAAGGCGTCTTTCTTCACACCTCTTTCTACCCCACTACTGAATGTTCAACACTCTTTCCCCAGTTATGACGCCCAAAAAAACTAGATGTTGACTTGAAATGAAACCCAATTTAGACTAAATATTCATTTTAAAGATGAAAGTCTAGGGAATAAAAAGAAAAATGAGTCAAACTGTACACTAAAAATTAGTGAACTTTATTGTACGTAACTTTTATTTCAATAAAGTTGATTTAAAAAATGTTTAAAGATGAAAAAACTAATAAACAAAATGGTTAAGAGTCCCGGTTAAGACAAAGCTAGATCTCTTGATTCAGTGACTAGCAGATTTTTTAAATCATTATACCTAAGGTGATAATCTAATTAAGTGCCCTATCTTAAAAATTATACCAGGACTATAGACATAAATTGGGAAGTATCATCACCTAATTATTTCTCACTCTTTTTACCAATGACTCTAATAGATACACGTGCTTATATATAGTATTTTCAATGTGCCAAGTATTGTTCAGAAGTTATAAATAATTTTATCTATGAGCCAAATATGGGGATGAACATACCTGTAACTAACAACTTGCTCAATCTCTAAAAAGTACTGTTTTATCTCTGTTGTATGGAGAATCTGTACTGAATCACGGAGAGGGCAAAAGACTTGCCTAAAGTCACATGTCTAATAAATATCAGATTGAATCCCAATAGTCTGGCTCCCACCACCATGCTCTCAATCTCCACTGAATAGAAGTCAAGGACTCAATGATGCTTGGTCCCTGTTTATTCCTAACTAAGACACTTTCCTTTGGTCAAGGTGCCATTTCTGGAGCATAGTTGAAATAGCCTAGAATCAGGAAGCAAAAAAAATAATAATAAGTTGGGTCAAGTGCCCATCCATTCTGACTTACCCAGTCTCTCTTTTCCTGTAACTTCAGTTTTCCATCTGGTGATATTTAGCTTCTTGATCTAGAGGGTTTTTAGCATGAGTGATTCCATAGACAGCAGATGGATGTTACTTAGCATGGCCCAGCACCGGATGGTACCAATGGAGAGAATGCACTTTGGTCTGGGTGGGTCCTGAGAGGCAATCCTCCTTACTTCTGAGGGCACTGATGACAACAGGTCAGCTTACTCGCAACAGCCTGTGAAATTGGTACACTATCTCCAATATCAGATGGGAAAGGGAAAACTAGGTGTTTTCCCCCAAGGTCACACTGTTAGTGGTTAGAAGATCAAGGAGTGGGACCTCATGGAGCTAACACTAAAGCTAATGATGATAGTGCTACAGCAGTCTGACACAGAAATGTCATCTTAATTAGCAGACAAAGCCTGTTTTTCCAAGAGACTACACAAAGCACTAGCATCCAGTAAGGGGGGAAAAAAGCATTATTTGAGGAATGATGAAAAAAGAATTCTGTTCAGCTCAAGCAACTTTACTGTGTGTACCCTTCCTATTTCTCACACATACTTAGAAACTAGATATAATCAAGATGTTTATGAAGATACCACACAAGTATACTGCTGAATTTCTGAAGCTCTATGGTTTCCATGGAAACAGTCATCTCTCACTTGCAGGAAAGCTTATGGGAGAGCAGGTCATGATTCAGACATACCGAAAAATGGGAGGCTTTACATGGAAACTGCGAAGCATGCAGAGCTATCACTATACATCAATCAGCTGGAGTTAGCCCAATTCCAGCTCCATAGCCCAACCATTCTTGCTGCACTAGGGCTGAGTTATGAACCCCCTCACTGTTATTCAGTTGCTGAGGTCATGGGTTCCAGCCCAGTCTGGTTCCTTCAGGGGTATTCCCCCAGCTTAGTGCTAGGCAGCAGCACTAGCACGAAGCGGGCACTTTGAGGGGAAAGATGGATCTTCAGACATAGTCCTTATCAGTGGGTCCACTCTAGACCTCACTCATCACCTCCTTTGTTGTTGGCTTCACACTCCAGTTTTCCTTTATGTCCCAATTCCTTTCCTTCTCTGACCTGTAAAATCTGTTCTACTCTTAGATTTCTCTGTCTTCCCTCACCCTTTAATGGGAAATGCTTTGGGAATCTGGAACCAATCTTTCAAGAGACAATGATCCCCACAGCCCCTACTTTTAGTCCAGTCCTCAGAAACTTCTCCTCTGTGCTCTAGCCTTTTAAGTAATTCCAGTCCTTTCCCCAGTAGTTAGGATATTCAGGGGCCATGAGCCAAAGTCAACTCATAGAAAGGACCTCAACAGTCATTACTGCAGCTGTCAGCCTGATGACGTCTTCTCCTCTCTACCACCCTGCGCAGTGGATTGTCCATCCTTACTGGTCAACCATCATTGGACAGCTCAGACTGTCAGAATGTCTCCTCACTGATCCTGGTCCTGCCTTCTGGATTGCATAGAGCTAAACCCCATCTCTGGTCCAGGAAGTTCCTTCAGAGGGGTATAGGCCGCTCTCCAGCTTCCTGCTCAGGACTCTCCTCCAGCATGAGTGCCTGGTTCCATAACCCATTCCCCACCAGACACACACCATTCCTGTCAGAAATGCATGTACAATGCGTCACACCCTTACTGAAGTTGGCTAGTTGAAGGGAACAGTCACAGACATTTATAGGACAATAAATCTTCACAACCCATTTCTCCTGAGGTAAGGCACATAATTCTCACTGACATTTTCCCCACTGGACCTGTGGGAAGTGTCTGGCTTATATTTTCAGAAATTTTTTCCCCCATTTTGCCTCAGCCTGAGTGCTCTCTACTTGGGAAACCTCAGCCTTTTCCAGGCTTGTTTTTCAACCTTCCAGCCCGTATCAAACAATGCCCTCTCTGATGGAATGATAGGTGTTGAGGACTTAATATTCTCAGTTCTCTGGCTTCGCTAGCATTTCCTGGATTCGATTCTCCCAACTCCTCCATCAAATACCCACTGGCGAACACCACCTTGGGATGGAGGGGCAGTTTCTGCTCAGCTTTATACCTTTAAACCAGGCCGTCTACCCAAACCCCATGAATTACTCCACAGTGGCCGATCAAAACGAGCCTTGGACATTCCAGCCCAGTTGATGTCGCTTGACCTCTCCCTGTAAGTTCCTCCTTTCCTCTCACCTATTCAACTCCCTACCTCCCAGCATCTAGAATCTGTCCCACACTCGTCTTTTCTTTGGAATGAAGCCCAGATTAGCTTTCCGTCACTGTTCTCAGCATCATTTCTCTGACAGGTGTGGGTTCATCCCCCACCCCCCATGGTGTCAGGTCACCTGCCCCACTGCCGTGTACAGCTTGAAGTGAGCAGACACCATGGCACCCTCTGGACACTCCCATCCACTGCATCAAACATTTGAAAACATTGCTAGACATATGATCCCATTTAGCTGTCACATCAAAGAGTTGTGTGAGGATTACAAGTAAATGCCCTGTCAGGCTTCTTTTGGTCAGTGGGAGCTTCTCACCGAGTCTCCAGTCTTCATGCCTGGCAGACACTCTCATCTGCTTCCCAGATATACTGATTTCTGGAAACTAACAGAGAGGTGTGATATCCGCTGTCCAGTCAGAATCACTAACCTCCTTGCTGGTCAGCCTTCTGTGGACACTGGCCACAGACCAGAAAAACTCACAAACACTTAATGAAGCTTCAGCCTGGGTGGATGTAAAGTCATTTTTTTCCCACCATGCATCGATTAGTGACACCTAATGAAATTTTGATGGGAAAATTTTATTTTTATTTCCAGAAGTAATGATCCACTGACGGTAAAAAAAATTGCAGCTAACATTTTAAATAGTATCCAATAATAGTTTATGCAACTGCCACACAGAAGACTCATTAGATACAGACCATGTTTGATGGATTTAGAATCTGATCATAAGCCCCTGTTCCAAAACATCCTGCTGAAAGCCCAGCTGGAAGAGGAAGAAGTTGTTAGAAGGAAGAAATGAACGCAGAGCCTTGATGTTGCAAGCAGAATTTTAACTTTGCAATTTTTAGCTACCAATGGAATGGAGACTTATCAAAAAGCACAGACAGACATATGTATACATATATATGTATATGTATATATATGTATGTATATAGAAATATATACATACATGTATGAGAGTAGTCATCCTAATGGATGTGAAGTGGTCAAAATATATTTACTTTATTTACAAAACATAATTTATACATTTAAATATACTTAAATACATTTAAAATGTTTAATGTATTTTTTAAAAATACGTTTTTCTTTCTTTCTTTTTTTTTTTTTTTTTTTTTTTTCATTTAAAACCTAAACCATTCTAGGTACTTACAATTCTTGCCCCCAGGAGCATGTGACCAAAGGGCAAATCCCCTAACCAGACAAGAAGAACTTACAAATCTCTTCTCATGTCTGGGCCTGGACCAATTCATTCTACACATCAGAGTTCCCATCTGCGCCTTCCCAATTCTCCCCATTTGTGAAGTCTGAACTAGAATCCTTCCTCCCTCAAGAAGCAATTCTAAGTAAACTCAGCCCCCACCTTCTCCCTTCCTTCTCCCAGGCCATATATAGCCTGTGCCAGTGTTTTGGAAATCAAACTGCTTCCTCCTTACCAGATTCTCTTAGATCAGTGCCTCATTGAACTGTTGCATCTCCTCATTTAAGATGGTGCTCACTCACTTTCAAAAGCTCAGGCAACCGCTTCGTATCCGGTAGGATGACTACTATCAGAAAAACAGAAAATAACAAGTGTTGGTGAGGTTGTGGAGAAATCAAAACCCTTGTAGGAACGTCAAATGGCAGAGGCCACAGTGCATAACAGAATGTCTGGTGCTCAAAAAAGTAAAATAAATAGAATTACCATATGACCTAGAAATTCTGCTTCTGGGTGTGTATCCAAAAGTAGTGAAAGCAGGGTCCCCAGACAGCTGTACACCCATGTGCATAACTGCATTCTTTACAATAGCTACAATGTGGAAACACCCAAGAATCCATAAGCAGATGTATAGAAAAGCAAAATGTGGTATGTGCATGCGGTGGAATAGTGTGTTAGCCTTCAAAAAGGGAGAAAGAAACTCTGACACATGCTGCAATGTGCATGACACTTGAAGATGTGATGTGACGTGAAATCAGTCAGAGAAACAAGTGCTACAAAATTTCACTAACATAAGGTACTTCAAGTAATGAAATTCACAGAGACATAAACACAGGACATTTCCAGAAGTCTGCTGCCTTACGTGTTAGGCACTTCTGCACATAGCCACACTGTAGCCTCCAGGATCAGCAACTGTGATAGTGGAAATCGACCCAGGAAAGGTCATTGCCAGAGTCAGGAGAAGGGGAAAAAGGGGAGTATTGTCAAAGGTCTGCAAGATGAGAAGTTATAGAGATGGACAGTAGCGAGGGCTGCAGACAACATCTATGTACTTAATGTCCTTTAACTTTATACTTAAAAAGTGGTAAAACGGCAAATTGTATGTTCTTTGTCCTTTGCTACAACAAAAATAAATCAGAGGAAAAAAAAACACATGGGCAAGAAACACTAGGATTCTTCATGTCTCTGGTGCTAAGTGATTTCCATAGTCTGTCTTTTTACATTTTGTAGCACCCTTGTAATCAACACTAGTGAAGTTGAGGCTGAGAAAGTCTGCCATTTTTCTAAGTTTTCTAACTCACTAGAAATGCAAATGTAAAGACAGTCCTTTCTGATCTCTGACTCAGAGCTGGGGGGTCCAGGCCTGGCACCTGTTCACCTGAGATTCCTGGACGTGACAGGATTTCCCTGTGATCGGCAGACTGCCTGGCTATGCCCTTCTCCATGGCAATCTATGATCTGACAAAGGGATGAATCTATTTTAGGACTCCCCACGTCCGCCGAGGTTCTGAGTAATGCCTGAGACTTGTTATCTAGCAATTAAGCAAGAAAAGATGGAAAATTGTATTTACATCTTCCACGCTGTTGAGCTTTCTCTTCCTAACCTTGAATACTGAATACTGTGCTGAGTTATGATTCACCAGGGAGTGGTGGTTTTATGTTTTTTCAGGAAACAAAACTTAGTCAGATGACTCTCTGGAAGGAGAAAAGGGAATAGAATACGCATTTTTAAATTGTCAACGATGAAAATAAAAAATCTGCTTTCTAACTGAAATCAAGACTTTTCAGCTCTTTCTTCTCTTGCTTCCCAACCTTCACTAAAATAATATGTCTCATTTTCAGTTGATTTACTGTCCATCTGAAAAGCCCTGACTCTAATGGCCACGTGCCCAAAGCCCAGTTTACCATCAATGCTCAGACCACACTACTTCTCCCATAGATGTCTCTGACTAACAACGGAACCCCCTTTTCCCCATACTCACCTCTTTCCAGCTCCCTTGTCCAGCAGTCTACGCAATTGCTGTATTACTTCAGCGTCTAATGCTATTCATTTATATCTCCCAACTTCCCTCGGAAGTGAGCAATACTGCAGAGTAAGAGACTTTATTTCTCTCAACCATGTGGCCAAAAATATTTTAATCACTCAGTAAATTTGTATTGTTGACATATATTTAACATAATGTGCTTATTTTATTCCACCTGTGTATATACATATATATAATGCAAAGTTCATATCTTTTGAACATAGGGCAGAAGAATGTCTATAGTTATTGCTTGTAACATGATTTTAAGAGGGCTGCCAGGTTTACTTAGAAAAATTATTCAGGATGAAATATCCTCTTATGCATCGATGTCAACAAACCCAGAAGAGACAGAAGAGACAGACAAATGTGGCGGCTCCTAGAAATGCTGGTAGCTTCCATTTTAAAGGTCAGGACATTGGAAAAGGATAGTGGCTACCTGGTGAAATATTAACTCTCCAGAGGCTAGCAAATGAGAGTGACATTTAATTCTCCTGCATTATTCCTTTCTGTCTTCTAGATAACTGAAAACTAAATTCTGATTTGAGTGCAGTGCTTCTCAAACTAGCTTCACTTTAGAAGCACCTGGATGATTTGGAAAACTACAAATCCCCAGGTTTTCCCTCCAGAGATTGGCTTGTATATCAGTATTTGTTCAAGGCTCTCAAGGTGACTTTAATGTGCAACCAGAATTGAGAACTGCTAATAGATTACTTGACTACCCACACTGAATCTGTGCTAAGTGCAAAAAATAAAAATTAACAGTCTAGCCTCCATGTTCTATCATAAAAATAGGGCACTGATTAGATTTGAACGACAGGGCACAGTAGGAAAAGGTATGGTACAGGACATTTCCAGAAGTCTGCTACCTTAGATATTAGGCACTTCTGCACACAGCCACATTGTAGCTGCTGGGACCAGCACCTGTGATGTTGGAAATCAACCCAGTTAAGACTTCTCTGGTGGAAGGATGATGGACCTTCTACCCTAGCAAACTGACACCAGTGCATCATAGGCATTTCACTCTGCGTCACTTCAGACATGGCTCATGGCAGCTCTTACGGCAAGTAGAGGAAAGACTATGTCAAGTGTTCCTTGAACAACTGGAACCACTCACAAGTGAGAAAAATGATGGGAGCAGAGAAAGGGTGAGCAAACACAGATTCCTGGCTAACCTAACTGCAATTAACAGCAGTGCGTAGATTAAACAAAGGTAAGTGAAACTCCCCAAGGGCAAGCTGAAAGTTCCAGAAAGGATAGGATCCCAGTCTACTTGTCACATGAACTGAATTATCCTTTACAGTTAGGACCCACTAATAGTTGGTTTATTTATAAGGGGCCGATCGGTCAAAAGGGGAAAACAAATGGATTCAAAATTGTCTTTTGTATAAGCAAAAAAACCATAATTCAACTCAGAAAACATAAACATAGGAGGAATCTAAAGGAGATAACAGCAGCATTTCCCATGACGCTACATTCCAAGTATCCTTCACGCAGCTGATAGAGTGGCCTTTCAAAAATACAACTCCAATTATGTCCCTCTGTAGCTTAAAAGCACTCGATGTCTTCTCATCAAAACTGAGATCCAAAATGTCAGTCTGGCATTCAAGACCCTTCATTACATCTTCTGACTCAATCGCAGTCACCCCCAGCTCCTTTGTTCTCTCTACTAGGAGGGTAAGGTTTCTTCATAGGGAAATCTATGCTACAATTTGACATGATGATCACACAGACTTGTTTCAACCCACAGAGGACTTATTAAATCATCATTTCAATGAAGCAAACTCCTTTAAAGTAATTTACTTTCTAGCTTACTTACTTTATAATACAATGGACTATATAGAAAAGGAAATTAGAAAGCTTTAGCAGAGATTGATGTCTACAAGGAAGGAGCTCAGTCGGTATGAGATTAATGGAAGACTCTCAGAGACAATTGTGTAAGCGAAGTTATATACTTATTTTTTTCATGGCAGGTATATTTGGAAAATAACGAGTCTATTTTATGTGCCGAAAGCTCCAAATGAGAATAGAAAGGACATTTGTAAAAGGTTTTAAACACCACAGTGAGGAAATACAATGTATCTGTTACCAGCCAAACTTCGGATGACGGCTGGATTTTGGAAATTATCACACATGTGGAAAACTGATCTAAGACCGCTAAATGGAGAAGTGCCATGATTGATTTTCCTTAAAAAAGGGAAGCTGAGGACAGCGAGACATAGATGGAAAAAAATAAAGAAAGAATGCTGTTTGGAAATAGTTATAATCATGCAGTAAAAAACGAAAAGGCCTATTGGGTGGTGGCAGATCAGATTAAGTGTGGAATTAGCAATTAACTGGATCTGAGAACTCCTGATAAAGACATGCACAGTTAACCAGTTGTCTCTGGAACTTAGAGTAAAGACCAAGAATACAGATACGAACCTGGCTTGGAAGGTAAGTGGGAAGGTACAAATCGTGAGTTTCACATTGAGTCCCAGATGCTGGAGGTTTTCTGGGCGCATCGACCAAAGATGCAGTTTAAAAGGTGCATCTGTCCCCCCAATAAAAATATGAGGCTAGAGATTGAAATGCATCATAATACACCGTAAAAGATCATCAAGACAGGTTACAGAGACGTAGAATCGAAAGAAAGCAACTCATAGGCTGCTTCTGTACGTACCCTGAACACTTTGTGCCTGTGTTATGAAGAGTGAGGAAACAATAGGTACACAGAGCAGTTTTCCTTAGTTTGGTCACAGTTATCCATGTACATCTGTATTATTCTGAAAAGATTCTATAATAAAGAGCATAAATTTAGAAAAGAAACATAACTCATGACTTAATTCCTCTTTATAAGTATGAACTGGGAAAAGTTGGTGGGTTGGGCGGTGGGGGTGACAGAAAACTTGAGGGGATATAGTTGTCTCGTCTTGGCTTCAAGATTGCCCAGGAGGAAAATCATAAGCATCTTGGTTCATGGTGGCTCCACACGGATCAGGAAAAGAAACCGTAAACCAGTCTAAGAAAGATGTCTGACTCGAGCAGGGATTTGAAAGGAAGAAGCACTAAAAAAAGACTCTAAGAATTTAAATTCAGAATATGATTTTGAAAATAATCCACAAAAGGAGAAATGGAAGGGTGACAAGAAAATTCCTGAGTAGCTCAAAGTCATAATTAATTGGGCGTAAATACATCAGGAAAGCTAAAGAGATGCAAACCATCCCCTTGAGACAAGGAGATCACTGCTGCATCTCTGCCTCCATGAAGACCCTTCTGAGCTTTTCTAAAACCAGAGCAATAAGCAGACTGGCAAACTCTCCCTTCAGGAATAAAAGCTGAGAGCAGAAGAAAGGGTTTCCTGTGAAGACAGTAGGAGATAAAAGCTAAGGGAACCATGACAATGAGAACTTGGCTATTTCACTTTGCTTTCTTATTTTGACTTTCCTTTGTCTCTTTTTCATTAAAAAAAAAAAAAAAAAAAAATCAGGAAAAAAAACAAACAAACTCTTGTAGTAAAAAGAACCTGTAAAGTTTATTTGGAGGTACAATAAAAGAGGGGGTGCTAACAGATAAGACCGTATGTTCTGTTCCACAGACTGAAGAGAAGGAATCCTTTTGGATCCAGTAAATGGAAATTGCCAGTTAAAGGGAGAAATGCAGTCTGAATTCTAAATTCTGCCTCAAAGAAAGAGGGACTTGAAATGTCAGCTTTAGCTAAGAAAGGGACCACAAATATGTCTCATTCTATTCAGTGTTTTAAAAGAATATTATGGAAGGTATACGAGGGCAAGCATCTAAGACCAAATAGAGTGTGTGACATCCTTATCAAAGGAAAGATGGAATCCAGAAGCCACTGAAATAGGCAGAATCACAGGGAGTATTCGAGGGTGTCATCGTGAGGTGACAGTCAAGGAGTGTCAGGATCCACGACTCAGCACAAATGATGAGACAGAATTAAGACCTAACACTCCACTGTAATTTTACTTCCCTTCTCTACAAAGAGTGATCCGAGTACCTTCATTCAATAAACACTAATCACACATGCACTCTCTACACCTCGAAGGGCTCACAGTCCAAAGAGAGAGATGAGAGCCAAGTGAAGACAAGGCCCCAGACAAAAGGCAGGCACGTGAGAGCACAAGGAAACTACAGGTCTAGCCAATGCTCCCAGTCCTGACATACGGTGCAGACCCACCGCACATTTCTGTGAGGCACAGGAGAGGAAAAGAGAGATGCTTCAACACTGAAATGGGCAATGTGGTCACTGAAAAACAAAAGCATAGGTCTCATCAATGAAGACCCCCCAGAGTACAACAGCCCTGGACTCCCGCCAGCTGGCAGAGCCAGTCAAGCTAACAGCGCCAGAGATGGGCTGCAGCCTGGCTGCATTCTGATTCTCTGTCTTCCTTCTTCCATCACACAGATTCCTGGAAAAAGAATTTTCATTCCTGGTGAAGTGCAAGACACTGTTCAGATTTAGCAGTCAAGCCAATCCCCCAACCTTCACTTGTTACCTGCATAATATTGGTTGAATTCGGCAACCTTCCTGAGACTCAGTTTCCTGATTTATAAAATGGGAATAAAGTTCTACCCTTACATTTTGTTGTGAAGACTCATTGAGAAAATATATTTAGTATTTAGTTCAGTATTTGGCAAATAATAGCTGATCAGTAATTATCAGTATAGTTATTCCTTTGCCCTTAGATATAAGCATACTCCCCTTACCAACTTCCCTCTAGTCTGTGCTTCCTGTTTCACTAGGAATCCACGTTATTTGTTTGTGTGTGTTTGTTTGTTTCTTGCAGCAGCAAGAGCAGCTCTCAGCTGCCATCCCGACTCAGGATCTCCAGTCATCTAGGAACTATGGAGACAGCGTGTCGTCCCCCACGGCCCGCAAGATGACCTTGAGTACAGTCTTCTCGCAAGATGTGTGACATCTTGCTCTGCTGCCCAAAGACACTCGCTGCAATTTACCCTCCAGATTCGAGGAGTGTCAGAATCCAGGAAAGACACTTACTTCCCCCAAACAGACCTCTAGAACTGCTTGTTGATGAACAGATCATTGTCGTCATATGGAAAAGGAGACGGTCACCATGAGCCAAAATGGACTGGCTCAGAAAATGTCTTCTGCTGAACTTACATTGTTCTTTTTTATAATAGCATCTGTAGTCTAACTATCTAAAAATACATGTAGTAGAATCGCCATAAACACTAGCTAAATGTTTTCTGATGGAAAAGATGTAGCTCTAGTCATTGAAATAAAAAGGAGATAAGAGCTGCCGTACTACCCTGGAGTGATCAGAGCAGTTTATGCCAATGAATCTTCAAGGTCTCCCCAAGTCTCCATCAACAATCCTCTCCCACTCAACGTTTTTATGAGAGGAGGAAGATAAAGGACATATCTTACTTTCCAATGACACATTGTTAAGTTGAATAGCTCATATGATACCCAGAATCCACTTTCTAAATAATCTCACAAAGCTCATCATGACACATAGGCACCGGCCTGCTTCTGCTTCCCGAGCACAGAAGACAGACTGACAATTTGTCTATCTTCACAGACTAGTGTTTGGTGGAAATTCAGATATATATTTGGAATATATATATATATATATATATATATATAT